>OX333073.1:28349443-28949443 GCA_946863875.1 Alloplasta piceator | reverse complement strand
TGCACGATGCGCATTGTGATATTTCTCCCTCAATTTTCAAATGCGCGTAAGAAGAGAACCCGGTAACTTAAAAATATGTACGGCCGCGCATTTTAATCGTCAAATGTCCTCTTTCATTTACGTAACTGAAGAATCTCGGCGTTGTGTCCTTCGATATGTAACCTGTGGTAAAATAAACAAGTTCATTTTGAAAATGCAGGTAAACTGCCAGTTTTGGTCTACTTTTCAAATTTTTTTTCCATAGGATCAAAAAACACCTTTTCAGCCCACCCCTCCTGCGGGGGGAGTAAGTTCGAAATTTATTGTGTCCGCTATGAATCCTGGATAATGCCCTTTTATTTGGCACCCCACAAAATTCATTGCGTGCTCGCAATCGCAAAATTGCGAGACCGGCGGAGAGCCGAACTAATTAATTAATTAAGTAATTTTGCACACCCCCTGCAGCTTTACCTCCTACCTACACAACTTTGGACCGATCACGTCGGTCCCAATCGAAGGATGATAACAAAATTTTCGATCGACGAAGGCGAAAAATTTTTCCGATTGCATTTTTTTTTTTTGAATATTCGTAATTTCAAAAAAATTCCACTTCAAATGCTCAGGCCTGTATGAGGGTTTAGAAAATTGATTACGAAAAAATATAAATTAAACTGGAAAATCCTAGTAACTCTTTGCATAAAAAATATGAATGAAATGAAATTTTATTTAGATTTCTGTTAATTCCTAATGGATTATTTGAATCTGTTTGATGAATAAATATTAAGGGAATAATTACCAATCTTGAAATAATAAAAAGTAAAATAAAATCGTAAGAAATAAATTGATCTACGTTTGGGTTATTAACTGGGTAACCCAAATTCATTCTACAACTATTTGTGCTAAATAAAGAATGACCGCTTATATGTATGATCACAGCAAAAAAACATAAACATCACGCTAGTCAAAGATTGGGATATGCTGGATATAAATAATTATTTCATTATAATTATATATTCTTAAAGTTAAAGAAGTAATTTTTTGTTAAGTTGATAAAATTAAACATCTTGTTCGATTTATATTACTTATTAAATTACAAAAAAAACGGTACCAATTTTAATAAGTAAGGATAAATTAATATAGTACATATATATTAATTATATAATTGATGATAAGATTAATATCGATGAACTCATAAATTGAATAATAAAATATTTTATTGAAATTTCTTTATAAAATTTTTTAAGAAAAATACTTATAGAAATAAATCTTATTAAATTAAATTCAAGGACGATCAGGATGAACCGATTAAAGGTGGTTCTATTAGGACGAGCTCACTCCGGTCAGAAATCGGGACCTCGTAGAAAAAATGGTGCGAAACCGTGGGAATAAGCTGCTAGTAAAATGGTTAGGTTTCGACAATTCACACAACAGTTGGATAAATAAGAAGGATTTGCAAAGGTTTTTTCAAATAAAAATAATAAAAAATATATGCGTTTGTTTTTCAGTTTTTATAACTACATGGTACAGTATCCGTAGTATTCGGTAAAATAATCCTCTTATCACCTAACCAACTCAAGGAGGTTCTCTACCTACTCAGAGAGTCAAAGATAGATCACGCGTTTGATATAGCGCGAAGAAGTGCCATGCGTGTGAACGCTTGACAAACGTCGCAAAATTTCTCCAATACGTATACAAACATACAAGTCGCTTCGGTTATAATCGTGCAACTGAATATGGAAATGAATAACAGCAAAGATAATAACTTTTTTTTCACCTATGCAAGATTTTCGTGCTTTTCACCATATGCGTGGAAAGCCGAAAAGTGACCCTTTTCTGACAGCTAAGAGTGAAAAAAGAGCCTCTTTTTGGCTATCCACGCATATAGTATAAAGACACTCAAATCTCCCATGGGGAAAAAAAGATCGTGTGCAACACGGGCCAGAGATTCGTCTTTTGTCTCGCGTGGTTGCGGCCCTCCTTTCGCTCGTTGCGGCAAACTTCACGCTCGATAAAAAGACTTATCTTTGTCCCTAGATGCACAAAATACTACTTCTGGAAAGGCAAGCGAGTTAGCCAAAAAGTATATCATAATAGGCTGGGGATGCAAAAAGTCGGCGAATATCAGCGAAAAGTATATGGTTCCGCTAAGGAAGTGGTACATAACCGCAAAACAAACGGTAGCGAATGTGCCAAAATCTAAGGTCGTCGGATTGTTCACGTGAAAACTCTCGGAGAACAGTTTATTTGCATTTAGTTATGAAAAAAATAATACCTTTATAAAAAAGTTATTTTTTTATGTCTCTATTTGTGTATTCAAACTGCGGTTTTGAAATGCGCGCCAATACCAAGTGATGTGGCGTTGCCACATGTCAGTTGCGAGAGCTGCCCAAACGAAAAATTTGCAAAACTGTTGCATTATTTAATCAATTTATCGCACTATAGGTACCCAATAACTCAGAAGTTTTTTTATTCGGTTTTATTAATTATTTATATGTTGCCACGCGAAATTTCATTGAAAACTCGCTGTTATTTCTATTTAAATTTTGGCATCGAAACCCATTAGTAGTAACGAACGCCATAAGAAGCCATGTTAGATATCTGATATTGACCGAAATTCATGTATTATATAAGTCACGCCACAGCCTTTGGATATTCAAGAAAATTGGCATACGCGACTTTTACAAGATGAATAATAGGTGGACCAAGTTTCATCGAAATCTTACTGTTAATTCTTTTAGGTAGAAAACCACCTTAATGCTATTTTTTTTCTGTTTTATTATATGGGCTAAGGTAAGTGTCCCGAATACTGGGGACCTAAGCTTCACTCGTCATTAACAGAGGAAAATTTTTATTTAAAATTGTCTCAGGGTAAAAAGTATTGGTATCGTTGGAGAGCGTGGAATCTCAGCTAACGAATGCCCACCTCATTTTTGTTATTATTTATATTATTTAATTGTAATTTTGAAAATGCGTACATGTGCAAATGTCTCGAATACTGTTCTACACTTTTGACAGATGTCCCTATTACTGGGGTATGGATGGCCCGAATACTGTTGTACACTTTAACATGCGTTTGACATTCGTTTGTCATTCGTAAAACAAACGGCCCTATTACTAGCGATGCATGTCCCGAATATTGTTGTACTCGTTTGACGTCCGACGGGAGGTTACAAATGGGCCACAGTATTCGGTGCACACGATTGTCACTATGTACAGAATTATTGGGTATGTGTTTTCGGCCAAATATTTAAGGGGGGAGCCTGCTTCAGAGGCTTCAAAAAATCGATTTTTTCGAGGATTTTTTTGGGAAGGAAAGAAATATCCGATTGAAACGAAACTTTCAGGGTTTATTGTTATATATTTCAACAGTCTTCTCAAATTTTTTCATTAAGATATATCCCACACAGCAATATGACGTCTGAAAGAATCGCTGTGGATTTCTTATGTAAGATTTGGACATCCGAATACATTTTCCGAAAGACATCTTAATGAGTTCCGAAAGTAGTCGAATGCGCCACTTTGAGGGATGATTTTGACATCTGTAAAAAGTTGTCTTGAAGATAACTTTTTCAGACTTTTCAAAAAAGATATCGTAAAGACTACTATTTTGAGATTTCTTCACAAGACATCGTCAAGATAACTTTTTAAGGGTTCCTTTAAAATTATTAAAAATTCATTTTCTTTTCTCATTTCTATCGTTTGCAAAAAAATTTAATACGTATTTTTATTTATTCACATAGTTACTGGACGGACTGTATTAAAAAAAAATTAGAAAAAAACTCAATCTCATCATTTCAATTTCATCTGCGTCCACGGGGATTCGAACCTGCGACCTGCCTATCTATCCTACTTACGAACCTAACACGCTACCTATCACGCTACCGACTACTTATGAATTATCTTTCCTTATATGATATATCAGTAGTGAAATCCCAGAATTAAAACGGTTCCGATATGTATCCGAACAAATATTACCACGTAGTTCATCAGGATATGTAATTTCTAATAACTTTTTAATATTCATTCCAAAGATCTCTTAAGGGAAGGGTAAACCCCCTCCCCCGCCTTTCCGCTCTCGTGAGTGCGAGAGAGATAGAGCTAAAACCTTTAACACATTTTTCTCGTAGATGACTTGATGGAATAAAAAAAGAATATAGTGGGGCCACCTGTACACACTAATTACGCAGGCGACCCCACTAATCTTTTTTCATTTCATCGAGCCATCTCCGAGAAAAATGCGTTAAAAAATGTTTGAGGTTATGTTGACGTTTTTACACTCTTCTTAAGTAATTCTTATTTCAGACTTCTGCAGACTAACGTCTGCGAGATATCATACGTGTTGCTCTAGAAGTAGTCTTGAAAAAGAGTTCGCGAGGAAGTTTTTTAGGTTCAACTAGAAGAGAATTTAATCCCGAATACAATCCATTTTGTCTCGTTTCGATAGGATGTTTAATTTTTTCCCTATTTTTCCCGCCAATTAGGAAAAATGCATACTGGAGGCGCCTCAGCGAAATGCTTGTACCAAGCATAATATGACACATATCTTAATGAAAAAATTTGAGAAGACTGTTGAATTATATAACAATAAATCCTGAAAGTTTCATTTCAATCGGATATTTCTTTCCTTCCCAAAAAAATCCTCGAAAAAATCGATTTTTTGAAGCCTCTAAAGCAGGCTCCCCCCTTAACTTGCTCGTCTATTTCCGCACTCTACTACTTAAATGACTCGTTTATAATACATTGAAACTTATTTCGACTGATTCGATGCTTTTTTTATGATAAACTATGCTTTTTCCCAAGACCACTTCCTTCACCAAATCGATAAGAAAACGACCGTTTCTTACCTCACTCGGTAGTTTGTCATGAATTACGGGAAATGTGAATTAAATACAATTCACTCATACTCGATATTTATTTCGAGTGACAATACGTTAAATGAAGATTATTTAAAAAAATACATTACATTTATTGAACGTAAACTGAATTTATTCTAATGAGAAATTCTAATTCTAATCTAATGCAAATTTTTTAACAACAGCTTCCATTAATTGCTCATTATTTGCGAAAACCTATTGACGGTGAATACTAAGCATAAGTACTTACTTTGGTTAGTATGACCACGAAAAATTTCTGATTTGTAAAGTCAGCCTCCCATTAAGCAAAAAAAAACTTTCGAGTGAAAAATCGACAGAATTAGTGATAAGAAGTACATAGAACTCCAGAACTCTATGGCGGGCAACTAGAATTCGTGTTGTATTCATATGGGTTCAATAAATTTCATTTTACAAAAAAAAATTTATTTTTATTTTGAAACTTTTTCAAATAGGGCTGTTTGCACCGAAGAGTTCTACAATTTATCCCTATCACTCTTTCTATCCGACCAATACGTTGGTTAGTATGACCACGCAAAGATTCTGATTTGTAAACCCTGTTGAAAAGGACCGATTGAACTGTTAGAATCTGTTACAATCTGTTAGAAACAGAGACAAATGCACACGAAGTTCCGATAGAGATTTATGAGGATTTATGTCATTTATGAGGATTAGTAGTATTCTATCGGTTCATATCGGTCCTTTTTAACAGGGAAGCCAGCCTCCCATTAAGTCCAAAAAAAAGTTTCAAGTAAAAACTCAAAAAAACTAACGATAAAAAAGTATATAGAGCTCCAGAACTCTATGGAAGACAACTCGAATATGTTATATTAATACAGGTTCAAAAATTGTATTTAAATAAAAAAATCAAAATTCGAAATTTGTTCAAAGAGTTCTGTCTACTCTTAAAGAGTTTTACAATTTATCTCCATAATTTTTTTTGATCCGACTAATATACTTTGGTTGGAATGAGCACACATACTTTCGGATTTGTGAAGTTGGCCCTCTATTGAGTTCAAGAATGAATTTCTCATGGAAAATCAACTTTTTTGTGTCACTATATGGGGGGCCAACTTCACACATACTTGAGTGTCTCCGTTTTGTGGGTAATGAGTTTCTTTAAATGCGGGTTGTTCCAACCTCTAATTAGCCCTACCCGCTAGGTATCTTGCATATAAGCCGTAGGATACCTGGTGGGCAGCGTTGAAAGACATGAAAGGTCTGTTTTACCGACAATGTTTCGAACAGGTCTTTCCCGTAAACATTCAAGAATTAAAAAAAAAAAACAAAGTGTCATGCCATGTTAAATAAACTGATGCAGAGCATGACACTTTTACTTGCTGATGGTGCTCATTTCTAGGAAAGACCTATTCGAAAATTCCAGCTATCTCTCGGCCGACAACATGACGCAAAATGTCTATCTGGGTAGAGATAAGAGGATTTGGTGTGTCGGGTGAGTCGGAATTTTTTTGTGTGCGAATTGTTTCGAGGTGAGAGTGGAATGCATAGTGCAGGTAAAATAATATTTAATTGCTCCATCGCAAATTTGGTGCTCAGTTTTTTTTGTCCATTCTGAGATAGGTTTGATTTTTGTAATTTCATAGAGTAATGTATTAAGTATACAAATTTGCTTCCGCCGCCCTAGCAGGTCCTGCAACCGTTCCTTTAAGAGGACATTAACCGTGAAGGAACCAAAAAAAGAATCATGGTCCTTTACGCATTTTTCAACCGTCACGAGGAACCTTGATAAACTTATTCGTTCTGATTCTTCATGGTTCCTTCACCAATTTTTTCAGTTCCTTGTAGTTCCTTCAGAAAAATAGCGGAATGGTTCCATACAATTCCTCATGGGTTCCCCGTTGTTCCTGAATTCTTGATGATTCCAGCTGTTTCTTCACTGTCCCTTTACGGGCTTCCACGGTTCACTATGGTTCCGTACGATACTGCGGTTTCGTATAATTTAATTTGTACAACTAAAATAGGTTTGGGTTAATTTCTGTGCTTTTGAAACGGAGTACCTTTCGTGTTTTCTTCAATTCCTCCCGCAGTTCCTACTGTTGCTTCCTAAATGGTTCTTCGTGGTTCCTCGGAACAGTCGAAAAAATGCGTAAAAAACCCAAGTTCCTTTATGATTCCTCTGGATGGTTGCAGGAATTGCTAGGGCTTTTTCCTGTGGACGGCTTTGGCGGTAAGTGGTTGTAGAAATAAAAAGATCATAGACGTCAAACAATAAACTTGGGATCTGTCAACATCCCAGGTAACACACATGTCAAAATGATACCTATAAGTTATCGTTTTCAGGTTGCTTTTTGGATATGACTAAAAGATAACTAGAAGTCACTTGTAATTGGATATCAATTTATAGTTGCCTTAAAGGTGGCTCTTTAAGGTTATCGAAACGACTAATCAAAATAGTTATCAAAATGATATCTTAATGTAGAGTCCAAAACATGACTATTTAAAGATATCGAAAAGTTGTCAATTTATTGCTAACTAATGTATCTGTTAAAAAGTTGTCCAAAGGATATCTTTTGGCGCATTCTTAATGTTGGCATTTTGGAGGTTGGCAATGCGTTGTCTAGAAGTTGTCATCCAATAGCCTAATCCAAATGTCATCGAAGAGGCGACATTTTACAGATCACTTTAGACAAGTAGCGACCTTTGTTATCATTAATACACTCCGTGTGTGCCTAAATTTATATTTTGGATATATAATCGCAAAAAGTTGTGCGTTGATTGTTAAATATTTCTGCAGGTTCCTAAGTATATATGTAGTGTATTTTTATAATGTTAAAAAATTCTCATTTCATACAAATGTGTCGTGTACTTATTTTTTTAGGTTACGTAGCGTCAACGATTCCCGGCATTTTTCGTTTATTATTTCTTCGTTCAAGTGGAATAACTGGGAGGTAAAATTCGATAGATCTATTGAATTTTACGTACCGGTTATTCCACCTGAACGACGAAATAATAAGTGAAAAATGCCGGGAATCGTTGACGCGACGTAACCTAAAAAAATAAGTACACGACACATTTGTATGAAATATATGCGCTTCTCATATATCCCAAATAAGACATCTTTCAGATGTCATTAAGTTAACTGTTTGTCGACCTTTTTCATCCTTTTTGGACGTTTTAATGACAACTTATCGATAACGTTAGGATTGCGATATTTGGTGCCTTTATGACACCTTTTTGGTGACGTTTGGATTCCGACATTTGATGCCTTTAAGTAAGCTATCTTTTAGTTATCGCAATTCGATAACATTAAGGCCAGGCTAAAGACCCTCTCTCTCGCTCCCACAGGATCCCTATAGGCGCTCTCTCTTGCACTCACAAATGCGAAAAGGCGGGGGGAGGGTGTTTAGCCTGCCTTTAAGATGCTAAATATGAATTAAATATGAATTAAAACCGAAATATGTCTAAAAGTCATCATTCAGCCACCCATAAAGTTATCTGCCGGGCGGACATAAGTTATCAATTTGGGATCCCGAAAGGATCCAAAAAGTTATCCTTGACTTATTTTGGATCCCGTTTGGATTACAATAAGATATCATATTGCTACCTGGGATAACCGCTTAGAAACATTAGTCGATTTATTTTTGCATCATAAAGTTATTTCCGATTGAAAATGGCAGTTTACGAACGCCAAATTCCCGTCATTTGCGGAAATCCTAGCACATCGAACGACCGTGTGAAACCACCGTCGAAACCACTACAAATATGACGGTGGTTTTGTGTAAAAATTATACCGTCGGAACTACCGCGGGAACCACGGTCCTGTTCAGGGTTGCGAAATTTTTAATGAAAAAGTAATGCATTAACCATTACTTTTTTAATGGCTAATGAAATTAATTTCCATTAACCATTTAAATTTAATGGTTAATGGAGATTATTTTCATTGACCATTAAAATTTAATGGTTAATGGAAATTATTTTCATTAACCACTAAAATGTGATGGATAATGGAAATTATTTTCATCAGCCATTAAAATTTAATGGTTAATGGAGATTATTTTCATTGACCATTAAAATTTAATGGTTAATGGAAATTATTTTCATTAACCATTAAAATTTAATGGTTAATGGAAATTATTTTCATTAACCATTAAAATTTAATGGTTAATGGAAATTATTTTCATTAACCACTAAAATGTGATGGTTAATGGAAATTATTTTCATTAGCCATTAAAATTTAATGGTTAATGGAGATTATTTTCATTGACCATTAAAATTTAATGGTTAATGGAAATTATTTTCATTAACCATTAACATTTAATGGTTGATGGAAATTATTTTCATTAACCATTAAAATTTAATGGTTAATGGAAATTATTTTCATTAGCCATTAAAATTTAATGATTAATGGAGATTATTTTCATTGACCATTAAAATTTAATGGTTAATGCAAATTATTTTCATTAACCATTAAAATTTAATGGTTAATGGATATTATTTTCATTAACCATTAAAGTTATTTCCATTAACCATTAAATGTTAATGGTTAATGAAAATGCAATTGCATTAAAATAGTAATGCATTATTTGCAACCCTGTCCATTACAATGTAGTGTGTAATAGAAAAAATTTCCATTACCCATTGCAATGTAATGTGTAATGGACAAAACTTTGATTGCAATTTTGGGAATCGAAAAATATAAATGAATAAATTATTGCAATTTTGCATTACATTTTATTGACTTAGGACCTAGATTTTCACCTTAAATTCTAAAAAGCATCTATATTATAATTCTAAAAATCTAAGTCCTAAGTCAATAAAATGTAATGCAAAACTGCAATAATTTATTCATCTATATTTTTCCTTCTCAAAATTGTAATCAAAGTTTTGTCCATTACACATTACACTGCAGTGGGTAATGGAAATTTGTTCTATTACACACTACATTGTAATTGGCAGGGTTGAAAATAATGCGTTACATTTTTGGAAGCAATTGCATTTTCATTAACCATTAACATTTAATGGTTAATGGCAATAATTTCTATTAACCATTCAATTTTAATGGTTAACGAAAATGATCTCCATTAACCATTAAATTTTAATGGTTAATGGCTAATGAAAATAATTTCTATTAACCATTAAATTGTAATGGTTAATGAAAATAATTTTCATTAACCATTAAATTTTAATAGTTAATGAAAATAATCTCCATTACCCATTGAATTTTAATGGTTAATGAAAATAATTTCCATTAACCATTAAATTTTAATGGTTAATGAAAATAATCTCCGATAACCATTAAATTTTAATGGCTAATGAAAATAATTTCCATTAACCATTAAATTTTAATGGTTAATGAAAACAATTTTCATTTACTATTAAATTTTAATGGGTAATGAAAATAATTTCCATTAACCATTACATTTTAATGGTTAATGAAAATAATTTCTATTAACCATTAAATTTTAATGGTTAATGAAAATAATTTCTATTGACCATTAAATTTTAATGATTAATGGAAATTGGTTCCAATAACCATTAAACGTTAATGGTTAATGAAAATGCGAATGCACTAAAAAAAGTAATGCATTATTTGCAACCCTGGTCCTGTTTCGAGCGTGTTCGTTTCATAACCAATGACGATCGAAACCACCACAAAAACGCCTGGACCCAAAATTCTCTAGGGTGATTTTACAACAAAAAACCGCTGAAACCACCACAGCAACCACCGATACAGAAAAACTGTATCTGATTTATTTTTCGGGACCGTAGCTTTTGCAGTGGTTTAATCGGTGTTACGTCCTGGCCCTTTTTGCTTTCATTGCTAGTAATGATCATAAATAATTAAACATTCAAATCAAATAATTTCATGACCATATTTGGCATATTCACGACAATAATCATTTAGATATTCACACGCTCGAACGGAAATCGTTCTTGAAATTCCGCTGAGTAATTTCTTCTATTTATTCATAAATAATTCCAAGAAAATGCTAAAACTATCAATTGTCCGATCGACCGGACGACGATATTAGATTTCCCCGATGCATATCCGTTAAATCAACGCATGTGGGATCGCACGATATTCCTGTTTCCCCTGCTGTTTCCCCATCCTCAAAATCCACAATTTGCAATTTTCATCGCTCGCGCGTGGCCTGCACGGTAAGCATTTCAGCCACCGCTTCGCGTCCTCCTGAACGATTCCCTCATTTCTTCAATATAGTCTTCAATTAATCCTCAAACAATTCACATTTAATATTTCTTTACCTGATCATTTATACTTTTGTCTTGTATGACTTTGTCAATTATCCCTGTATAATTTGCAATAACTTGTATCTCTTGAACATTATCATAAACGGTGACAATATTATATCCAACGAACATTGTTGTGCTTAATCTACAATTAAAATACACAAAATCAATCATTAACATCCTCGAGAATTAATTCTTGTTGTGTTAGAATAAAACACAATATCTCGATTTTAATCGTTAATCATGAAACGAACCCCCAACGAACATTTAATCCTCTTTCATCCTTGCGGCTTAATTCAATTACAACATATTATATATATTTTATGTTCGATCAAGCTCGATCGTAACAATCGGTATAAATTTTGCACAAAAACACCGCCGTTTTCATGGTGGTTTGTGCGGTCGCATACTCTGCTAGGGAAGTTTTAATTTTCCGCTTTAATATGAAGAAATCTGCACCTGAGGCTCGTTGAATGCACTCAAATACTTATGGTGCGGCCGCTATTGGTGAAAGAACGTGTCGTAAGTGATTTCAACCCTTCAAGAATGGTAATTTTGACGTCAAAGACTGGCATGGCGGTGGAAGGGAAGAGATGTAAAAAAAAAAGGAAAGAGAAGGTAAAAAGGTGTAAATAAAAGGAAGGGAAAAGGCGAAATGTTACACTGCCTATCCTCCCTGTACAATAAATGCAAACGCGTTTTGTGCCGGAATTTGAAGTTCTTGAAATCGCCATCAGCTCCCTTTGCTCCCTTCAACTGTCACTTGTTTCGATCAATAGTATAGGGCCTGGTTATCCAGGACTTCTGGTTTTATGAAAAAGTAAAAAATTGGATCGATTCGTGGATCGCCTTGAAAGATGACCAGTTTTTTCGACGTGGGATTCGTAAGCTGCCCGAAACATGGAAGAAAGTAGTGGCCAGTGATGGACAATACTTTGAATCATAAATGTATAACCATTTTTTAGGCACTCACTCATTTGTGACAGAAAGTGCCTATTGCAATCACCTCGAAATCTGTGTCGGATGTCCGTCCAGACCCAGATCTCAGAAACCGGTGTATGAAATTCAATTTCCTTTGGAGGGTAGTTGTGTATGGTTGTAATCTCTATGCCCAAGGAGTTTAAATCCAAACGGATATTGTAAAACAAAGATTTTTGAAAAAAATAGCCATTTTTAAGCAAAAAAAAGACGTTTTATGACCATAAGTAGTTGAACCTTGGAATTTCTCAAACGAATTTTTCTCTAACTCACAGAATATGTGTATATGATTGTAAACAAATGTCTGACGAAGTATGAAACCAATCAGACACCTTTAAGGTTGCAATGTTGGCAAAAAACCCAATTTTAACCAGAAAATGCTATTTCTATCTATATGCACTTGGATCTCCGAAGTTCACGGACGAATTTTTCTCCAACTCACACAATGCCTGTATATAAATGTAAACAAATGTACCAAGAAGTATGAATCCAATCAGACACCATTAAGCTTACAATTTTTGCAAAGAAAACACAATTTTTAACGAAAAAACAGCTATTTCTGTCTATATGCACATGGATCTCTGAAGTTCACGGACGAATTTTTCTCTAACTCACAGAATTGTTGTATATGATTATGAACAAATGTCCCATGAAGTTTCAATCCAATTAGACACTGCTAAGTAAATAACTTTTGCGCAAAAACAATATTTTTAACAAAAAAAGACTATTTTTCTCACTGACAGAATTTCTATTTGACTGTAAACAAGCACATATCACTCTCACCACTTTCACGTAAAGCATAGACCGGCGCACGCGACGTAGCCACGTACGTCGCGACCATATATGTAATACTCCTATATTGCTAGCGGCCTATGCTTCCCTATAAGTGGTGGGGACACCGACGAAGCGAGACAGGGCGGGACAGATTTGATCATTCTGCGCACGCGCGACCCACTACGTAGACACAATATATAAATGTTATTGGCTGGTGCACTCCCGCTTTCATTCGCGCTTGCGCCTTACAAGCCATTCTGGTGAGCCACGAGCGAGAGAACGATATTGTCTGCACCGTACTGTTTTCGACACGTATCGGCCAGCGCTAGCAATATAGGAGTATTACATATATGGTCACGACGCCGCTACGCCACGTACAGAGTAAAAGAGGAACTAAACACGGCCTTAACGCGCCAAATTCAAAACCCATATTTCGCTCTTATAAAAAGTACATGGTTCTTTTGTGTGCTTGCGCTCCATTGGCAATATGGCGATCACCCACGCGTTCCAAACGTGAAAAAACAAAATCTGAGCATTGATTTATAACCGAAAGCTTTTTTTACTTATTATAAATGGACTAATGATCATTAAATCATTGAAGTGTTATGATAAATATGCCCATCTCAAATGTCACTAATATTCTTCATTACTGCCTAATATTGTAACAATTCTGTGAATGTAATCTATCAAAACATTTAAATGATATGATTGTTAAGATACTTTTATATCATATTGATTATATTCAAATCTGTCTTTTTAATCATGATGAATAGAATTTATACGACTACTCGATATTCACAATGAATCAAAGAGTTTAAATAACGGTGTGAGTGCCTATTAAAACGTCCCTAAGGGACATGTTAACCAACATTCAAAATATATCACAAAAACAAAATATATGATCATTATATTATGAAATTGTGAGTGCCTACTAATATAATTCTTAAAATTCGGTCATCAATTTTATGAATCATTGCCCCCATTGAGAATAAAAAATGTGACTCAATATTATCAAAACAATATTCAATAACATAAAAACAATATAGTATTTACATACCGAATAAATTAAGATAATGGTCAAGAATACGGAGCGCAAAGCCCCCCAACAAAATGGTAAGGGGGTTTGGGGGGCGGAGCCCCCCAACGAGTACGTGAAGCGTACTTGTTAAAAATAAAACCCCGAATATCGGGGGAAAACGGTGGAAGCAAAGTTGTACACCTAATATTTGATGGA
Source organism: Alloplasta piceator (assembly GCA_946863875.1). Taxonomy (NCBI): domain Eukaryota; kingdom Metazoa; phylum Arthropoda; class Insecta; order Hymenoptera; family Ichneumonidae; genus Alloplasta; species Alloplasta piceator. Next base: position 28,935,397 of record OX333073.1, on the reverse strand, counting down.
TTGTGTAAAGGGTTGTTGGGGTGTCTGATTTTGGATAGTCGGTACGCTATTGTTTCCGTCGTTTTTATGTTTTTGAAGGCCGGATGATTGCAGCTTAAGTACAGAGGGTGGCGTAGTCCAATAGAGGCCTGCACAGTCATTTATAGATTTTTGTTGTATGTTCTATTTTTGTAAATTGATTTCGGTATATTATTTACCAAAAGTGTAAAGCGCGCGTGGTGTTTTTCGTTTTTATTATTTTGGTGTGTCTGCTGAAGTTTACTTTATTGTGTAAGGTAATCCGTAGGTATTTTTCAGATGTGGATGGTCTAATATATTTATTGTACATTGTTATCACTGGTGGTTCTTCTGAAAATTGATGGTTGAATATAGAGAGTTTTGATTTGTTGGAATTTAGCTCAAACCACCATTTATTCAACCGTATGGTGATGTGTTTGTCGTTAAGGTCTTGTAGTGCGTCTTTGGCTTTGTTCAGTGTAGTATTACATATGTGCTATGCGGGCTGTGCCGTCGGCATATCGGATGAGGTTTTAATCTACCGCATTTTTTTCGCTGTAAATTATATTGTCGAACCTCGCTAACTCAAACCTCTATAATTCGAAAACCTCGATAAGTCTGAGACTCAGTTCGCTCCCGCCTTGCGAAAACCTCTGTAATTCGAAGAAAATAACCAAGAATAACTCGAAGTTTTTCGAACGTATGAAGGACCATTATTTCGCTTCTGTAACTCGAATTTAAGGATACCCGGCCTCTACAAATCGAAAGTTACCTCTATAACTCGATGTTCCAATACCCTGACCTCTACAACTCGAAGCGCTTTATGTAATGACGTAAAACGCTACGCATTATGCCCGCATTTTTAGTTCCTGTTTTACTCTGTACGTGGCGCTAGTTATCTCTTCAATACGCTTTACGGCGTGGAGAAGACTACTAGCGCCACAAGTGACGAAATTTGGCGTGAAAAAAGACGGACTTCGAATGAAGTTCGAACTTTCATAGAAAAATCTACATTAACATTGATGATAACGTATTCGTAGCTCTGTTCGCAGTTGAAAATGCAATTCACAACTCTGTTCGCGGTCAAAAATGCAATTGACTGCCAGCATAAGTTAAAACAGAGTCAAATAAGATTTTTCCAAAACCCTGTAAATGATAGTGAATGAACAACCATTGTCTACCATGTACATATGTACTAAAATATGTTACATTTTGCATAACTTGTATCCCAGATAGAACAAGAACGTATAATATACGTATATTACATGTATATATGTATATGATATGTATACATCTATGATATACCTGTATTAGACAAATACTATACGTATATTGTGGGTTTATGAAATGATAATAGTGAAAGAATTTCATATACGTGTGATTTACGTACATTATACTGTAAGCATTTGACATCGAATTATATACGTTTATTATATGTATATGAAACATGCACTTCACGATAAAGATGAATATGACGTATTATATACGTATATTGGACGTGTTTTTTTCTACATATCTCGGTGGAATTTTGTACATCTCATATACATATAATATATGTTAATTATCTTGCAATTGCGATTCTTAGATCTAAAGCAGTTCAGTGAACGTATAATATACGTATATTATACGTTCATTGAATAGCTTGAATTAACTTATATTACACTGTTAAGAAAATTTATTTGATCCACATAAACCAAATTACTTGAGTGACATTTACTTGAGACAAATCGTTTTTTCTTTGCATTAAATAAAAACAGAAGTTGCGCTCAGTAAGTCATTTTCTTGGTAGCAGTTGTTTGGTCAAACCAATCTAACTCATTGATACTAGTTACAGTTATTTTATTCAAATGCAGGTTTTCTACGAACAGCAAGCCACAAATATTAGATGGAAATAATTAATATTTTTTATCGAAATACTTTATTTGATCAACACCAAACGGAGTTATTAGTTGCGTATATATGATATTTTTAATTGGATAAGCCAAAAATACTGTAAGCAAGTAATTTACATTTTTTACATCAATTGTGTTTTTCTTTGCTACAAGAAAATATACCCAGATGCAAAGACTTGGTATCCTGGGATAACAAAAATAAATTACTTGATTCAACTACTTCGGATGATCCATCGGAACATTCTGTTTTATCAAGCCAAATAAAAATTATTTAATACTAAAATGGGATTTTTTCCTTTTTAATATCAATATTATTTATCTGAAATGATTATTTCATGTAAGCATCATATTTTATTCATTTAACCCAAATTCAAGTTATTAGCTGTGTATATGGAAAATTTGTGAGTGAATTAACCAAAACTTTTTGACGCAAGTAATTCAAGTTTTTCATTTTACCCTGTATTTTTCCGGTACAAGAGAAAATTATCTTATATTATGACATGGTATTCTAAAATCGAAAATAAAGATGATTCTTCTGTGGCTTCTGCGCAGAACGGGTTTCGAAAAATGAGTTAACGACTAAAATCAATCAATTTATACTTTTCGTTTTTTTTATTTTCTTGTCATTTTATTTTAACATTTTTCTTTCTAAAAATTGTTCATTTGTTTAAACAATATGTTATCGTTTATTTGTTTGAACAATTTGTTATTGCTTATTTGTTTAAACAATTTGTTATTGCTTGTTTTTTAAACAATTTGATATTGTTTTTTTAACAATTTTTTGAAATTATTTTTTAAGCAATTGATTGAACATGTCGTTTTAATCAATAACAAATTACTAAAACTACAAATAATTGGTGAAATTATAACCATTGTTCAAATGCATCGTTTTTTTTTTAAATTTAAAATTTTTGATTTTGTTCTCATTTTATTTCAACATTTTTCCCTCCAAAAATTGTTCATTCGTTTAACCAACTTGTAATTGTTTATTTGTTAAAACAAGTTGTTATGGTTTATTTGTTTAGATAATTTGTTATCGGTTATTTGGTTAAACTATTTGTTATTGTTTATTTGTTTAAACAATTTGTTATTGTGTATTTGTTTGAACAATTTATTATTGATTAAAACGAAAGTTTTAGTCAATAGCAATCTGATGATTTTGTACTTTTTTGTATGTACGATATATACGAATTATAGCGAGCAGAGTGTTCATGAAAAAAAGGTATTCATAAACAAAATAAATTTTCCCTTGCCGGATAAAATTCGAATCTTCATAACCCTTAACTTTTTTCAAGCGCATAGTAGTAGTCGATAGCGTAATAGGTAGCGTGTTAGGTAATTAGGTAAGATAGGCAGGGTCGAGGGTTCGATTCCCGGTCGGACAGAAAAATTAAATCGGAGAATTGGGGCGTATTTTTCATTTTTTTCTATTTATCACTTTTTGGGGCCGGTAAACTATGCATATTAAATTATTATGCAAGGGCTATATATTTTTTATAACATGTTTAGGGACAAATATCCAATACGCATTTTATTGAATCTATTATTTTTCCTGTTGACTGGACTAATTACCGGTTAGATACAACTATCTATATCAGTTAATGCAAAATATCATAATATTGATCTAAAACAATACATAATTCGACCAATGGATTTGGATTTGGAAGAAACTGATGGGATGTTCCATTTAAATGAGCAGTTTCTAGATCAGAGAAAGCGTTTTCTAACTTCTATGGAAACATGGACGGCATCAAAAAAGTCGGAAGCTTTATTAAAATTTTCATTTACTTGACTGAAGTAAATCGGTTTGATATTTCAGTCGCCTGTACACTCCCGTATAATAACTGTGCGTTGTTTTAAAAGATTTCATATTTGATCTTATTGAACAAAGATATTTCTATCAAAAATATATTTACTTTATCCCAATAACGAATTAGCGGATTATATACAAATAATTTATTTACTTGCATCAAATAAATTTTGTTTGTTGCAAATAAATTTTTTTAACAGTGTATATGTAACATATATTATATGTATATGAGATGTACAAAATTCCACCGACATATGTAGAAAAAACACGTCCAATATACGTATATATATATATACGTATATTGGACGTATTTTTTTCTACATATCTTTTTCTACATATACATATAACATATGTTAATTATCTTACGAATGCGATTCTTAGATCTGAAGCTATTCAATAAACGTATAATATACGTCTATTATACGTTTATTGAGTATGTTATCATTTAATATTATTGTTATTTAAGAATAAAAACAGATTTCCACAATTGAGAGCAATAATTTTTTATGATAACAATAATAATGATATTTATTATTGTTTATTATTATTATTATTATTATTATAACAAATATATTAGTAATATTTATTGTTATTGTCATTATAATAAATTTTTCCTTTTGATTTTGGAAATAATACTATTTATTATTATAATTGTTATTATTATTCATCTGATTCAATATTTGATTTTTTAAATTCAGTTAAAAGACAAGTTGAACCAAAAATGGCCTTCGGGTAATGAAAATAAATTCCTAATACGATTTTGGCACGTGATTGTTCTCGGCCTGTGTTCTATAAATATGATATTTACATCAGTATATCAAAAGTAGTCGGTGGTGTAGTGGTTAGCGTCCCAGTCGTGGGTCGTTCGTTAGGCTCGATAGGTAGGTAGGTTTCAGATCCCAGTCAGGTCTTGTACATATTCTAGGGTCCGCGAATATGCAAGATAACTAAAGCGGTCGGAAAAATTTATGAACTTCCAAATTATTTATTTTTTTTAAATTTAATTCATGTTGAATTTAAGGATATGCCTAAAAAAAAGGGTCGCGGGTTCAAATCCCACAGGCAGCGAAATTGTTTTTTCTAAAAATTTTTTTTTTTCGTTACTGGAGCTATCAATTGTGAATATAGAGCTGATTTTCATCGTATATATATATGCTAGTATCCGTATAATATGTTTATATTCTACGTTTGTATTCTACGTATTTTCGACGTCTTGTATGCATAAAATATACCGTTTAATATATGTAGAATATACATACATTATACGGATATTAGCCGGACATTCTACGTATATTCTACGTATTTTCGACGTCTCGTATACATAAAATATACCGGTTAATATATGTAGAATATGCATAAATTATACGGATATTAGCCGGATATTTGGCTCTTCAGCATACGTACTAAATACGTATTATAGACGTATATGGCGACGTATAATATACGTTAGTGTTCTATCTGGGATGTACGTCCCAAAATAAAGAATATTTCCACTATATTTGGCGAATTTTTACGAGCCTCTATAAGTCGAATATTGTTTTGGTCACCCTCTATAACTCGAAAACTTCGATAAGTCGAAACCTCTCTTACTCGAAGAAATTGAAGAAATTAGCTCTGCTCCTGAGATGTGAATTACTGAGGTTCGACTGTAATTGTATCTGTCGTGGCAATAGAAATGGTACAAAATCGGTGACAATGACTGAAAACTGCGTGACAGCGCGTTTGCGTTTTTTAATTGGAGAGATCGGTTTGAAAGGAAAGTTATTAATGTCTCGGCGGAGATATAACAGACATTGGTGTTGCCTCCCTAGCGGATCGGTGCAACCGTCGCATCACGGTTGTTATTCGGTGACTGGTTGTGTATTGGTTGTTTAAAAAAAAGAAACCCTAAAACAACCAAGAAATCGCCACAAAAAGAGGGTCCGTTTGAAAGAAAAAGCAACCGTGAAACGACCATATTGAAACCGAACCATGGACTGGAATCGGTTCGATGAACGTTGCAAATAGGTTGCGGCACAAACCGGAAAGCAACCGTCCAAGAACTGTCTGCAACCACATTAGTTCCAAAACTCGCCGCGAGATGTCGTAATACGCGAATGCTCAGTCCCGTACATATCATATCTAAAAATATGTCCTGCTACCCTACCAGGACGAACGACAATAACCGACAGTCGTTTGTCTTGTGAAACAACGGTACCCGCCGGTCCAACCGTCGGAATTCATCATTTTACTGTCGGAATGAAAGACAAACGACGTTGGTTACTGTCGTTCGTCCTGGTAGGGTATAGTTAACCCGATTCGGTTATCGAGGGTCGCTGGAGACCCCGAGCGATTTTCCTTTTCTCCCAGTGCTCTTCAGAAGTGCATGTGTGTTTATGACGAAAAATAAAATATTGTTCAAAATTTTTTTGCAATCTTCATGGTGTGCCGTTACAGTAGAAGCATTCACGATTGTTTAGGAATTTTACCAGATTTTTTCATTGCAAATTAAGTGTTCTAACATGCCTTGTTCTAAACATATGTCCCGCTATAGTTAAAAGTCTCCATGACTATTTCCCGCTTTTTAGTTGAACATCTCTAAAAAGATTTCCTACTATAGTTGAACATCTCTAAGAAAATATCCTACTATAGTTGAACATCTCTAAGAAGACTTCCTACTGTAGTCGTACATCTATAAGAAGATTTCCTACTATAGTGAAGGAAGAATCGGCTGCGATTCGGCCAGTGGGTCCAAATGACAGTGGACAATTTTTTTGGGTATAACGTTTCGATCCTAATTCGGATCCTCTTCAGATTTATTATTTCTAAAATTACATTCTTTTTTGTCTTATTTTGTATGATATGTTTTACATTATAAGCTTAAATGTTATGTGTCATGACTGACCTGAATTTGTATGGGTAATTTTTTTTGGTCATTTAATGAATCTTGGATAATATTCATTATGAATTTATTGTATAAAGACAGGTCATTTTTTTGTGATCCTTGGTGTCTGTGAGAGGGAGGATTTTGATATTTTATTGCTTAGTTTATGTTTCTTGTGAGAATTTTGTGTATGTGTTATTCACCTATGAACTTCATGTTTGATAATTTCCAAGATTCATTTCTGATCAAAATTAACAGTTTTCATTACATGGCGATTCGAGAGCTAAGTAGCGACTGAGTATTTAGGCGAGTGAGGAGGTATTTATATTGATGGGGTAGTGTGATTGAGTATTGAAGAGTGGGGGTGGTTTTTCATGGTTGGGGAAGTTTGCCGTTAGTGATTTTTCTTGCCGGACTGGTTATGTTAACCGGTTTTGGATCGGGTTTAAATTGATAACTGTTAGATTTGGTAATGAATTTTCAATTGATGGATGGTAATTTGAGGTTTTCCCGTTATTATTTTGAGTATTATTATATTATTGAATTATATATGCTGCTTAGTTTGTCGATGTCGGTTCTAAAATTGATTGCTTTGGGGTGTGCTTTAATTTGTATCATTTCCAGAATTAATCGCTTTTTGAGCCATTTTTCATTATTTAAAATTTTGACGTCGTCAAATTTAAAATTGTGTTTTAGTTCTATTCCATGTTTTGCTAACGCTGTATTTATTGTGTTAGTGTGTTTTAGACTATTTTTGTGTTCGTTGATTCTCGTTTTTAGGTATCTTTTTGTTTGTCCTATGTACAATGCATCACAATCATTACAATCGATTTGGTAAACTACGTTGGATTTATCCATGTTATCTATTTTATCTTTTGTGGAACCGGTGATGGAGTGAATGTTGTGTTGGTTGTTAGTGACTAGTGTTATATTGAATTGTCGAAAAAGGCGGACTAGTTGGTGGTGAATATTTTCAGTATAGGGTAAATTTATTAATCTGGAGGAGTCGAATGCGTTGTCGTTATTTGATTGTGAATGAATTAATCTTAACCTTTGGTTTATTATTTTTTCTGTGAAGGAGATTGGGTAACAGTTTTGTGTCATTGTGTTTTTGATTAGTTCAATGTTTTTTTGGTGGAAGGATGCGTGTGATAGTTTTATCGCTCTGTCTACCAACATCATGATAATTCCTTTTTTTTGCGTAAGAGGGTGGTGAGAGAAGAAGTTTATGAATCGACCTGACCAAGTCGGTTTTCTGTACCAGTCTGTGATTATTGAGTTATTTTTGTGGATTAGCAAGATGTCTAGAAATGGTAATTTGTTGTTTGTTTCTACTTCAACTGTGAACTGTAGTTTAGTGTGGTATGAGTTAAAGATGTTAAGTGTTGAATCTATTTTGTCCGTAGGCAGAGCCATAATAATATCGTCTACGTATCTTTTGTAGATTGGTATCGTGAACTTCAGTTTTTCTAAGCAGTTGGTTTCTAAGTCGATCATTACAATGTTTGATAATATCGGGGCTAACGGTGAACCCATTGGCAAGCCGAATATTTGTTGATATATTTTGTCGTTAAAGGTAAAGTAGGTTGAGAACATTATGAATTCTATTGTTCTTATTACTTCGTTTAGTGGAAATTTTTCAGAGAAGAGATCTGATCTTTTTTGGAGGCTTTGTATGACTAATTCCAAAGGTACATTGGTGTAAAGTGAGATGACATCGAAGGAAATGAGTTGGTAGTTATCGGGTATAAAGATGTTCGATACCAATCTTTTAAATGAGAAACTGTCTTTAACGTGTGCGTTTGTTGTGTCTATTAATTTTGAGAGTTTAGTTTGAATGAATTCGGCCAATTTATGTGTAGGACTATTAATAGAAGATACGATTGGACGTAGCGGATAGTTATGTTTGTGAATTTTTGGAAGGCAGTATAATCGTGCTAAATTACAGTTTTCTGCTTTTAGATGTTTCTGTGTGGTTTCATCTATTATTTTAAGATTTTTCCATCTCGTAAGAATTTCGTTTACGCCTTTTTGTAGTCTGTTAAGTGGATTTTTATTTGTGATTTTATATGTGGTTTCGTCTGCAAGTAGATTATCAGTTTTGGTGATGTAGTCTAGTTTGTCCAATATAACAGTTGAGTTTCCCTTATCTGCTCTTGTAATGATTAATTGAGGATTGTTTTTAAGAAAGATGGATGTATCTTTGATTATTTTGTTCGTGTTGAAGAATGAGTTTGGAGTTTTTACTTTATCAATTAATTTGGTGAATTTCTTTCTAATTTCTTCTTGTATTGGTTTTTCCAGTAAGTAATCTATTTTGGATTCAAACTCTGAGATGGTTTTATAGATGTATGTTTTGATATCTGTCGGTTTTAGATATGGAAAGCTGAATTTTTCACCCAATGATAAAAAGGTTGATATGTGTGTGGGAATGTCTATGTTTGATAGATTGATCAGCCATTCTTTAACTTTGTTGTTTGAGATTGTTGATTCTATGTTGGTTAATGGGTCATTAGTTATGTTATTGTTTGTGTTATGTTGAGTATTGTTTGATGTGGCTGAATTAAAAAGATTGATTTGTGATGTTGGTTTCTTTCTTTGATGTTGATTTGGATCATTTATGTTTTCTCGATTCTGATTTGATTGTGATGTGATTGTTCTTAGGAATTCATCATCAAACCATGAAAAACCACCCCCACTCTTCAATACTCAATCACACTACCCCATCAATATAAATACCTCCTCACTCGCCTAAATACTCAGTCGCTACTTAGCTCTCGAATCGCCATGTAATGAAAACTGTTAATTTTGATCAGAAATGAATCTTGGAAATTATCAAACATGAAGTTCATAGGTGAATAACACATACACAAAATTCTCACAAGAAACATAAACTAAGCAATAAAATATCAAAATCCTCCCTCTCACAGACACCAAGGATCACAAAAAAATGACCTGTCTTTATACAATAAATTCATAATGAATATTATCCAAGATTCATTAAATGACCAAAAAAAATTACCCGTACAAATTCAGGTCAGTCATGACACATAACATTTAAGCTTATAATGTAAAACATATCATACAAAATAAGACAAAAAAGAATGTAATTTTAGAAATAATAAATCTGAAGAGGATCCGAATTAGGATCGAAACGTTATACCCAAAAAAATTGTCCACTGTCATTTGGACCCACTGGCCGAATCGCAGCCGATTCTTCCTTCACTATTGTCTCTCTACGGCCGCATACCTAAATCACCACTTGATTTCCTACTATAGTTGGACATCTCTGTAAGAAGATTTCCTACTATAGTTGAACATCTTTAAGAAGATTTCTTACTATAGTTGAACATCTCTAAGAAGATTTCCCACTAAAGTTGAAAATCTCTAACATGATTTCCTACTATAGTTGAACATTTTATTCACTATAGATTATATCGGTATTTTTACCAATTTCTAGTCTGGTTCCGATCCGTATGAATAGTCCGCGTACATTTTGAAAACATTGGAAAATGTATGCCCGGATGAATTACGTTACATAATTATTCATCCGAATATATCCAGAAATCTTGAAATTGCTTATCCGGATGATCTGTGCGCCTTTATTCGCCCGTCTTCCATCTATTTACGACAGTATAACCGGATAATTTATGTGACATTATTCGTCCGGATATTTATTGGCATACTACTCTTTTGTTTAAACTGCTCTCCGAACATGGTGTTGCTAGAGAGCATATTTCCGGACGAATAATATATATTATTCGTCCGGTTTCCGAATGGCTAGCCACAGCCATTATGTTATTTGAAGAAATGACGTCACTTCTTCTTTTTCTCCTTCTCGATTTCCAGCGAACGCGAAAGGAATAATTTTGCATTGCTTCGCTGTCGATTCCCTGCTGATTCTTGTGATGTGCTAGGGGCATGCTATGGAAAAAGCTATTCAAATGTTTCCACTATTTTAGCCTATAAATATCCGGTATGTCATCTTCTTTTTTTATGTGTTTTTTCGCTCATCTCATTGTGGGTGCGTTCATAAACGTAGTCGTCGAGCAGATCTACTCAGATCTGGAGACCGATTTTGTGCGTCGTTCGACATCGACATCGACAGCGTGAGAACGCGAATTATCATGTGGAACCCATTCTTCGTAAATGACTAGTCTAGGGGAAAGCAACTAGTGAGAACCCGCGCCGCAACTGCGAACATGAACGCACCGTTCATGTTCACGATAATCTTTCTAATAGCGGGATGGAGCTTTCAGTCGATATCACGAATGACGTTTTTTTTTCTAATTTCCTGTCAATTTTTTAAATGATTATTAATCCGATAAACATACACTTCTCACTTTACCGAATTTCAAACTTGACATTCTCCACATCTAGTTACATTCGTCAGACTGCAACAGACTATGAAAAAATATCATAAACCATGAAAAACGGCAGAACGGCAACTCGGAGGAGTCGATGTCGATGTCGATCGACAGCACAAAATCCGCCTCCTGCTCACATACGCGTTCTTTTATTAATATTTTCCAGCGTTCTTTTATTACCAATGCTAGATCCCGGATACATCTGGGATACTCTGAATGCGTTCATTTTTCTAATTATTTATCATTTCGCTACATCTCGGATATATTTAAGATGTATCTCGATTAAAAGTGCGCGTTCTTTTATTACGACCAATTTCAACATTATTTTTAATAATAATACTTACTGTTGGGTATAGTCGTTCATGTCAAACACGCCATAAAAGAACGTGGATGGCATCAATAAATTTGATACATCATAATTTTCTTAGCAACGAGTGATAAAAGAACGCGGGCAAGGAATAAAAGAACGCATATCTGTCGTAAATATCAAACTGACAGGAGAATTAATTTGAATAAAAGAACACGGTGCAGCAGAACATTTTTTGAGATACATCTTGGATGTATCTAGATACAGCAGATCTGAGCAGATCTGCTCGACGATTGCATTCAAGAACGCACCCTCTGGTAACTACATAACCGACGTTTGCATTCAGTACACCAGCCCGTCGAGCATGGAATTACCATACTGACCCTTCGGGTTTCGTCGACGATTGCTATTATTGTTCTAACCTAATGTCACGTGCAGTCTATTTGGAGCATTTTATAATCGTAGGGGCAAACATAGTAAACAGGTTCCGGCGTCCAATCCGAGGCACTAGTAACGAAGATAGAGCTATCTTCGTTGGCACTACACCAAAAAATAAAACTTTTTAGTAACAACACTCATTTCTCAATAGGAACGTTTAGAAGTGGAAAATGGCCGCTCGACATTAATTTGTGTGATTTATTCTTTTTTTTACAGCTATTAATGAATTAACGGATTGATATAAAAATGGATCACGGGCGTAAAATTGGAAAAACAGACATTCCCTTCTCATGGACGAAAAGACCATCACCACCATCTTCGTTATGCGAAAAAACTTCAGCGATCGAAGAAACAGTTACAGAAGATCGACGTCTGGTAAATTGGCGCAATTGGCTGTTGAATCGAAAAAAACATTACCAGTACCTCGAGAATTCAAGCCCCAGCCAACGGGATCGTCAAGATCTCTTAATTATAAATAACGCTGATGGTTATCGTGAAAAAAGCGAGATGAAGACTCTCGCTGAGTACGCTGGGAACTTAGCTCCCGGAAAGAACGACAAGTATCGTGGCAATCCGGCGTTCTGGATAATTCCCGAATCTCTGTCAAATCATGGTAATCTTAATTGGCCTGTTGTCTCATTGACACTGACTAGAAAGCAGCTGAATGTTCAACCAGATATGGAACGAGTTGTATTGCCTGAATTGATAAAGCAAGAAAAAGGCTTACCGATCGCGAGCAGGCATAAATCATTGTGGAACCGTAGCAAGTATTTAAGTAATCGAAAAATCGAGCTTAAACAGCCGGAAGTGACTCAATTATCAGTAAAGGGACGAGGATTTATACAAGGGAGAACCAAAGAGTTAATTGAAATTCCCATTATAACCATCAAAGAGTCAGAATTTATTGGACCTGTTGGGAACGCGGACAGTCAACCAAATGTTGCAGAAGACGATGACATTATTATCATGATGATACAAAATCGTGAAATAAGATTCGACCAAAATGCTCGTTGTGAAAAGCTTAACGGAAAACATTCAGAATATTTCTTGTGGTCATTAATATTCAATTGCACTAATTTTGGTACGATCGAGCGGGAAATTTGTTTAGAGAATCGGAGCAATTATGTGATAACCTACCGCTGGCGTTACGAGTCATCGGTTACGAGTTTTGCTTCACCTTTGCCACAAAAGAGTCCATTTTTCTTTAATAAAAATGATGGCCTCGTATTGCCACGAGAGATCGTGAGATTGCCCATTTGGTTTTGTTCCCAAGTACCGAGCACAGTTACCGAATTCTGGATTTTAACGACAAATCCTCAAGCAAGTTGCGAGTCTTTGACATTTCAATTTTGGGGATGCACCATGCTTCCGTGGGATGTGTATTCCAGTATCAGCGAATCTGTGCCAAAGCACGGTTGCCATCCAAAATTAATCGATTTACATTTGGATCGCTGTATTCGCGACACGAAGATTGACGATACGTTGCTATCTATACTCGACAGCGCTCAACGTAATCATCTTCCATCAGTTTTGTACAACAGCCTCTTCGTGGAGAGTGAGATATTTCGTAGCATAAATCCATCGCACTCCAGCCATTATGGTTTGACACGGCAATTGAAGGCAATTTACGAAGAAGCTACAGGCAACCCAGCGTCATCATATGATCTGTCGTTGATAAATTTACGAAGAGTTTTGTTAGGCATCAAAGATTTGAAAATACGAAACGATGCAGTGACTCGTTTCAACGATTCCTGTTGGAATTCTTTACATCCCAGTCTGTATGAACCGGCCGGAAACGCTAAAAGATCAGCGGTGTATAATTTGTTGTGCTGTTTTGCGAATAAATTCGAGGTAGAAAGCAATCACGTGACAAACATGTGTTTCCAAATGGAAATTTCAACTATGAAAATTTCTCCTGAAGTACCTGATAATACTTCAAGATCAAACAGTATTTCCGGAATTTTCCAGGTCAGCTCGAACCCCCGAAAGAAGGCGATAAAGTTGAGTCATCCAATTAAATCGAAAAATACATCGAGGACCAGTATCATTTCGATTTCCACGGATAATCGTGAGAATACTGATAACATATCAAAGAAAAATATTACTAAAAAATGTTTTTTGTACAAAGAAATTTTTCATGTACGAATACGAGAAATACTCTATAATACAATAGATGCAATTTGTGGAGCTGGTGATACCATAGATAATTTTAATCTGCGCGAGGAATAGAGATTGAAAATTTTTCACCAATATAAAATTCTCAATTGTTATCTATTTTTATGTATTTTTTCAAAAGAAGAAAACAAAAATTCGATAATGACAAATCAGAAATTGAATTTTGTCGCATTTGTTATTTTTGCTTTACAGTTAATTTGCAATAGGAACTCCTTAAGGATTGGATGCTACTTTGAATATTCTCCTTCCGTTTGTAACTTAAACACCTTCGCAATTTTCCATTATCCGATCACCCTCATGTTTCGTAACTTACGAAATTCTGTTATCTGAAAATAGTTTAATTGATTAGTTGTTTATTGCTTGGTATCATGAGGCAAATATGAATATAGTTAGATATTTTAATTATGTACATAGAACGCTTAAGGGGGGAGCCTGCTTTAGAGGCTTCAAAAAATCGATTTTTTCGAGCATTTTTTTGGGAAGGAAAGAAATATCCGATTGGAACGAAACTTTCAGGGTTTATTGTTATACATTTCAAGTCTTCTCAAATTTTTTCATTAAGATATATGTCATATTATGCTTGGTACAAGCATTTGCGAGGTCGCAATTTCCATCTGAAACGAAAAACCCAAATTTTTTTTCATTTTTCAATAGTATAGCTTCTAGTTGAATCCAGAAAATTCAACAAAAAGTGAAAAATTCAACAATTTTTCGCAAATTGAAAAAAAAAATCATTTTTTTGGAAAAAAAAATGCACTTTAGATTGTTTAAAAAGTGGGTTAATCTTAACTTGCTTAAGGTTGTTTAGGTTCAACTAGAAGAGAATTTAATCCCGAATACAATCTATTTTGTCTTGTTTCGATAGGATGTTCAATTTTATCCCTAGCTTTCCCGCCAATTAGGAAAAATGCATACTCGAGGCGCCTCGGCGAAATGCTTGTACCAAGCATAATATGACATATATCTTAATGAACAAATTTGAGAAGACTGTTGAAATATATAACAATAAACCCTGAAAGTTTCGTTTCAATCGGATATTTCTTTCCTTCCCGAAAAAATCCTCGAAAAAATCTATTTTTTGAAGCCTCCAAAGCAAGCTCTCCCCTTAAAGATATTATAATAGTAACCATTAGGCCGATACGGATAAGCAATAAGTCGCGTAACAAAAACGTTGTACATAGGGTTAAGCCTACCCTAGCGTATTCGATAACCGAGGAGAACAACCAAAAAATAACCGCCGGTTGCTTTTACCCTAAGAAAAACCAGGTTTCATAACCCCGGTAACCAAAGATTAGAAAAATCTCGATGGTTGCTCGGGTTGTCAAAATAACCATAGGTAACCTCACTGTCTCGGTGTGGTTGCCGCGGCGTTTTTAGCAACCTCAGTGACCGATGATTAAAAAATTGTCTTTTCTTTAAGAGAAGGTAAAAGAAAAAATACCCTTTTTATGGAAATCGTTTTCGGATTCGCCCATCCTGCGTCTTGCCGCAAAGTATTAAATATTCATACTAAAAAGTAAAGACATCAAGCATAGACGAACCTGGAAAGGTTATGAGCGTCGGGGAGATAGTTCGTTTGTGCGAGAGGAAGCCACCTGGCGGATTGATGGGGTATTATAACCACATCAACGAGGTGCGCAACCACGATAACTGGGCACGCAACCACGACACCTAAGCACGCAACTACAATAATTGGGTGCGCAACCATGACAACCAGGCGCGCAACCACGACATCCAAAGTAAAAGTTATTCCACTACAGTTATTTGATGGCTGCTCTTTAGGGTTTTTCTTGGGGTAGAAACAACCGGTTCCTGAAAACAGTTATTTCGCCGTAACAACCGCGGTTGTTCGACCCGCTAGGGTATTAATATTATTATAAGATTATATACATAGTATTGATCGGAGGATGTTTGTATTAATCATCAAACTTAAAAACGTGACAATGGTACAATTTGACATTTCTTGTGCAAAAAAACAAGCGACAAGACAATTACTTGAATGATAAATTATTTTAGTATGATGTTGAGAAAGAGAGGCTGAGAAAATAACAAGTACGCTTCGCGTACTCGTTGGGGGGCTTCGCCCCCCAGACCCCCCCGCGCTACGCGCTCCGTATTCTTGATCATTATCTTGATTTATTCCGTTGTGATCGAATATAGTTTGAATGTTGGTTATAACAGGTCCCGTGGGGACGTTTTAATAGGCACTCACACCGTAATTCGAACTCTTTGATTCATTGTGAATTATTGAATCAATTTGAAATTGAATCAATTTGAATTATTCTGATAAATTATATTAATCGTTATTAATGACAGATTTGAATTCAATCAAAATCCCAGGTAGAAATATGACATCTTATTGTAATCCAATAGGGATCCAAAATAAGTCAAGGATAACTATTTGGATGGCCAAAAAGATGCCTTTCGGGATCCCAAATTGATAACTTATGTCCGCCCGGCAGATAACTTTATGGGTGGCCGAATGATGACTTTTATTAGACATATTTCGGTTATCAATACGGCATCTAAATGTTATCGAATTGCGATGACTAAAAGATAGCTTAATTAAAGGCAGCCAATGTCGGAATCCAAACGTCACCAAAAAGGTCTCATAAAGGCACCAAATATCGCAATCCTAACATTATCGATAAGTTGTCATAATGACGTCCAAAAAGGATGAAAAAGGTCGACAAACAGTAAACTTACTGACATCCGAAAGATGTCTCATTTAGGATGAATGAGGAGCGCATATATTTCATACAAATGTGTCGTGTACTTATTTTTTTAGGTGACGTCGCATCAACGATTCCCGGCATTTTTCACTTATTATTTCGTCGTCCCCCTACGAGGACGAACGACAGTAACCGACAGTCGTTTGTCTTGTGAAACAACGTTACCCGACGGTCCAACCGTCGGAGTTCATCATTTTATAGCGCTTTCTTTTGGGTGCACTGGCTTGCACTGAGTGTACACTGGTAGCCCTCAGTGCGTGCCCCGTGCCAGTGCACAAAAACCCCAATGGAACACGCTTATATTTATGACCTGTAGTGACATCTGTCGGTACCCGACAGCCAATCGTGCGAAAGATTCTGGGGAATGCCCAAACTCGTTATCACCTGTAGCAACATCTGTCGGTACCCGACAGCCAATCGTACGAAAGATTCTAGGGAATGCCCAGCTTGCGATTGGCTATCGGATACCGACAAATGTCGTGCACTGGAGTGACACCGACTCGCCGTTTCAGGGCAATATTTCATGCACTCAGTGCAATATTCATGCACCAGAATTCCCAACAGAACACGCTCGCCAAACAAGTGCACACTCAGTGCAACGAACAAAAAGCGCTATTACTGTCGAATTAAAAGACAAACGACGTTGGTTACTATCGTTCGTCCTGGTGGGGTCAGGTGGAATAACCGGTACGTAATAGTGATGGCGATATTTGATGAATGTATCGATATTTGGTATCGATACGTATTGGTGGTCTGAGTATCGATACAGGTGTAATATCGGGAATGCGACATCGATATCACCGATATCGATACTCAAATAAAAATGCAAACAAACCTCAGTTCGAAATAAAAACAGTAGTTTTATACATCAATCGGTAAGAAAAAACTTCTTACCTCAGTTGGTAACAAAAAACTGTCGTTTGTACCTCAGTCGGTAACAAAACCGGTAATTTTTTGCCACAGTCGGTAACATAAACTAAATAAAAATCGGTTGTATCGAAATTTCGATATTTATGTATTGCGTATCGATACTTGAAAATATCGTTACGCCAAGAATCGATACAAAATATCGATATTTGGGTCAAAGAGTATCGATATTCCAAATATCGATACTGTATCGCCCATCACTAGTACGTAAAATTCAATAGATCTATCGAATTTCACCTCCCGGTTATTCCACTTGAACGAAAAAATAATAAACGAAAAATTCCGGGAAACGCTGACGCTACGTAACCTGAAAAAATAAGTACATGACAAATTTGTATGGAATGAGAATTTTCAAACATTATAAACATACACTACATATATACTTAGGAACCTGCAGAAATATTAAATAATCAACGCACAACTTTTTGCGATTATATATCCAAAATATAAATTTTAGCACACACGGAGTGTATTAATAATAACAAAGGTCGCCTCTTGTCTGAAGTGATCTGTTAAATGTCACCTTATCGATGAGATCTGGATTAGGCTATTGGATGACAACTTCTAGACAACGCATTGCCAACCTCCGAAATGCCAACATTAAGAATGTGCCAAAAGATATCCTTTGGACAACTTTTTAACAGATACAGTGGAACCTCAGATAACTCAATTCGTCGGGACCAGAAATCTCGCATAATTCAAGATTCCCCTTTATTCTCCCACTCACATTCTTAAAAGCTCATGCGTACTGTTTTTTACCTACCAGCGAGGTTTTCCTCAAATTATTAGTGTGTTTTAAGCACATTCATTACATAGTAAAATTCATATTTTTACGAGAATTCATGATTTCGCGAGAGAATTTAACAGGTTGAGGTTATGTTACCCTGTGTAACACACAGTAAAGGTTTGAACTGGGGAGAAACCCTAGCGGATTCGACGACCGTACGCTCGGTCGTAAGTGGTCGTCTTGTCGAACGTACTCGTATGGTCGATACGAAAATCATCGCAGTCCGCTCGTGGGTCGTTACGACCAGATATGTAAAGTCGAATTTTTCTCCCCCCATCACGGCGCCCGTAATCGTTACGACCAGAAGTGTAGAGTCAAATTTTTTTCCCCTCAGCTGGGCGCCCGTAGCTGTTACGACCATACATCTGGAGTCGAATATTTTTCCCCCACGCTGCGCGCTCCTGGTCGTTACGACCCGAAATCTAGAGTCGATTTTTTTCCCCCAGCTCCGCGCTCGTGGTCGTTACGACTATACAGCCGGAGTTGATTTTTTCCCCCAGCTCTGCCGCCGCCGCCTCCGCCATCACCACCGCCGCCGCCACCGCCACCGCCGCCGCCGCCTCCGCCATCACCACCGCCGCCGCCACCGCCACCGCCGCCGCCGCCGCCGCCACCACCACCACCACCGCCGCCACCACCACCACCACCACCACCACCGCCGCCGCCACCGCCGCCGCCGCCGCCGCCGTCGTCGTCGTCATCGTCGTCGTCGTCACACCGCAAAAAAAAAAAGCGTTGGTACTCGTACGACGCCCCTGCCCATCCCCACCCCTCCCCTCACCATCAAACTCATCACCATACTTTTTGTCCCACACCTCGAAAGGTGGTGGGGGAAAATTATTGTGGTGGGGGAAGCCGCGTGGTGGGGGTAAGAGTGCGGATTAGGGTGGGGGGCGCCATACGGGTACCAATACTACTGACATCCATGAAAATTTGCATTTCTGTATCGCATTGTCCGACATTCCGTCAAGGATATGAATTGAATTTTATATACACAATGCGTAAATATATTTTGACACACGATAAATTTTTCACCATTGTTATATATTCATGTATACCGTGGGAAGATCACCCACACAGAAATACCACGGTATTGTAAATAACATGTAAAATAACAATATATGGGAATAATATTTTACAAATTATTAACATTTTTCAACTCCCACTCCTCGAAACACCCGACACCAGCGCCAACAAGTCAGGGCGTATAAAAAGTCGCTTTAAACGATATCCGATCAGTCGATCACGCGCCGTGTGTCTTAGCGGTATAACTGTAAAAATACTTGAATTCAGTAAAGTTTGCTGTGAAATCGTCGAAAATGGAAAGTCAATTTCCACCTAATCACCGGACCATGCTGAGCCAAGAAGTCTTTAGCTTGAAACCTCTTGCTGTGCACCCACCCCTGTCGTTTGACGAGAAGAAAAGAGTAGAGGCACAGCTGATTTTGGGGTCAACGTACGCCCTCAACAATTCAGAGACGAAAAGAATTAGTGTCGGATTGCAGACATTGGAAACCTGACAAATTAGCCCTGTAATTAAGCTACAAAATAATAACGCTTCAGGTGGCATTGATTTCCGCTCGTCAGGCTTTTCCACATTACGCAACTGCTTTAGCGATATCGCGCAATATTTCGAAAGTGTACAAAAATCTACATGGGGGTCAAGCTGGCGCACTCCACATGCTATTCGAATCGACTATTGCAAGATCATCTTTAC
Source organism: Alloplasta piceator (assembly GCA_946863875.1). NCBI lineage: Eukaryota > Metazoa > Arthropoda > Insecta > Hymenoptera > Ichneumonidae > Alloplasta > Alloplasta piceator. The sequence goes on along the minus strand of OX333073.1, from coordinate 28,915,385 downwards.
TACAAGTTTTGGTGCAAAATCCGTCGACTTTGATCGTACCCCTGAAGAGCCTGCAGAGTCAAGGGACTTCACTAGGGAGCCACCACAGAAAAAACATCGACAGTACTCTCCATCAGTCGTGATGCAAAAAACTACATTCGAAGGATTGTGCAACGTGATAGCCTGCGTTGACGAGCGCTTCAAACGACTACAACGTTGCGTCTCTAGCGTAGAAATGTGTGTGCCGGCGTAGAAATGTGTGTACAAATAGTATGTGCCGAATTACTTCTCCATGCACTGTCGAACGAGAAGCATGACAATATCGATGAAGCGCGCGTGAAAGAGCTTATTAAAAATAATCATAAAATGCTCAAAGAGGCTTTTTAAGTTCGTATGGACTCTTCTTTTGCAGAAAATTACTTAGGAATTGTATTTTTGGAGGTAACCACGTCCCTAGCAAACAGTGCGACCGCTAAAGCGACCAACAAAGCGACCGGTCGTTTTGTGACAAAAATTGACCGCTGAAGCAACCGTAAAACGACCGATCATTTTTTTGTTACTCAGTTGTTTGTATTTTTGCATTTTTTAAACTCCCTAGCGGATTGTGTGACCATGATTTTAACCAAAAAACGCCCAAAAAACCGTCAAATGACCGATGGTCATTCTTGGCCGCGATAGTGACCCTAAAAACTATCCGAAGTGACCGAAGTCAGTTCGTCGGAGCCGAAACTTTTCTTATTTATCCTCGCTCCCATAAAGAGTTATGGTTGTAATGGTTATCTCATTAAAATATGTAGTTTGTAGTCCAGAGGACTGCGCGACCACAGAGCGCGGGTAATGTTCCAACAATCTAAACTTAATTGAGGACTCCGATGCTGAGAATACACCGGACTTTGTCGGTTCTCGGTGACTCTCTCGCTTGCGTGAGAGCGCGTGCCAGCCGACGCTATCTAACGGATCTCGGGCGAAGTGCCCGAATACCCTTCCTCTCGGTCTAGGTATACACCGTTAGATACGTGGTCGCGAATGACCGTGAAAACCGTCTTGCGAAACGGTTCACCCGAGATCCGCTAGGTGGCGCCAGCAGGCGCGCGGTCGCGCAAGCGAGAGAGTCACCAAGCGCCGATGAAGTCCGGTGTATTACCAACATCGGAGTCCTCAATTATGTTTAAATTGTTGGAACATTACCCGCGCTCTGTGGTCACGCAGTCTTCTGGACTAAAGACTATATATTTTAATGAGAGAACCATTGCACTTCGGTGGCGTTCGTGCTCTTTATGAGAGCAAGGATAAATAAGAAAAGTTTCGGCTGCGACGAACTGACTTCGGTCACTTCGGATAGTTTTTAGGATCACTATCGTGGCCAAGAATGACCATCGGTCATTTGACGGTTTTTTGGGCCTTTTTTGGATAAAATCATGTCTACTCAATCCGCTAGGGAATTTAAAAAATGCAAAAAATGCGTTTTCGGTAATCTACCCATGCAGGCTGGAAATGGAAAAATTCCAACCCACGAACGCTAGGTAGACTACCCAGATAGACAAACGTGTTGTAGAAAATCGCATGACGGCACAATAACGCAATTCTGACGGCAAAGCATGTCACAATTAAATAGCTTTCTACGTCCGAATTAAGCAGCATATTGACGCCACGCACCGTCAGAGTAGCGTTATAACTATGTTAATATCTAACGTTAGAATGCAGCAAAGTAACAGCACGCTGTGATGCGTATTTGCGTCTTAATTGCAGCACGTCGTGCTGTTTACGATGTAGTTCAGCTAGCCGTCACAACGTGTCGCACACCCCTCACTATTGTTCCCACATGCGATGAAGCCACGCCAAGGGCATTTAAGTAAAGTCCGGTTAATATTTAAAAAAATTCACCTTGATGCAATATGACACGGCACATTTGCGCCACGGCGTGCTGCGAAAACGCTGCAAATACGCAGCACAACGTGACGCCAATATAACGTCAAAACAAGGTTTAAATCACAGTCAACTATGTAAATATGCTGCAAATGTGCAGCACGCCATGCTGCAAATACGCTGCAAATGTGCAGCAGGCCGTGTTGCAAATATGCTGTAAATGTGCAGCACGCCAGGTTGCAAAAATGCTACAAATGGGCAGCTGCATATTTGCAGCATTATTGCAACATTATTCCGTAATCTCGCGTCGTTAGAATGGAGCTTAATGCGGACGTAGAAAGCTGTTTACTGACGCCACGGCTTGCTCTCGAGTGACGTGCTGTTGCCGACAATATGACGCAAAATGTCTTTCTGGGTACCCACAAAACCAAATTTTTTGGGTCTTATGGGTAGTCTACCTAGCGCTCGTTGGTTGGAATTTTTCCATTTCCAACTCACCGAATGAGTAGCGAAATAGTCAGGGTTATCACATAAATATATATGGGAAGATCCATTACTTTTCGAACTTATCCTGCGGGGTCGGATCAGCGATTTGGCTGCTGATTTTTTTCAAGAAAGTAGGTAGGGGTGTGCGAATATTCGAAAACTTCGAATATTCGGTCGAATGGAATCGAATTATTCGATTCGATTATCAAACCGAATATTCGATTTTTTTCGAATATTCGATTTTGGTTCGAATACTCGATTTTTGTTCGAATATTCGATTTTGGTTCGAATATTCGATGTTTTTCGAATATTCGATTTTTGTTCGAATATTCGATTTTGGTTCAAATATTCGATTTTTGTTCGAATATTCGATTTCTGTTCGAATATTCGATTTTTTTTCGAATATTCGATTTTTTTTCGAATATTTGTTTTATTTTCGAATATTCGAGTTTCTAATTGAGTATATTCTATGATCTCATGTAATCGAATTTCTAATCAGTTATTTCATGCGGTTTTGAATAATCAAAGATCGAAACAAACGTACGATGATTTCAAAAAATCGAAATAAAAATCGACTTTTCGATAACACATGTTTTTGGTTAACGCTTTAGGTCGCCGCTCGGAGCAATTCAGAGTTCCCTCTGTCAAACTGCCGAGTGCCGGTGACTAGCCAATCAGCTTTTTTATTACGTAATACTCTAAACGGAATAGACCAGAGTAAAATCATCAACAAAAAAGTTAAATGTTGTATAAGAAATCCAATGAATAATTGTAATATTAGGGGTTCATCTCACTGTAAAATATTTATAAATTCGATTTTTTCTTGCATTGTCCGATAGTATAGACTGTTATAAGCATGTTTTTACTTTACACATCAATTCTCGTGGGTACTTTGACACTCACACTGAGTTTTTTCGTCGAATCTCCAAAGATGGAAAGAATCATAGAAGATGGTTAATCGGATACTGATCTTTATATACACCCCCGCTCAAAAGTTTGGATACACCTGTCGATATTTCTTGCCGCAATAAAAATTCCATAACTCCGTCAAAAAAAAAGATATCCAAATTTTTAAAACAGCGTTTTGAAGGGAAGGAATGCAGGTTTGTTTTCTTTATTTATAATATGTTTTATGATTTTTTTTCGACTTGGTACGAACTTGTGAACGTGACCGTTTTTCGGCGTTTTTTTGACCATCGCCAATTGGGTGCATAACTTGAGGACATTTTTTTTGTCTTTTTCATGTACGGTGAATTCCGAAGAGTTGGCAAACGTTTTATTTTTGTCTCTAAAAAAATTTCGTATGATTTTTTCTCGCCAAGTTATTTCACTTTTGACTAAAAAAGACAATTTTTGTGAGATGCAACGTAATTCAAAAACTATAGAGTTTTAGAGAAAATGTCAAGGATAAAAAAAGTAGCGTAGGTACACGTGGAATCGCCTGGAATTATTTCAGATTTTTTTTATGAATTTTTTTAAATTATTTTCGCTCGAAACTGTGACAATGACGTCCCAGCGAAAAATGTATCTGATTGAAATTTTCGTACTTCGTGATACAATAAAAATCTAAAAAAATCCAGCGACATTTGGCATGCTATGAACAACAATTATCAATAATAATATTGTCCAAAAGTTATTAATAAATTTATTAAACAATTTCTTTAACAACTTCCTAATGAATTCTGGGCAATATTATTATTGATGAACAATAAACAATAATTATTATTGATCATTGTTGTTCATAGCATGCAAAATGTTGCAGAATTTTTTCAGATTTTTTTTCAAAGTTTTTTAAACATTTTTCTATAATTCGTCGAGGTGCTTTATTAAAAAATTTATCGTGAACCCTAATACAAACCGAAACCAAGTCAAAATAATTTGGACATTTCACCTGTTTGTATTAAGTAGGGTTCGCGACAAATTAAAAAAAAAACACCTCGACGAATCATAGAAAAATGTTTGAAAAACTTTGAAAAATAATCTGAAAAAATTCTGCAAGCATTTTGCATGCTATGAACAACAATGATCAATAATAATTATTGTTTATTGTTCATCAATAATAATATTGCCCAAAAGTCATGAGGTCATACCAGGTCGAAAAAAAATCATAAAAAATATTTAAAAGACGGAAAACAAAGCTGAATTTCTTCCTTTTAAAACGCTTTTTAAAAAAATTTACATATCTTTTTTTTGCGGAGTTATGGAACTTTTAGTGCGACAAGAAATATCGATAGGTGTATCCAAACTTTTGAGCGGGGGTGTAAATCAATATTCAAATACAAATACTTGAAAGGAGATTTTCTGTCACGATCGGTGATCTCAAATAGTCGTAAATGTATCGAATATTCGAAAAATCATCGAATATTCGAAAATTTATCGAATATTCGAAAATTTATCGAATATTCGAAAAATCATCGAATATTCGAAAATTTATCGAATATTCGAAAATTTATCGAATATTCGAAATTTAATCGAATATTCGACAATTCATCGAATATTCGAAAATGTATCGAATATTCGAATGCATCGAATATTCGATTCGAAAATCGAATCGAATTTTAATATTCGATTCGATCACTATTCGCACACCCCTAAAAGTAGGTCATAAGAAAAGACGATCCCGAAATTTTCAGCTTAAAATAATAAAATTTGTTGGCGGTAGAAATTTTGGAATTCGAAAAAACAATCGATTTTTCAGTCATTTTCACGATTTTTTTGCACGAACTTCTACAAGGCTTGAGCAATCAAATAGAACGGCATTTCCTTTCTTTGACCTCCTATTTTCAATAAAAAAAATAGTTTTTTATGCAAAAGCAAAATCCGGTTAATTGCGGACCCCTTCCTTGAACTTCTATTTTCGCAAAATTTTGCGTAAATTTGAAACGCTGTCAGGTCAAGGATTTTCCACGTAGACTAATTTCCGACGTTTCAAATTTTTCGTCTTAGTATATACTATAATTACCTACACTAATTTTTAGATATTGCAACGTTCTTTTTTATACACGGCCTCGCAAAGCCAACGGAATTCTGAAAAATCGCTGTTTTCAGATAGCTGTAACTTTTTTCTATCAACTTGAAATCGCTTGAAATTTTCAGGGAAATTTTATTATATCCCCAAACAACGCTGAAAATTTCAAGCTTGGTTTTAAACTGGTTTACGATCGGTGAATTTTTAAAATGGTCCAGTTTTCCTTGTAATCTTTCCTGTTTTGTGGCATTATCAATGACTTACTGAACCGCGCGTGTAAAATTTACACTTTTCTCTTAATAAGTGTAATAAAAAAGTATGAAAATCTTGCAAAATGATAGATCAAAGTAATGTTATAAAAATTCGACTTATAGCCCTATAATATCTACCGCTATATAAGAAAAACACATACTCTATGAGAATAGGATTATTATAGTTATATAATATTGTTATTTATCTTTTACATCATATTTTAGGATTTAAATTTGTGTATTTGATTATCTTTATCGAACGAAGTGATACTCATTGCTATACTCTTATCGTCAATGGGCTTATAGCATTGGCACAATCTTGTGTCCTTGATGGCCTTAACGCTGTCCAGCGCTGCAGATATCCAACGGAGTCAAAGACATTTTAAAAAACGATTTTACAGCGTTAAGACCATCACAGACACAAGATTGTACCATTGCTATAAGCTCATTGACGATAAGAGTATTGCAATGAGTATCACTTCGTTCGATAAAGATAATCAAATACACAAATTTAAATCCTAAAATATAATGTAAAAGATAAATAAAAATATTATATAACTATAATAATCCTATTCTCGTAGAGTATGTGTTTTTCTTATATAGCGGTAGATATTATTAAGAGAAAAGTGTAAATTTTACACGCGCGATTCAGTAAGTCATTGATAATGCCACAAAACAGAAAAGATTACAAGGAAAACTGGACCATTTAAAAAATTCACCGCTCATAAACCAGTTTAAAGCCAAGCTTGAAATTTTTAGCGTTGTTTGGGGATATAATAAAGTATATTACCTGAAAATTTTAAGCGATTTCAAGTTGATAGAAAAAAGTTACAGCTATCTGAAAACAGCGATTTTTCAGAATTTCGTTGGCTTTGCGAAGCCGTGTATAAAAAAGAACGTTGCAATATCTAAAAATTAGTGTAGGTAATTATAGTATATACCAAGACGAAAAATTTGAGCCGTCGGAAATTAGTCTACGTGGAAAATCCTTGACCGGACAGCGTTTCAAATTTACGCAAAATTTTGCGAAAATAGAAGTTCAAGGAAGGGGTCCGCAATTAACCGGATTTTGCTTTTGCTTAAAAAACTATTTTTTTATTGAAAATAAGAGGTCAAAGAAGGGAAATACCGTTCTACTTGATTGCCCAAGCCTCGAAGAAGTTCGTGCAAAAAAATCGTGGAAATGACTGAAAAATCGATTTTTTTTCAAATTCAAAAATTTCTACCACCAACAAATTTTATTATTTTGAGTTGAAAAATTCAGGATCGTCTTTTCTTATGACTTACTTTGAAAAAAATCAGCAGCCAAATTGCTGATCCGACCCCGCAGGATAAGTTCGAAAAGTAATGGATCTTCCCATATTCATATATTTATGTGATAATAAACTAATTAAACCAGTACTTTTAGGGTTCCGTACCTCAAAAGGAAAAGACGGAACCCTTATTGGATCACTTTGTTGTCCGTCCGTCCGTCCGTCTGTCTGTCACAGCCCTTTATCTTGGGAACGCATGGAGGTATCGAGTTGAAATTAAAACCATATACTCAGGTCTACAGTCCCTTCAAGCTGTAAAAAATCAAACTTCTAAGTTAACGTCAAAAAAAGATACGGCCGTTTATGCCGCAAAAAGTATATTTCGACACTCTCAAGAGAATCAAAATTTATAGGGTATTTTCCGTTGACCTAGAACTATTAATTTTGACAAGTAATACTGTCTTATACTACAAGTATATGGAAAAATCTGAAAACTATAAATTTCTAATTGAATCATAAAAAATATAGTCTTTATTTAAAGTACGTAATCAATCATTTGTACGGAGCCCTCGGTGGGCGAGTCCGACTCGCACTTGTCCGGTTTTTCTTTTCACTTTACCCACCCAAACGCATGGCTTACAAATAACTCATCACTTGACGTGTTACGATAAGGTATGAGTGTATAAGACTTCGTATATTTTCCAGGTTTGGCATCGTATTTGATGGGATAGAATTTTACATGAACCTATCCGCTCGTATATCACATCATGTGTACGTTCAGATACGGCTTCACACTGCCAACTCTTCTTGGTGCCTGATCAGATATAAACATATATGAGATCTATATAGCAGAGTCTGGTGGCATATTTGATCGGATATAATCTTATACGAGTAGATACGTTCATATATCACATCATATATGTTCAGATACGGCTGCACGCAGCCAACTCGCCTTGGCACCTGACCGGATAAAAACATATATGAGATCTATATAGCAGAGTCTGGTGCCGCATTGGATACGGTTTCACGCTGCCAACTCGTCCCGGTACCTGATCAGATATAAACATATATGAGATGTATATAGCAGAGTCTGGTACCGTTAACCGTAGTTGCCCTACCAGTACGAACGACAGTAACCGACAGTCGTTTGTCTTAAATCCCGACAGTTTCCGACGGTCCAACCCGTCGGAATTCATAATTTTACTGTCGGAATTTAAGACAAACGACGTCGGTTACTGTCGTTCGTCCTGGTAGGGCACTAACGAATAACTGCAGATCTTTGACCGCTGCTGACAATGCAGCGCGCGCACAAATGACGAATCGCAATTATCCAAAATCATGAGCCTCCAGGGGGTCGATTCTGTAAGCTTAATGACGTGAAAATACGAAAAATGAGCGACTCTCTTGATTCTGTAACTTTCACCATGGTGAAAGTACGAACCATCTCCCGGGAGTTTGTTCGACAAGAAATTTCTTGTTGAATGGTGAGATTAGAGAGAAAGACTGAAATAAGAGCGACTGACAAGGGGAGTGCTAGGTATGGTACAAACGGATTTTGGTAGGTCTCAGCTATATTGTGAGGGCATTCCCCCAGAGTATCACCTTAAGGGGAGGCTAAATACCGACATTAGCACCTCGAAAATGGATTCCAAACTTGCTCAACCACGAATGGATGAAACTCAATAAAATTTTGACAGTATCATAAAGATTATGGCACAAATGGAGCCCCACTAAAATTTTTTCGAAAAACGAAAGAAAAAATTACAGATCCGATTATCATCAAAAATCTGTAATTGAAAAGATTAAATTAAAATGTTATTACGGCATTTTGGCTAAAACCAAGAGTGGGGCTCCATAACCAACACCAAAATACGAATATCGATACGTCTTTGATATTATTTTATGAAAAAACCGCGACGTAAGTTTGAAATCCAAATCACGAGATAAATGTTGATAAATTTGGTGTTTTATCGAAAAAAATGGCGATATTAAGTTCACAGAAATCCGAAAGAGGGCAACCCAATGTGGAATTCCTATGAAATAAACACTACTTTCATCAGACTCCTATCCAAACTGTCTGACAAGTCAGTGGCAATTAACGAAAATGTTGATTTATGTCTCGCATTTGCATTTTGCAATTCATTCGTCATTAATTCATAAATGTAATTGATTTTCAACCACCGGTATTGGAAAAAGTTTGGACAGCGATTTTCAGTCGAAAATTAGGGCTTCAGTAATAATGTCGGTGTTTAGCCCCGCCTTAAAGGGGTTCTTTCAAATACGCCCTGGTTTTCGAGAAAATCGACGCCAAAGTTTCACGCGTACCTTCTATTCCCGTAACTTGTCCATATCACCAAGCGAATGAGCGTAGCGTAGCGGCAAGGCCCTCACGGGACTTTTTTTTCTTCCTAATCGTTCATGATTTTAATAAAAATTATTAATCGGGCATAATTATTTCATATTATTATGATGATGCATTGAAAAACAGGGGTCAACGAACATTCGAATTAGATATATCAAGGTAAACAACCTCTATAAACTTAGCCATGTAACTTTAATTGAAAAAGTTGGGACTAATTTTATTCGATTGGTGGTCGTTTGGTGATGATTGGTAGTCTAATTAAAACGTTCAGTGGTCAATCGTTTATTCAGAATAATTAAAAAAAGATAACAGGCCCAAAGTTAGCCCAACATTTTTTTTAATCACTTTGAATAGGGCCTATTCGATGCAGAATCGTTTGGTAGTCACGAATATTGTCATTAAATCGTTTGATGTTCTTTCGTTCAGCTAGAAAACTCAAAAAACTAAGTGCAACTTACGATGGGGACGTGCTAGTATATTGCATGGTACTGGCGTAGTGGCTCATTACAGTTATTAGCACCAAAATAACATGTAACATTCATCAAAAAATGTGGGACTAATTTTATTCGATTGGTGGTCGTTTGGTGGTGATTGGTAGTCTAATTAAAACGTTTGGTGGTCAATCGTTGAATTAGAAGAATTTGAAAAAGACATCAGGCCCAAAGTTGACCCAACATTTTTTTCTTTTTTTTTTAACCACTTTGGATAGAGCTTATTCGATGCAGAATCGATTGGTGGTCATGAATATTGTAATTAAATCGTTTCGTAGTCTTTCGCTTAGCTAGAAAATGTAAAAACCAAGTGCGACTTACGATGGGGGCGCGCTGGTACATTGCACGGTACTGGCTTACTCCATTACAATAAATAGCACCAAAATAACATGTAACATTAATAACAAAAATTGGGACTAATTTTATTCGATTGGTGGACGTTTGGTGGTGATTGGTAGTCTTATTAAAACGTATATTAAAACGTCTAATTACCGACTGGTACAGAAAACCTACCTGGTCAGGTCGATTCATAAACTTCTTCCCAGCAAACACAGTTCCGAAATAGTTACGAAAATGTTACGTAACGTGTGTTACATTGGACATAACATTTATGTCACAAACTCCGTGAATGAAGCAGAGTTTGTTCTCAAATATGTCATCCTATAAACAAGTCACAGATACGAAACATCTACGAGAAATAATAATGAAATAAACTCATACCTAAGATGTAACATATTCAGCTCATAGATGTAACAAACTCATCACATAGCCATAACAAACTCAGATAATAGATGTAACAAACTCAGATCATAGTTGTAACAAACTCAGCTCATTGATGTAACTCCTACAAAACGAAACGTAACCCTGGCAACGCATAATACTCGTAACAATGATGTCAATGTGATTTCGTGGTTACAGGTAATTTACGTATATACATATTTTATGAACAAATTACAAGAAATTTATGTATTTCCAACCTACATTTTAGGTTGAAGTTTTATTTTTATTTTAACATTTGAAAAGTACATTTTAATCATAATTTATAATTTTTGTAGAATACCTACAAATATGATGTTCGTCCACCATTTGAGGTACCAAATGAACAATTTTTTGGGACTAGTTAGAACCCTCAAGGTGCACCAGTGTCCTGAAAAGCCTAGTTTTGAGTTTTTATACTCTACGCTAATAAACTGCTGGCGACGTCTCATTTCCTTTGTAAACTTTTTCCTACGGGATGAGCGTGGCACATTTTGATTAAAGTCAAAATTGTGACCAGGACAATGCCTGGAAAGTTCAAAATAGGCTAACAATTTCAAAGCAGGCCTGCAACTCTGAAATAGAGAGCAAAAAACATATGCCGTGCTCATCTCATGGGAAAACCAGTTGCGAAGGAAATGAGACGTCGTAGAACAAAATCTGTCTATCAATTTTTTCTGAATCATGCGCAGAGTGTAAAAACTCAAAGCTAGGTTTTCACACAGAGTGTAAAAACTCAAAACTGGGTTCTTACACTCTGCGCATGATTCCGAAAGAATTGCTAGATAGATTTTGTTCTACGACGTCTCATTTCCTTCGTAACACTTTTTCCTATGAGATGAGCGTGGCACAATTTGATTGAAGTCAAAATTGTGACCAGGACAATGCCTGAAAAGTTCAAAATAGGCTAACAATTTCAAAGCAGGCCTGCAACTCTGAAATAAAGAGCAAAAAAAATGTGCCGTACTCATCACATGGGAAAATGAGTTACGAAGGAAATGAGACGTCGTAGAACAAAATCTGTCTATCAATTCTTTCTGAATCAGCCGCAGAGTGTAAAAAGTCGAAACTGGGTTTTTACACAGAGTGTAAAAACTCAAAACTGGGTTCATACACTCTGCGCTTGATTCAGAAAGAATTGCTAGATAGATTTTGTTCTACGTCTCATTTCCTTCGTAACACTTTTTATTATGGGATGAGCGCGGCAAATCTTGATTAAAGTCAAAATTGTGACCAGGACAATGCCTGGAAAATTGAAAATAGGCTATCAATTTCAAAACAGGCCTGCAACACAGAAAGAAAGGGCAAATAGAGATTAAGCGAACGCGCAACGCGAATAAGGTTATAAACCGAGTAAGGGAAATTCCTGGGTGTTTTTCCATCACGGCAAATACCCATATAACTTATTTTTTTTCTTTTAAATAAAGGGATCACATTAAACTTACCTCTTGCAATGTATGCTGTATTATTCTGGTTTATTCTGTATTACGCTGGATTATTCGATATCACCTCCTTGAACTTTACACTCACATATTGTTTACGTTCCTTAATCGACATAACCTTAAAATGATTGAAGACATTTCTCGTAATATATGATACAAATATGTTGCGGATTTGTTACAAGAAATGACTTGTGACATTTATGTCACACATTATACATATTTGCTACGTAGCCTATACTACGAGATTATAATATCACCAATGTTCTATAATTGTTACAGCATCGGCTCGTAACAGTTTGACACGTTTACAGTACATGTAAATATCTCGTATAAGAGTGACGAGATCTTGACGTATCAATGTTACGTATTTGTGATGTCTATAGTTTTTCGTAATTCCTACATCTTTCATTGACATCCTTACTACATATCGTCAGGACGTATTATATACATCTCGTTTACGTGCGTTATGAAAAAGTTACGAATTTGTGATGAACATTATATGACGTAGTTATTACATTTCAATTATACGTAAGTGTTTCGTAAATCATCCAAGTGTGTTTGCTGGGCCTCTTAGTAAAAAAAAGGAATTATAACGATGTTAGTAGATAGAGCGATAAAACTATCAGACGTTTCCTTCCACCAAAAAAACATTGAACTAATTAAAAACACAATGACACAAAACTGTTATCCAATTTCCTTCACAGAAAAGATAAGACAAAGACTAACATCAATTCAGGCACAATCAAATTCAAACAACACATTCGACTCCTCTAGATTGATAAATTTACCATATACTGAAAATATCCACCACCAACTAATCCGTTTTTTTCGACAATTCAATATAACATTCGTCACCAACAACCAACACAACATTCGCTCTATCATCGGTTCCACAAAAGAAAAAATAGACAAGATGAATAAATCAAACGTAGATTACCAAATCGATTGTATAACGATTGTGATGCATTGTACATAAGACAAACAAAAAGATATCTAAAAACCAGAATCAACGAACACAAAAATATACAGAACATGCACAGCATACATATACACAGCATACACAGAATACAGCGTTAGCTAAACACGGAATCGAATTAAATCACAATTTTAAATTTGACGATGTCAAAATTCTAAATAATGAAAAATGGCTAAAAAAGCGATTAATTCTTGAAATGATACAGATTAAAGCGCATTCCAAAGCGATTAATTTTAGAACCGACATTGACAACTAAGCAGCATATATAATTCAATAATTTAACAGAACTTTAAATAATAACTGAAAAATCTTAAATTACCAACCATCTGTTTAAAACTTATTACCAAATCTAACAGTTATCAATTCAAAACCGGTTCAAGACTCGTTACCACAATTCGTCCGGCATGTAAAAATAATTAACGGCAACTTCCTCAACCGTAACAAATACTCCTCACTCTCCAATACTCGATCCTACTACCTCAACCTCCTTACTCGTCTCTAATACTCAGTCGCTACTAAGCTCTCGAAACATCTTGACCTTTAACATCATGTAATGAAAATTGTCAATTTTGATCAAAAATGAATCTTGGAAAATATCAAATAAGAAAATCATAGGTAAATAACATACACACACCTTCTCACAAAGAACATTAACTAAGCACTAAAATATCAAAACCTTCTCTCTCGCAGACATCAAAGATTCATCAAATGATCAAAAATTACCCATACAAATTCAGGTCAGTCATGACACACAACATATAAACTTATAATGTAAACCATATCAAAACATATCAAAATCTAGAATACAAAATAAGACTGAAATGAATGTAATTTTTAGAAATAATAAATCTGAAAAGGATTCGAATAAGGATCGAAACGTTATACAAAAATTGTCCAATTTTATTTGGAACCACTGGCCGAATCGCAGCCGATTCCGCTCTTCCCTTAGTCTTATTGAAACGTTTGATGATAATTATTCGATTAGAATAATTAAAAAAAGACATCAGGCCCATACTTAGTCCAACATTTTTTTGTGTGTTAGATATTTCGGAGGTTAGGAATGGAGCCCAAGTTCTAACATGCATGACTACAGGAGCATACTGGAGGATGGACGATAGAAAATGGATTAAAATATGTATTGAAAAAATAATAAATTCGACAAGGCCGATGTAAGAGTTATAAAATTACGCAGCTTGAATTTTATTATTCGAAAAATGAAGAGTGAAACAATTAGTCTTTTGCAAGTTCTATCTTTGATCTCAGTTAGTTAGTCCGCCCGGTAAGACGTCCCGAAAGTTAATGACGCCTTCTCCTTGGTCCTCTATTCGCGAAGAGGGGTTAGTCATCCAGCTACGTGCCGAGGAATATACATCCCCGTCGATCCCAGTGGACACAGTAATGTTGCAGCAATGTAACGGCAATGTTACCGTTTGTAACATGTAACATTACATGGACGTTACATGTAAGTTACATGTAAGTTACAATTTCCTACTCAGCAATGTAACATTGTTACATAACAATTATGTAACAGTTATGTAACAGTTACGTAACAGTTATGTAATTGTGTTACGTTACTGTAAATAGAATTAATTGTTGTTAAACATGTTATAAAAAATATATAGCTCTCGCAAAATAATTTAATATTCATAGTTTACCGGCCCGAAAGAGATTCATAGAAAAAAAAATCTGCACGAATTGTCTAATCTAACTTTTCTCAGAGACTGGGAATCGAACCCTCGACCCTACCCTAGCGGATTGGGTGACGATGTTTTCTCCCTGAAAAACCACTGAATCACGGTGATTTTTTACGGTGACAAAGTGCCCACAAAATCACCGAGATCTTGGTGATTTTAAGGTGATTCCAACGTGATTCCACGGTGATTGTCACGGTGATTTTGTGACGGTGACAATCACCGTGGAATCACGTTGGAATCACCTTAAAATCACCAAGATCTCGGTGATTTTGTGGGCACTTTGTCACCGTAAAAAATCACCGTGATTCAGTGGTGACTTCATCCACTAGGGTACCTACCATCCTACCTATCTACCTAACACGCTACCGATTACGCTACCGACTACTTATGAATTCTCTCTACTTGTATAATATATGAATGCTGAAGGGCCGAACAAATAATAGTAGTATAATAATGGTAGTAAAATAATAATAATAATAATAATAATAATAATAATAATAATAATAATAATAATAGTATATGCATTTGAATGAGCAATAAACCATGAAAGTTCGTTTTTTTATTTGCGAATTCCTATCCCCTGACCCCTCATAAGTTATGTAAACTTTATTCCAGAATACCTGAACCCTCATAACTTACGTTACCCTTCATAACTTAATTTCAGAGCTTCTAACCTCTCATAAATTATGTAAGCCCTCAAAACATGTTTGAAAGAGCTGTGACCTCTCATAAGTTAAGTGACCTCTCATAACTTAATTTGGGGGCCTCTGACTCCTAGTGTCATGTGAACTCTCAAAACTTTATTCCCAAATACCTGACCCCTCATAACTTACGTCATCCCTCATAACTTAATTTCGCGACCCCTGACCCCTCGTAGTAAAAATGTTTACAGTGTGCAACTTCTAGGGTATATTGCCGCAATAGAACATATGTTACATTACTGTAATGTAACAAGGTTATATAGCAGTTATGTAACCTACATGTAACAAATGTTACATAACATGTTACTTGCACGTTATATAACAGCAACGTTACATAGGAATAACATTGTAACATTACATGTAACTTCCATGTTATATTGCCGCAATATAACATTTCCCTACCAGGACGAACGACAGTAACCAACGTCGTTTGTCTTAAATTCCGACGGTTGAGTGATGAATTCCGACGGTTGGACCGCCGGGAACTGTCGGAATTTAAGACAAACGACTGTCGGTTACTGTCGTTCGTCCTGGTAGGGTTGCTACGTTACTGTAATGTAACAAATTTATATTGCCGCAATACAACATATGTTACATTGCTGTAATGTAACAAAGTTATATTGCAGTTATGTAACCTACATGTAACAAATGTTACATAACATTGTTACTTGCATGTTATATAACAGCAACGTTACATAGGGATAACATTGTAACATTACATGTAACTTCCATGTTACATTGCGGCAACATAACGTGTTCACTGGGATGTTTATTCCTATCCAGGAATCAGATTTCGATACGTCTCGGTATCCCTGCGATCTTGCCAGCGCTCTAGGTGGGCGGCTCAAAATTCTCCCTTCGTTCGGCCTCCCTGACACTGAGACGTCCTCGGCTCTTCATCTTGGACCGTTCCATTTGTCCATTCTGAAAGCAAAAGAAAATATTTCGGCGATTCTTAAGATCCAAATTGACTTGTTTATGCTTTATTTTTTTTTAAGGTGACGATTTCTGCGTGGTGTGGCCTAAGCTCGCTTCGAACGAAGTGATCAAGTTCGTTCGAAACAGCACGCCACCCAACAGCGACCATCTCTTCATTAATTCAAAAGTGTTAACATGTAGTCTCTCCAGGACTTTACCCCGCGGGATGTTTTAAACCACCTTACTTTTCATGCATGAAATTCGAGTATTCAAGTAACCTTCCCTAATATCCCGCGATTGCCTGGAAAAACTAACATACCGTTATCCAAGCATCGCCAGTCCCCAATTGCACTACGTTGGATCACAGCAATGTTGAGCGAGGCTCTGACTTCAACTTTTGTGGTCCCAGCCTCCGCCAAGGAAACTCTATTACACGAACATGACCACCGATGTTCGCTTATCATGCTGAGTACTTGACTTGGCTTACTTTGGTCCGCTGCCTTGCCTGAACTGTTCAATTTTCATTAACTTCGACCTCAAGTCATGATTAAAACAATTCAGACTCCGACAGTACAAATAAGAAGAAGCATAGTATAGGATAGTATAATGTATTACAGCAAAGTACGGCAAGAAGTATCACATAACATTTTATCCCAAAGCGCGGCATGCATCACCTATAGTCGCAAGGCACATAGTGTTTACAGTAAGAAAGTTTTTTTTCAAGAGCTCTCTTACTACCCACACAGCACAAAAGTCAGAAATACTTCCTCGCGAACTCTTTTTCAAGACTAATTCTAGAGCAACACGTATGATATCTCGCAGACATTCGTCTGTAGAAGTCTGAAATAAGAATAACTTAAGAGATCTTCGGAATGAAATCAACTGTCAGATATCCTTAGAAGATATCTTCAAGATATTCCGTAAAAGTCATCCAATACAAAGCCAGAAATACTTAATCGCGAACTCTTTTTCAAGACCAACACGTATGATATCTCGCAGACGTTAGTCCGAAGAAGTCTGAAATAAGAATTACTTAAGAACAGTGGAAAAAGGTCACCATAACCCCACATTTTTTTAACGTATTTTTCTCGGGGATGGCTTAATAAAATGAAAAAGGATTAGTGGGTTTTTGGTTTTTGTATTACGAACAGTTTCGAGTACACAAAATTTCGTAAATATCTGGGTGTTCCGGTGTTTACTGGATATAAACGGCCCCACGTGATCCAAATGGATTGTATGGAACGGAATTGCTATCTTCTCAATGGGATGTAGAAGGCCTGGTTTGCGGCCAGACGTCGTTTTATGATAAAGACAGTTCAGACACGCTTTTACGTACTTAGTCACAAATCTTCGCATGCCTTTGAACCAATAATTTTCGCGTACCTTTTCAAGGGTTTTCTCTATAGCAAAATGCCCTTGATCGTCGTGACACATTTTTACGATATTAAAACGAGAAGCACGTGGAACAACCCATTTGTTTCCCGTCTCGGTCCGACGAAATATGACTCCTGCTTTTAAATCGTATTTATCAAAGTACTGCTTCGTTTCGGGTTGAACGTCGCCAGATTCTATGATTTTTCGTATTACTACGATATCCGGATCCTGCATCTGTGCTACCTTTATCCATTCAGTTTCCGTAATGTCGATAAGCATGCATTCTATAGGATTGCGACTCGAATAGTCCACGTGTGCCGCTTGTGCGCCCGGTCTGCATACAATTTCGAAATCATAGTCTTGCATATAGACCCACCATCGGGCCACGCGCGGCTGAATATTTTTCTTCATGGCAGTCGCACGTACCACGCTACAATCTGTAACCACGGTGAACTTGATACCTAACAAGTAAACACGAAAGGTCTCAAGTGCCGCGACTACCGCAAGCGTTTCTAGATCATATGAGTGGTACTTTAGCTCTTCGGCCGAAGTCTTACAGCTGTAGTATGCCACGACTTTTTTCTCAGTGTCTTTTTTTTGTATCAACATGGCTCCTAGGCCAACAGAGCTTGCGTCTGTATGTACTTCCGTAGGGAGTCGTGGGTCGTAAATCACTAATACTGGTCTGTTTGAGAGTATTTCTTTTATTTCCTTTATTGCCTTTGAATGGTCCCCGCTCCATTTCCACTGAACATCCTTGCGTAATAGATTCGTTGAGGGAGCCACTTTCCTCACATAGTCATTAATACATTTTCGAAAATGCCTCGCGAGTCCTAAGAACTGTCGTACTTGTTTTACGTTAGTTCGATCGCGCATTTTTAGGATTGCTTCTACTTTGAGAGTGCCCGGCCGCGCGCCTTCAGCAGATATCTCTCTGCCCGAATAGTCTATTGTCTCTTGGAAAAATTTATACTTCGCGAGGTTGAAGGTAATGTAGTGTTCTTTGAGGGCTTTTAAAACCGATTCCAGATTTATAAACCCCTCTTCAATTTCCAACGTCGGTATTAGAATATCGTCTATGCCCTATCGACCCGAACGATAGTACGAACGTCGTTTGTCTTGTGAAACGACGGTTCCCGACGGTCCGGAGCGTCGGAAACCGTCGTTACCGTCGTTTCGAAAGACGAACGACTGTCGTTTACTATCGTTCGTCCTGGTAGGGTGTAAACCAGCGCGCGTCCAAAACGCAAATCACCCAAAGCCTTGTTCACAGCTCTTTGGAATACCGACGGCGCGTTCGCCAACCCGAAAGGCACACGAAAAAACTCGTATTGACCATCGGGGGTTATAAACGTGGTTTTCTCAACCGAATCCGGATTCATCGGAATTTGATAAAATCCCGATGTGAGGTCAATTGAGGTGAAGAAAGATTTTCCCCCTAATTGGTCGATTTGATCATCAATTAACGGTAATGGATATTTGTCTCCCTTTGTGAGTTTGTCAAGCGCTCGATAGTCTACGCACATGCGCGGTTGACCGTTCTTTTTCCTGACCAACAGTACGGGGCTAGCGTTTGGTGATCGGCTTTCACGAATTATTTCACTCTTTTCAAGATCTCCCTAAAAAACCAAGCCACTTAAAAGCGACCATGAAAAAACGGGTCTTTTTGCGGTCGCTTTACCCCGCTGGAATTGAGAATTTGACCGGTCGCACCACGGTTTTCGTGGTCGCACCACGGTCGCTTTGTGGTCACACCACGGTCACTGTTCTAGATGGCGTCACCATCGAGAGCGACCGTGCGGTCGCTTATCCCCGCTGAAATTGAGAATATGACTAGAAAGCGACCGCAACCGAATGAACCGAGCGGTCGCTTGGTTTGGTAGGGCTGTTACGATTACTTTAATTTTTTCTTGTTCCGAAATGGAGATATGATAAGGTCGATGATAAACTGACATACTACTGAGTAATTGGATTCTCATTTCCGTAACGTTTGCCCGCCCTATCTCCGCCGTATTAAAGGACGAGTTCGCCCTATATCGATTTAAAAGCGTTGCTAATCGTGCTCGAACTACCGCGTGTTATTGTGGGCAGCAAATGTTTTCTTTGCTTATCTTATTCGGGCTCGTCATGGCCGCCTCGTTTACCTCAAGCGGCTTTATGATTATTTTCCCGTTTTCTACGTTCTTAATTTCTATCCGCGTCACGCTGACGATTGCTCGGACACTTGAGTGCGCTAGGATATTACTCCCTGTCAGTATATCTCGTGAGATTTCGTCATCTGGTAATACGTAAATATCAAGCGTAAACGGCATTTCATCGATCACGACGTCGATACTCAATCGCCCGACTGGTATTGATATTGTCTTGTTGAAACCAGATATGGGCTGGCCAGTTGGAAGCAGCGTCAATTTTAATGCTCGAGCCACGTTCTCGCTGATTGCCGAACAATCACTACCCATATCAATCAAGCACTCTCTCTCCACACTATTGACGCGACAAATCTTTAGCGGTTTTTGAATTTCAGCAATGGAACAAATTTCAAATAATTCTCGCGGTTCTTCTTTAGTTACTCATAAGGTCTTCTCCCGCTTCTCGTTTATCTTACGATCACATTTATCTTCGCGGTGTCCCGGCTTGCCGCAGTACTCGCATTTTATTTTCTCGACTTTCGTACTCTGCGTTGTGCTCGCTTTAGCTTTACTCACTTCGCTTAATACAGGGCAATTTTTCTTTATGTGCCCGCTTTACGAAGCAGTAGGTCTCTAAGTCTATTCCCGGTTGGCTTACGTAATCTGCCGCATCTTTGAACAATTCCCCGAAACTTAGTTCACCCGGAAACTGTTTTTTAATTCCCAATGAGAACGCTTCCCACGTATAATAAGAATGGCTCAATCCGGCGTACCATAATTTTGCATTTCCGCGCAACTTGCACACCGCTAAATAGAGCTTTGTCTTCCCGTCCTAATCGTACATGGTTCCGCAAATGTTAATTTTTTCAAGCCAATCTGCGGCGTTGAGAGTTTTCTCCGCTGGATCAAATTCTGGTAAAAACTTTTCATTCATAAAATTATTCGTACCTTCCGAGCCTCCCTAGCGGATAAAGTTACCACTGAATCACGGTGATTTTTTACGGTGACAAAGTGCCCACTTGGTCACCACAAAATCACCGAGTTCTTGGTGATTTTTAATCTTTATCCAAGGTAATTAAATCACCGTGATTCAGTGGTTTTTCAGGGGGAAAACATCGTCACCCAATCCGCTAGGGCTGACTTGACAATACCTGAGAGTACCTCAGTTAGTCGCGAGAAAGCCGAATCTCGACCACTGAGGGACGAGCTTCTGGGCTGGCTTGCATTGCTGTTGCAGCGAGTCCTTGACGCATCCCTGTCTGTCAGTGATTCCGAACGGCGGGGCCTCATTGCAACATCGCGTTCTTCCGACAGCTCACGTGACCGTTTCCGAGACTCGCAGCTATCCTCACAGGGATCTTCCCTTGATCGTTTCCCCATGGCGTCCTCACTCATTTTTTTTCACAATGCACGTATGTACCTTCACAATGTATCGATATTCACGTTCTGCACTGTCACACGTGTTCACGCTTCTTTTCACAAGTCCGTCACCACACGAATTTGTCGCACTGTATACGACTATCACCGTTAGAGAACAAAATAGGTATATCCCTCTTCTGATCTGTAGTAAAAATAATAAATTCGACAAGACCGATGTAAGAATTATAAAATTACGCAGCTTGAATTTTATTATTCGAAAAACGAAGAGTGAAACAATTAGTCTTTTGCAAGTTTTATCTTTGATCTCAGTTAGTTAATTCGCATGGTAAGACGTCCCGAAAGTTAATGACGCCTTCTCCTTAGTCCTCTATTCGCGAAGAGGGGTTAGTGATCCAGCTACGTGCCTAGGAATAAACATCCCCGTCGATGTTTATTCCTATCGAGGAATCAGATTTCGATTCGTCTCGGTATCCCTGCGATCTCACCGGCGCTCTAGGTGGGTGGCTAAATATTCTCTCTTCAAATAACTAGGTATTTTAATTGTTTTTTTTAATATAAGTAAAATGGAAAATATTGTAAAAATAATGTATTTCAGATACGACGATGTTATTGGAACAAGAACTATACAATCAGGTACAGAATAAGAAATGTGTGCGACGATTGATGGAAATTTTGGCATTTCCAAACACCTGGTATCGTCGTAGCATCGTTCGACGCTTGTTTCTTGATTCTCTCAATACAGGTCTTAGTTACAGTGAGGACGACGGTACATCACCACCGTTGAATCAAGAAAAAACCGTAATGGCCAGTTCATTGTTGAAACATTACAAAAGAGACACGGGATTGAAGCTTTGCCGAAAAGCACACTTGAGGGTAGTACGATGTCGAACAAAGATCAATTGAGACTCAGTTTGGAGAATGATATGCCACGGCAAACAAGATTAAAACGTTCGATCTAACTTTTGAAAATTTCCCAACACTCATACTCCAAGAATATTTCAATTTGTCGCACTACAGGTATATTCTTTGGAGCAATTATAACTGGCTTTCCTTTTTTTTCTCTTTCCATTTAGATATCGAATGAGACTGGAGTTTTACCTCGCATAAGCAAACATCGTCTAAGGTTAAAATGGGCGAATCCACAGCTTGGGAAACTCTCGTTCTCTTTGCCGTAAATTTCACTCGTCTGAATGTTCACATGAATATGAGCAATGTATTGGATTACGTCGTATGGATGACGAAATATTTTCCTTTTGACGGTTGACTCTCGATCGGCAACACGGGACACCAAAATTCGTACCTCGGCATTGGACTAGGTGGCTCGAGTCTCGATGCGAAAAGTGGAATAGTCGGTGGTACAATTGAACTCAGTAAAATTGCCACTCGCAGTACGTATCTCATTTCTTTTCCTCACAATTTTGTGAGTTTTATTCCCAAATTGCGTAACACGCGACTCTCGTGTCATTAAAATTCATGTATAAGCTCAAAATTAAATAATTTCTCATGATTTTAGTACATATCCGTGAAGAACCCGGTATTGAACCTGATAGTTTCAGACCGAGTGTGACGTACACACTCGGTCTGAAACTATTCGATCTTGAATTACGATTGGACTGTATGGGAACGAACGTTCTCATGTCAAAGGTATCGTCCAAGACATTATAAAAATGGGTACAAGATGACTGGCAATCATGTTCATGCCCGGTGATTTCGACTAGAACCAATTACAAATAATGATAAGCAAATTAGTGACCCCCGATTTGCTAAAGATTTTTTACAAACTCAACGAGTTCTTGAGTCAATAATTCACAAGTAGTAAGCGAGTTTTCAGTTCATTGCAACCGAGACATCAGCGTGCTAACAATAGTAGCTTCAAGAAGAGATAGCAAAAAAAGATCAGCTATGGAGGGTAAAACTCACTTTTTTCAAATATGACTCTGATTCTCATATTTCGAAATGTCTAGAAAAAATTTCTCCACAAACGTGTGTGCGTGTGGGTGCAAAAAATTCGAAAAATATGAGGAAATATATTCAATTGCAGTGTGATATTTATAAATTTTGTTTCTTTTTACAAAGAATTATGGACGCTCAATCAAACGGCAATACCAGACGCTAACCATCATCGACATTGGCAGCGTGTTTTGGCACAAGTGGCCAACTAACAATTGGGCAGCCTGAGGTTTTCCTTGCCGACAAATCACACTGTTCTCGGTGGTACAACAATGGAATTGCACGGTTGCAACGTCAGTCTCGCTTGTTTTTATGGTATTAACTTCAAGAGCAAAAGTTGGGCTCTGTTTTCTCTCAAGGAGCCGTGCATAAGTTTCGCGACCGACGCACAAGAAATACCTGGCGTCGAGTATGAGTGAAAAAAATGATCTAAAAATAGATTTAACATGTTCTTCCAAGTAATCGCGGTTCAAAAATATTGTATACAGGAATTATTTTTCTCGCAGTATGTTGTTGTCTATGCAGTAGAGTTGTTGGTACATCATTTATTAATATTTTTTTGTGGACAATACCATGACAGAAGTCGCGACACTCAAAAGGACTGTAGCCGCGACGCGTTGCTTTCAGACAAATAATATGCTGTGAAAAGACCGTGCGTGCGACGCTCGTACGTGCGACGGTACGGAAAAAGATCGCTGTGCCACTTGTCAGAAAAGACCGTCGCGACACTGAAAAGGACTGCATTTGCGACGCCGTTGCTTTTAGAAAAATAATATGCTACAAAAGGACCCTGCATGCGACGCTTGTACTTGCGACGGTACGGAGAAAGACCGCCGCGCCACCTGTTTGATCCTGTTTGAACACCGTTCTCAATGCAGTCCTTTTGCTACGTCCTTATTTGTCTGAAAGCAAGGCAGCGTCGCGTGTTCCGCTAGGGTACCCGAATGATTATTTTTTTCTCTTTCTCAGCACCAACCACTCGGGACGTTCACGTGGTTCAAACATTGACAATGAGTCTCGATCAGCAGCAGGAACAACACGCCAGACATCTCATTCGATGGCGGCAGTTTGTCGACTGAGTCGAACCGTTTTATATCCACCGCAATTCAAATCACTGCAAGAATGGTTCCACTACGCTTTTGCCAATGGCAAGATAGATGGTATTTCTTATTCTTTTGATCCCTTCTTATTTCGAGCTTCGATATTCTTTGCTTTTAATGTGTACAGATTTTTGGGACAGGGTATTGTCTAGATAATTATATATATTTAAAGCATGTTTGAAAATATTCTAAATAAGAGAACTACAAAAGGGCTGCGACCAATATTGAATCAGCCCATGAAAAGTGTATTTACAAATCCTACGATTTGGACTGAAATACTATTATAAGTGATAATTAATTAGTTCTTCATAATGACAGACGATAGATTTCCGTGCCATGAGCGCGAACGAACGGATAACACCTTCGATGGTACCAGGACGAGGGTCACTTCATGATCATCGTCACATCAAAGATATTATTTGGGCATTGCCATAGTTACAGCTGCATCTTAAAAATGAACATCTTCAAACCGCAAGAACGCCTGATGTTATTGGCAATTAGTGTGCACTTATAAATATTACCCTTCGAAACAAAACAGAAAGCACATTTTTAATTAATTGTCGATTAAATTGACATATCTGGGATGATACAATAAACCAATGGTTAATTCAATTAGAGTAACTTCACCAGTGAATGACCGCTCCCCAGTGAATGACCGTCGACATACAGATTATATCTATATATAGCGATTTTATGTCGATTGGTCATTCACCGGTGGTATTTCTTAAGCCGGTCATTCACTGGTGGTTTCACCCTATTTCATTATCCTCAAAAAAACGTATATCAATGTTGCATCACGTATTTCTATTATAATTTCATCTTCACATAAATTTCTGTCTGTTTACTATGTGTGAGTAACTTTCCCAAATTATACTTTCCTGGATTTGCATTTTTTAATTAAGTAATTCATTTGTATGTTCAATAATACGCTCACCTTGTTATGGTTATTTAACCATTTATTTCATGAAGCAGCGGCAGGCTCAATTTTAGGATACCATCGAGTCAAGTGATGAAAGAAACTAGTACGGTAATAGCTAGGATTCTCATGAATTGTCCGTTTTTTATTATTATTCTTTCGAACGAGAAAACAAGTTCGGTAGAATGTATCGGAATATTGTACATAGAAGCCAACGAGATGAAATATAACAGTAATAAAATTGAAGTAGAATTCTATGGCGTATGTCCTACAAGATGAAATTGTGTAAAATAGTACGTGATAGATGCGTAAGTTATTTAAAATAAAAAATAAAACTGTACTCCACGAAGTGCTTGAGAAAGTGGAAAAATATCCATCGTACATTCACTACGATGAAATTGATAATGCACAAGAATGATTAAAATGATTTACGCAGAGTTGAAAATAACAATTACAATTGATTCGCTGTGCTGAATTTTTCGAGCTTCTACAACGTTCTTACGTTCTTGAAATTATTTGCGAATTATGTTCTTGAAATTATGAACAAATTGCGTTAGAAATTTCACACACGAGACCGGTGTAGACTCTCCGACACGAGCTGTCACTCCCGTATTTGAGGTATTTACCAACTAAATTCGTTTCATACATCGCATAAAATTATTATTTTTTACCTCTTTTTCTATCTATGTAATCGATTTCACCACTTTCTGTTATCGATGAACCATTAAGGGACTATACCAGTGTGACACTTTCAAAAAATCGATTTTTTTGGCTTATTCGATAGTTTATACTTTCAAAAATATCCTGTGAAAGCGGCAAGGTCGTATCTTGAATAGTTTTTGATTGGCAGCGTTCTAAAGAGCGACTGCTCCCAGGTATAAACCGCTCCACCTGCCTATAGACGGAGTTTCGGAGTTAGTGTGTAGTTACTCGAATCTTGCGCATTGTAAACAGTACATAGGTAATGTAGGGGGCCTATGTAGGTGTATACGGTCCTTGTAATATTTTGGAGCCGTTAGGCACTGTTGTTGAAGCGTCTGTTCAGTTTACCCTAACGGATAAAGTTACCACTGAATCACGGTGATTTTTTACGGTGACACGGTGATTTTGTCACGGTGATTTTGTAACCGTGACAATCACCGTGACCATCACATTAAAAATCACCGTGATTCAGTGGTTTTTCAGGGTAAAAACATCGTCACCCAATCCGCTAGGGTACTCTCAGCTGTCGTACACTACACAACGCAACGAAAATGAGTAGTATCCAAAATGGTTCTCACGATAATCCTTTATCTAGATCGAGGTCTAAGAAGAGAAGATTTTCAGGAAATTGTTTTACATACGAACAGTCCACCGCAAATACCAGTACAGCCGCTGAAAAACTGTTACACA
Organism: Alloplasta piceator; assembly: GCA_946863875.1. NCBI lineage: Eukaryota > Metazoa > Arthropoda > Insecta > Hymenoptera > Ichneumonidae > Alloplasta > Alloplasta piceator. Next base: position 28,889,001 of record OX333073.1, on the reverse strand, counting down.
CCGGAGATAACGAAGTTGTCGTTGAACAAACTCATAGATACTATTTTATCGAGTTTTTCTCGGTTTTCAGTGCAATAAGTGCTTTGGTTGTTTGCAAAATTTGCAAAAAAGACATCAAGTTTGATCAAGTTCACGGGGTTTAGGATTTAAAATAGCTGTGTCATGTGAGTGCGGTATTTCATATGTGAATTCTGGACCGACAATTGATAATGGTTATGAAATAAATCGTCGTATAGTGTTTGTGATGCGACTTCTAGGCATCGGTATCAATGGACTAAATCTATTTTGTGGCTTGATGGATCTTCTTGTAAAATTTAATAATAATACTTTTGTTGGATGCTTTCAAAATATAACTAAAGCTGCTAAAACCATTTATAAATGGAGTACACAAAAAGCCATAACCAAAGGAAAAGCAAAAACTTTACAGGAAGAAGGTTCGGATGATTGCTTAACAGTTTCTGGAGATGGCACATGGAAAAAACGCGGCCACACTTCACGTTTCGGTGTTACAACTCTTGCGGGTAATTATAGTAAAAAAAATATCGATACAATCGTAAAATCGACTTATTATAAGAGTTGTGGACTATGGGAAAAGAAAAAATAGACTCATCCTGAAGAATACGAAGAATTGTATGAAGAGCATGACGATTGCGATGCAAATCATGTTGGATCGGCTGGAAAAATGGAAGTTTACACTGACAAAAATGACGATTTTTCAAAAATCGTAGGTCATTGTATAGGAAATACCTTCAACTTTAATAACCTTTTTGAATTTTTTTGTTTCAGCTACTCATTCTGCCGGATTCATGTCAGCAGTTGGGAAACTTTTTTTTTGGCACCTCCAAAGAGAGCACATAACTCCGTTATTTTTCAATATTTTTGTAAAAAAAAAAATCTCAAAATATAGCTGAAAATATACCTTATTATGTCCAAAAAACTTCAAAACATTCTTTCGAGTACTTTCTTTTGAAAAAATTCCCGAAAATCGCCTAATTTTTCATGGGTTACACTGGTGGAGCCCCTTAACGGAGTTTACTTAAATTTTTTTTCTGTGCTCGTAGTAAACAATAAATAAAGCGATAAAACAAATCGATCTGTGAAGGTAAACATGCAATTATTATGCTACGTATTAAATTGCGGTTGTTGTACTTATTTGACTTAAAAATATTGATACGTTTTTTTAATATACCGCGAAATAGTGAATACCTATTCACTATGCTAACTTCGTGTTGTCGTCGATAGCTTACTTTGAGTGGTCCCCATTACGCTGAGCCTCCTTTTTTACTCTAGTCTCTATCAGTGTTCCCAACTCGACATCGCTGACCGTCACCAGATGGCTATTGAAAAAGACACCTTTTCGGAGTTAAAATCACCAGAATTTTCCAGGCCCGTTTTCCGTCGAGTGGTATATCTATATATATATATATGTATAGCTATATACATGCATATATAATATGCATATACCTATAAATATAGCTCAATTTATCGGAATTTACCACATTTTTGGCCAAACGCAATTTTTGCAGTTTATGACGACGGGACTATTCAAGTGCCCAGTATCTGCATTTTTCATTGCTCTACAGCCTAAAACTACAAATTTTCAGAATTGAATTATCCAAACATCGGAAGTAGTAGGGTGCGCACTATGGTGACCCCCATTCCTATCCCCACTCTTATCCCCACTCCGCGGCCGCTCGCGGAGAGCTCGGCTGCGGATGTGAGGCAAGAGGTGTGAGGGGAGGGGGGATGGAGCGTGTCGCCATAGTGCGCACTGTGTTATTATTATTATTATCCAAATAATGTGAATTATTCAAATAATAATAATAATAATAATATATTTTTTTTATTTTCAAAGAGCAGAATTAAGAATGTACAAGGCGATATATAAATTTTACAACAAAAAGTAGTACGCGAATATTAGGGATTAATTAATATTATTTGTCCCCCCACGTTTTTCTCGATACCGTCGATGGTCACGGAGATGAGGTCTATGACGATATGCATGGCGTCGTTGACTAGAGGATACTCCAGCTGTGAAAGATGAAGAAAGAGAGGCATGTTGTGAGAGAGGCTTGGTGCATACGCAGCGTAAGAAATAGGCACTTCACATAAGATCTTCACTACATACCTTTTTGAAATTATTCTCTGGCAGCTTTGAACTCCAGCTTATTGAACTTCGTCCCGTAATACTGCATGATTAAATTCTTGCTGGCTGCGGCATCGGCCATCTGCTGGAATAGCTCGTCCGCATCTTCGAAAGCCTTGACGAATCTTGTAAGTAGATAGCACGTAAATTCGCTGTCCACATCCACGACAATGCGTACACCCCATTTTGTTTGGACGGCTTTTATATTAGTGATATAGTAGTCTTTTTGGAGCTCTAGCTCCGACAGTCTTTTGACAGGCAGAAGTGCCTCTCAGCGGCCCACTTGATTGATTCATGTGAAATCCATTGTCCAACTTTAGTTTACCCAGTTTTCGTGATAGGGCGCGAAACTCTGATATTACCTGTACTTTTGCTTTAATCGTTGCAATATCTTGCAATAAGACGTCTAAGCGTACTTGTAATTTGTGACGCTTACTTGTTTGAAGACTTGAGGATAATGGCTGTCCGTCAAAGAGCGCAGATACTTCAGATCCCCCACCCAGCAGACCCATTCCCCTACCAGGTATACAGAGAAGAGCAGCCCGAGCTCAACTGGTGCAGCATTCGCTTGCATTGTCAAAAGCAGTATCTAGCCTTGGCGACGGTATTAGTTTACCATAACACCACGTGTTACTTACAGAAATCAGCATTTTACAATCTGTGATATGCGAAGATTGAATTTGCCTTTGTGAGGATGATCTGTTCGAAGAACTATGAGAATTGAGCGAGTCATCACTAAAATATATGGATTATATATCGTGTAAGATTCAAGGTTGTAGAGACAAAGAATGCGTATTTTTTAAATCTTTTTTATTTGATAATTGTGGTACAATTAGCGGATGCGAGAACAACAGCTTTGCACACAAGGCAAAGTTCTTTTACTTAAAGTATTGAAATTATTATGCCGACGCCCACCTCCTATATCGGCATTCTTGTTAAACGCTTTTTTCAAGGGCTTGGATTTGTCATGTATATTTATGTACTCGTTGTAGTAGTCATACACTATTTTATCGTTCCGCATTAAATCGGTTGAAAACACACTCCTAAGCCGATGAATACCAAGGCCTGTAGACATGAAATGAAGAAACATAACACAATAATGTCCACAAGTCTGTTATTCAGGACCCTGAAGCTGTATAGCGTTGTAGCGAAAGAATTTGCAGTTCTGTCTGAGACGTCTGAGATGCTGTGGGATGATTGGTGGCATTCCGTAACTGTCGAAGTACCATCCAAGTCCATCTCGACCGACATACATGGCGACCCAATGGGTTCCGGGCTGCTTGTGGCCATCGGTATTAGCGACAATTGCTGCCGGCTTTGCCCACACCTCGGGGATGCGATCTGCAGGATAAACTCCTATAGTACGGCTTTTTATATTGCGTAGGGCCTGTAGAATCTGCACGGTGTTCATAACAGACAGGGATTACAGAGGCGCAGGCGTTTTTTTTATATCGACTGCTTTCGGGCGTTCCACTGCTAGTAATCCAATGTTCCAGGCCGTGGTGGTTCTGTACTCCCCCAAGGAACGATCGCTATGAGAAAGCCACTTTTTGATTCTCACAGCGTTGTTGAGAGCACACGTAAATGTGCAATTTTTACGCAATAGACCATGATATGTGCAAAGAGTGCTGCTCTCAGAAAGATTACGAAACGATGGTTCTTCATCTTCTTCTTCTAGATTTATAACGAAGCAGTCCGTTAGCTGCGTTAAATATGCCGCTTTATCGGCTCCTCTTGTAAACAGTCGATCAGACTGTGCCGCAATTTTCTTTAAAGCAGACTCGACTGAGCGTAAAGGCGTTTCACCCTCGGTCCACTCTATACCATGATGATTGCATTGTAGCCACGTATTTTGTCGTTTTACACTTGGTGGTAAAACATTATAAGCGTAAGGCGGCGATATAATCCAATGGGCCAAGTAACATGTTTTTACAGAGACCACGGCGATCTCTTTAGGTATGAAATTATTATGTTTATCCTTCAGACCCTGTATATCAATGACAATGTTCATGGTGTCTCTTAATCGTCGTAACACCTCAGGCTTTGAGCGCAGACTGACGATGAGCATTGCTCGTTTTGTGGATATATGATACCCTCGCTGATATAAGCTTCACGATCTAACCGCTAAAATCCACAATTACCTGTCTGGATAAGTCAATCTCCAGTACATTATCATATTCCGCATACACAATACAATTAATTGTTGAAGTTAGGGCTTCCCCGAAACGCACCTCTATCCTCACACTACCGTATCTCACCAGGTTCCAATAAGTGTTGCTATTGGCTGAGAGATCGGGCGTAAGATCAAATGCAAAGAGGCAATTGCCCCACGGATAGCCAGAGCGTGAAATGCAATAACCCTCATTGAGAAAGTGGATACCTGTGCCGGAAAATAATGTGTGGTATGCGTCCACGTTCATATTATCAGACGTAAAGTCGGGCTGTAGAGGCTTTGACGGTATCTGCAGGCCATCAGCGTACAAAGATAGATAATTAATATCGTAATTTTGAAAATTGAATGGGTTCATTGCGCGATCACCATTGAAAGCCTTATTATCGACAAAACCGACAATTATACGTTTAGGTAACTGTCTAAGTATGACATTGTCAAGAGTATCCCCATGTACTTCTGCATGCAGCGATATCGCTTTAACTTCAACACGCGTCAAAGGATACTTTGCTGTGGATTTAGACAGAGCTCTTGCATGAGCCAGAAGTATACCAGGCGCTATTTTGACGCGCAGTACAAGTAACGAGGCCTCCGTAATGCGAATCGTGCAATTTTTCGAAGAACTCATGAGACAAAAGGCGTTATTGGTGCGTACGAGTCTCAGGCGCATCTCAACACCGTTTAGCAAAAACCTCTCTTGATTGAAGATATCACAGTGTAAATGCCCGAGAAGATCGATCGTTTTATTCGCACCTAATACGTTCCGGCGGGCTACAAGACCATTATTAGCATCAGCCGTATCGTCCATTTTACCAGCTGTATCATTATACCATAGAACACTCGTGAGATGCGAGGACTTTGCAGAGGGCCCGTAATTCAAGAGGGTTTCGATATACGCTCTATAGGCGTAAGCGTTGCTAGGGGGTGACACAAGCTTTTGATTGAGAAATACATCGATCTGATTGAACATTGAGTGCATGATATTATTGACTGGTCCTACTTTTGCAGGCTCGGCCTCCTTTGTGCTCGGAGCTTCTATCTTAACGCGCATACTCAACATAGTATGTGCAAGATCAATGTACTCATCCCCCTGGCCCGGAATGACAAACTCTATCGGTGAATCATCCGTCAATGATGAAATTGGCTTATAATACACTGAATGTGTTCCCTCAATCATTGTCTGGGTCGGTGGTAGTGTGAATAGCTCAAGCTCCGACTTGCGGCACTCACACGAGTGTGCGTGCAGGAACGCCATTTTTCCCAAGATCAGGCTAAGCAAAAATGTCTGTCACTGTTCTTGATTTCTTGTTACGTATCTTGGTTACTGATTTTGTCGCTCTTCTTTTCACTGTTTTCTTCTTTTTGCTCCGCTTCTTTTTCACACCAACTGAACGTTTTCGGGACTTCGCGGTCTTGTGTCTTTTTTTCACACCCGTGCGCCGTGATGTGCTTCCAGCGAGAGAATGCATCAGTTTATTAATTTAAGCAGTTTTATACCCTGAGCCGTTCATGAGTGTACTAATTTTTTCTTCAGCCTTACGCTTCAAATTTTCCCCCGACTCGCGCAGGCGCGTTTTGAACGCCTCTCTCGGGTGAATACCAGAATCCATTATATCTGTAGCAGCGTTAATGCCCGAGTGAAGCGCCTCCTTACCAACGGCCTTAGCGCCTTGTTTCAAGAGAGGTATTATACGTCGAAAGAGACCTCCCAGGAAACTCCCGATACCGTGACCTCTTTGATTCGGTGAGCCTATATACACATGGCTGATACCACCATAACCGGTTCGAGCACCACTCCCCGTTTGCATATCAAAGTATTCGTCATAGTAACCCATTGTAGAATTATCCAAGTTAATCCGTACGCTTGAACTGTAACGTCACCGTCAGGGTCCCGTACTCGAATGGCATTGGCTCACCAAATTCATCCCTTATATCAATGGTTATTGTTTGAAAACTAGTGCGTAATAGAGGAATGTAGCGCGGTGGTGAGAAGCTTCTTATTTTCACAGAACCGTAATTATGATTATCAGCGGCAGCGGTTGGCACGATGCGTAGGAGAGGCGTGTGCACATCTCCAGTGATATAAGGCTCACAGATATCGGTATAAACGTACATCATATTTGGAGTCCCGCTGGCTAAGTTGGCAGGCCTTTGAGCAATGTATTCTTCCTGAGTTACTGCTATATCCCCTTCTTCAGTGAATCCCAAAACCTTGTTCAATGTGTCGGCGAGGTAGAAAGAGTGGTCGAGGTTTTTACATGATTCACAGATACGCGTCACCGTCACATATCCGTTGCGGGCGTACTTAAATTTCAGATGGCCCACAACATAGGGTATTTCATTAATAGTCTCGAGTAATGTGTCTATGCTATGGTATACACCTGGTGGCACACAGACGTCTGTGGTTACTCCCGTTATAATATTTATAAAGTTTTGCTTACCCTTGGGCGGTACACGTAAAATTGGCATGGGTATGTGGATTTCAGCTAAAGAAGCAGCCCAGCTACCCTGAAGAGACATGCATTGTGGCAAATGTGTGGTATACCGTGTTGTTACATTATCGGGATAATAACTCATACTACTATTGCTGGGTAAAACCATGTAAGACTCGTCTTTCATTTTACAGGTCGTTACTTAGTTTCCTTTGTCTATACTCTTGATAATTCAGCTTCATAAAATATACCATCAATATCCTCGTCTTGAAGATCCCGCAAGACGTATATTACGGGACAAATACTGCGCGATACACGGTGAATCTTGAATAGCTCACTGCTCCATCCACCTTCGTAACCTTTTGCAAAGACTGCTTTCGCACTACTGATGCGTACAATGTCACCCACATTGTATTTAGGAGAGCAATGTTCGGTTCTCCTGTACCGCTGCATCAGATTATTCCGAGCCCTAGCGGCTGTAGCGAGCGTTACGGAGGCAGGAGTCATTTTTATACCGCTATGCGTAGAATTGTTGGATGCCGAAACAATGTTCTGCAGAACATCGAGGTAACGTTTTTGCCTAGAATACGTGAAATAACGCCACATTCTTTCTTTCAGCGTTCTATTGAATCTCTCGACTATAGCCGCTTTTATATCGGGGTTTCTCGCCACACGGAACTGTATATTCTTTTTCTTTAAGAGGCCTTGGAATGCAGCGCCCATGAATTCTTTACCCCTGTCCGTCTGTACGCAAATGGGTGATCGATCGTTACTATTTTTTTCAGATAAAATGAGATTAAACGCTTTAGCCACAGATACAGCAGACTTGTCGCGTGAAGGCTGAACCCATGCAAATTTACTAAGAACGTCTACAACAACGAGGAGATAGCTATAATCGTCATTATAATCCTTAATCGAGCGAAGATCTACGAGATCAGCCTCCCAAAAGTCATCAATGTTCCGTACATTATAAAAACGTCGTGGGAAGCGATGTCGTACGGGGCGGTGTTTTGTGTAAGCGTCCTGTGCTTCAAGCCACTGGAGCGTCTTTACCCTAGAAATTTTTTTTTGACGTGCTTGTCGTAGCAGTTTGGTAGTACCTGAAAACGATGCTTCATGGGATGGATTAAAGTACACTTTTTCTAAGGTTTTCATGATTATAATTTAAGGCTAGTCCAGGTTACACGTCTTTTCTTATTATGATAACCACGACCGCTTTGCCCGGTGCTATGCGTCTTGACCACTGGGGATTTGTTCTCGTGACCGCTGAAAAACGATAACTGACTCGTTTCGGACGATTCATCGCTGGCTGTACTGTTATCGCCATCCGGCAGCTGTTGAAATGTTGAGTTTACTCTTGCCTCCTCCCACAATGCCTCATTGCCGATAAACTCCCGAGGTGCCTGGATCGTTCTCAGAAATCTGGCAAAGGTACTGTGCCCCGCTGGTGTAGGTATTTTTCATGCCCTCATGGCATCGTTCACCAGATCAACAATATTTGAATCTTTTATTGTCTTTCCGCCGACTGACACGACCCCAGCTGAATCCCAAGAAAAATTAGATCGCGGTGCGTCACGTAAACGGCGAAGCAGCAGTTTCGCTTTCGTGCGAAATTTAGCTGGTACACTCTCAATTATGACGGAATCGTTCATGTCATTAGAGCCTTCTTTATCAAAGCCATGCTCTACAGGGGCTTTATTCTTCATGGGAGTATGGTACTGCTGAGCTCTCTCATCATCGATGAAATGGAGATAACGTTGTAGTACAGTCAGATACGCGGTCCACTGTTCCATCTCATCCTTGTAGGGCGTGCGCAGGGCTTGCGCAGGGCGTGTATGAGACGTGTCCGTACTAAAAACTGGCTGTTTATGACTTTGTTGGCCCAGATGCGATAGATGTTCTTCCGGTACGAGTACCATTTTTCTTGCATGCTCCATCATCCGCGTCCGCCGATTAAGCTTGATATAACAGTGCCTAGTATTGGTGATAGTAGGATAGGTAGAAACCCACCACTCTGGACAACGAATCGTTTCTTACTCTTCCAGCAGCCTTTTTTTGAGGCTAAACGGCGAAGAACGGGAGCGTGCCAGCGCAATTTTTTTCTCTGGTCAGCCTTCAGAGGCACGTTGCCGCTAAGAAGGTTCAAGGCGCACTCACAAATACAGCGGATAATGCCTGGATCTGCTTTACGTAAAACAGCCTCGCGCTGCTCCTTATTGAGGTGTTGAAGAGCTCGCAATATTGCAATGTGCTTTTTGCAGAGCGGTGAACCACCTCGCGCCATCACGCGTGATGACTGCTTCAAATCGAGCAATAAATAGCCATGCGGTTTGGACGTCGCATCGTGATAGGCCTCCTGTAAAAAACGTGGATTTTCCGGATATACCTGGCGCGCGAGATGTTGAATTTGAGCACGATCACGAGGGTTTTTGAAAATTACAATATAGTTGGCGTTTAACGAAATATCCCGTTGACCGTGTCCTTGATGGAATAGATTTTGGGTAATAAAAATAACGCTCAGGTTTTTATGGTTACTGCCTTTGGTAAAAAGATCTACCACATTATTGTTCGATGCCTCTCGCATCAAATCGTTGATTATTATGAGCTTTGCACGAGGATCGCTCGCATAATCGGCACTCTGAGGTAGGCCTTCATGAAACTCTATCGACGTACCATACTCGGTATATGCGGACTGCCACTCGGAATAGTAGAAAATAATTCTCGCGAAGGGCTCACTGTTCATGCACGAAACAAACTTTAAAAACTTTTTAACAAAGTACGTTTTACCGCAACCCGTGGGACCGCAGATCATCGAGGTCCAGGGATGTTTCCATCGCGTATCCATCTATACGAATGATAAAATTTTCAATACAGCAGTGCAAGATAAAGAGTTTGAGCAGTCGATATGTGTATAACATTTTTTATTGTACGGTAGCAACATACAAATTTTACTTCAATAACATAAGTATTTTACAAACGCTGGCTAATTTCTGTAGCCGTAAGGGAGCGACCCGTATACACCATTATGTCTTCGCTTGACACTCATTGGCATACATGATTTCTTTTCGGGACGCGTAACAACCTGATGGAACGCTGTTCGTCGAATTGCAGAATATCGTAGTATGATTGGTTTCTCTCTTTCCCCTTTTATAAAGGATCGTATTGACTTGTAATTTATCAGTGAACAATTTGCATAATTAAGCGTGATGCCTTTAACTTTACAAACCTCACTGTCCGCACCGCCGGGGGTATTAACTATGAAAGAATAAAATTTTGGGCCTCCCGAAACGAATGATTTAATATAACTGCCCTGGCCAAAAGGGCTTAATTCGTCTGTTAGGTCTCCTAGAAGTTGACCCGTTGGTGGCTCGTACTCTTTAGGGTCACTCTTTGTTACGTAAATAATGGAATCGGTGTCGCAGTACAGAGCACGCTCACCCAACAGCTCGAGATAACCATAAAGTTTCAAGCGGGCTTGGGCTGTAGTGTATGCAGCTATTACAGAATTTGCTATACTGGATGGTACTACAGCATCGTCTGTTTTCGTGTAATTAACATATAACACCTGGTTATTAACAGGTAGCATGCCGGTGATTTCGTACTCAGGACTGCTCAGCAACTCCATGAGTTTTTTGCGCGTTGATACTATCACAGTCTGTGGTAAATTTTCGCGTTGTCCGAATTTGCCCCAAAACGAATTGAGACACAATTTAGCTACAGAGCGTAATCCCGGATTTTTTGCTATATCGTCGCGATTTAACTCAACTCCTTCAGACTTCTTAAAAGAAGCTAAATAACGGTCTTGTGCTGCCGGGTCTTCTAGGCAATTTTCGGGCCATCTGCTAGCCTCTTGTTTGATTTTACGAAAGGTATTTATGTATTCGACGATAAGGCCTCCCTCCTGCGTATCACGGTTGTACTGCGTTATCTTATACTGCCAAATTTCGCTTACGCTTAATACTTTGTAGCCGCACATGATGGCTTTTCGCAGCTCATCTACCACCCAGGTGCCGTTAAACGAACGCTCGGCAGGATTTTCATGAGGACACTCCTCTTGATTCATTATTTCGCAGCAGCTACGGCACAACCCAAATAACAGGCGCTGGTGCATGCGTACCGGTAACACGGGGTGATAAAGATTTCACGGCGCAAGTATCGTACATTTAACAAGACCCTCGACACGCGAAAGGTCGGTATTGTCGGGTCCTGTCAACTTCATACATTTATCCCCGACATATACCGTTGGATGCCCTATAGGATATTTACCATACTTGCAAATGTATGGGTACAACGAGCAAACATCAACATACCGAATCTGCTCCGTGCCTTTTACATCGTATAACGTAACCATGTTCTCTGTACGCCCCCCCCCCCAAAAAAAGCGTCCCGTGGGTTGAGAGGGTCTAGACTGACTAGAGCATGGTCACGCACGAAATCGCTCATTTCCATATTGGTCTCAATCATACGATCATACGCGCACTCCCAAATTTCCGTTAGCACGTAACCGCTTGAACGGATTCTATGCGATATGGTGTTCGTTCTTTCGAGACGTTCGTTCATTGTCGAACCGTCGCCTTGTTTTTTGTCCCTGTTTACAGTGAAACAGCTCGAACAGCCGTGCCAATAGCAGCCATGAAACTGTAATACGTGACTTGTATCTGGAGTTTCATAATAACCGTCTACCAGTAAATTTTGAGGCAATTTGAATTCCCGCGAGTGCCCTGCGTGAATAATATGGTGGCCTAAAGAGTGCTCCATCCATACGAGCCACGAGACCGCTTTTTCAGACTGTTTATGAGCCCATCTGTAGCCGCCCGTAGGTATAATACCGATCGTGTTACTTTTTAAGAAGTTTTTGCGAAAAATTTGAAAGCATGCCGACGCTATTGTTGTGTTTTCGGTAAACGGGCACACGCGCCCGCTGTTCATGAACATTTTCCGAAAAACAACACAGGCTTGTCTTAATATCGTGACGTCGGTTTTACAATAGTTTATAATTTCGTTCGAAAAATTAAACACATAATTAGCACTCTTTAGCTCGTTATACCATGCCAAAAATTGCTCGCGTGCTTCTTCATGCATAGAGTTAGGAGAGTAGTAATTTACAGGCGGCAGTGGCCCAATGTAATTTTGATTTTCGGGTTTGTGAAATAGGTGAGGAAAAGATCCTTTCGCAAGAATACTTTTCAGGCCGAAAGCTTTTGGCAATGCACTCAGAGACATATGGAAATAGTGCAGACTATCGAGAAACACCAGTTTACCAACGTGCATTGTAATGATTTTTGTACCGTTCATAATTAAAGAGGGGAGCTGCGTTTTTTTGTTCCTCAATAAAATAACGTAGGATAAACTGAGCGTCGAAGCCGCCGGCGTTATGCGCTATTAAAAATGTACGTGAGAAACCTGGGATACTTTTCATGCCCAGCTCTACGAGCTGACATACAGGATTCGCCGTAAATATAAACTAATGATCGCCGCAATAATCGCACGGCTCGTCTATAGAGATGTTATCACAACACTTCGTACAGACGCGTTGAGCCACACAGAGATTCGGCTTGTGAATATGTGTTGATGGATCGCCTTCTACAGCTGTACACTGCTGCGTTTCAAAATCATAGAAAATAAATATATTCTCTTTTGAATCGTCAGCAGCGCGAACAGGTCTCATGAAACACAGATCGTTATAGAGCTGTTGCGATTTGCATGTTTTACAAAAGCCCATTTCGCATTTATGCTCCTTATTCTCCAAAAGTCTTATAGAGCGAAAACAATTATGGCATCGCTTAAGGGACTCCCAAACAGTGTTTACCCTGCGCCCACGGCGGACTGCAACAGCCCTATGATTTTGTAAACACCTCTCTCCAAAGGAATCACGATTACATGCCTCACATCTGATTGTATTGATCGAGAGCATCTCGCAGGGTGGTGCTTGAAGACAGCGAGGACATTTCGCTTTTAAGCACCTATGATTGTGACGAAAACGGGCATTACAAGTCGCGCAAAAGTTAAAGCTGCCAACGGCGCCACGCAAATTTAGAATGGGCTAAAAATGGTGTGACCTTTCATAATACAGAATATACAGTGTATGTTGAATAGAGCCTGTGGTATTCGTAACCGTTTGTGTACCGTAAAATAGAGGGATTTCGCGCCGTCCCAAAGTCAAAAATTCAAAAACTATTATAGCAATCCCCTCTTGAGCCAAATAATTTCGATATAGAGCAATTTCGCGCATACCACAACCAGCACGCGGTATGTTAACATTTGCGTTTCTCGTGAGCTCGAGCGCTGCCTCTTTTTGAAGTGATCCGTTTATTTGCCTAATACGCTGCCATCTACTGTGTAGGGCTCCCGAGCGTATTTCGCCCCTTTCAGCGTATGCCCGTGCTGCTACTAGTGAACGCGGTGAGCACAAATTATCGGTGTTTTGAATAGTCAAAATCGATTTTTTAGCGACCCCCTCATGTGTTAAGCCTTTTTGCCCGCGACCCTCTACGCCTTTAACAATACACGCTTTTATATTAAAGGAATCGTCAATGTTCGGAGAAGATGTACTTTGAGCAACACTTGTTATTAATGACCAAATATCTTCAAATGTATAATCGCGGATCAGGCGGAATGACAGCCAAACGGGGCCGTGCGTAAGCTATTTGTCGTGAATGAGATACCCGCATAATCACATCCTTCACAGTATCTCGTAAGATGTGTCAAAAGATCACGGAATGCTCCTTCGAGCCATGCTATTACGCGCGTTCCGGGAGGAGGCTGACGGATACGCATCGTTGTCTCACGGCCGCGTAATTTGAAGCGCTTAAAATATCGAGCTGTATCCTGTATGATGATGATCCGATCACCAGGTGGTTGCACATCTCCAAACTCCTCGTTCCTCGTAGTTCTACGTGTTCTTCCGGCACCCGTTTGTATATCTGTAATAGAATAATGGCATAAAAGACTTGAAGTTAGATAACTGTAATCATATATTGTAGTTTTAAAGTACCTCGTATTAATCTTGGTACTGGAATATTGATTCACTTGATGAATATCCTGCAGTCAACACAACAGGTTAATTTAATGCTATACGTACTATATCAAATGCAAAAACAGTAATAAGCCCACACGGAACCGAGTGTCCATTGGACGTCCATCTATGATCCATAGATCCTTAACACGTCTACATCCACGATGGATGTAATGCGGACATCCATTGAACATCCATGGTATACTTTTGATAGGACAAAATGCAATGGATCACACAGGACGTATATTGTATGTCCACGACACGTACTATTTCTTGAGCTACAAATATACACAACACGGCCATCTATGGTATGTCCATAGGTAGACATTAAATAGCTTTTAATTCGGGATAGTAATTGAACATCCTTCGGACGTTCCAGGTTCGTAAACGAAAATCACATTCGGAGGACGTCAATTGAACGTCTATCGGATGTTCCATGTAGGATTTCATATAGACGTGAACCTGGAACGTCCAATAGATGTCCAATTACTATACTGAATTAAGAGCTATTGAATGTCTACCTATGGGCATACCATAGATGGCCGTGTTGTGTATATTTGTAGCTTAAGAAATAGTACGTGTGTGAACATACAATATACGTCCTGTGTGATCCATCGCGTGTTGTCCAATCAAAAGCATTCGTCCTTTAGATGTACATTTAAGTATTTCGGGCAGCTGTGATATGGGTACGCCGATTGACCGTCGTATGTACGTACAAATTACGTCTATCGAAGGATAACGCGGAAGTTTATTCGACGTCCACCACACATATTTTTGGAGCCATAAATATATTCCGTGCGTAACTTAACAGCCAGGGGACGTCCAATAATCATTTAAGTTGGATGAAAATTTCATTCCGGGGAAGTCCATGGGACATTCCTTAAACCACTATCGGAGATGCGAAACGGCAGCGATTCTATGTGCTGAAAAAGTTTCGTATACGTACCCTTAGATATTTTTTAGAGGTACCTATAGACCACATAAAGTGACATTTAATGTACGTATTTAAGACGAATGCCAATAGTGCAAAAGATATCTAATGATCATCTATTATACGTCCCTTAATTTAAACGCTATTGATTACACATTATCCATTAATTATAAATTTCATTACGATTATACATTATTCAAGGTTTGTGAGACAAAGATATATAAGTATATCAGCAAACTACATCGTATAAAGTTTTTACATGCATAAGTTTCTCATAAGTCAAGTTAGTGTAGGTAGGTAGGTAGGTAGGAGATTAGAAAAGTTAAGCAGCACCCCTTGAATCCAATACTTGGATGGGTGACCGCAGTGTGAAAAATCGAAAACTATTTTTTTTTCTTTTTTTCTGTAAAATATGGATATCTCGTAGGCCCCGAATATTATATAATCAGTAACAAAGTTTATAATTAATTAATAATGTGTAGTTAATAACGATTAAATTATTTAAATAAAGGGACGTATAATGATCATTGGACATCTTTCGGATCACTGGTTTATTCGTCTTAAATACGTAAATCAGACGTCATTTTTTGGGGTCTAGTCCGTCTAAAAACCGTCTCAAGGTACGTATAAGGGATGTTCCCATTACATAGAACAGGTGCCGTTTCGCACTTCTTTTAGCAGTGATAGGGATACTCATAGACGTCCCTGGGATGGAGCATTCATCCACCATGTATGGATATTAGACGTCCCATGGCCCTAATGTTCCGTGTGGGAGAGAGAGAACAAGAGAGGGTTAAATAAAACACTCTATCTATATATATACAGCAGGGTGGGCCGAAAAGCCCTTTTTTTAAATTCTTTCAACAATGCCGAAAATATTGCTCATTACATTGAATCATTATTTCTGAAAAATATTCCAAAATAAAATTTAGAGTTACAAAATATGTATGTTAATTAGAAACTATCAATCCTACGTGATTTGATATAATCACCTTTTTTGCAGCGAATTGAATTTCTCATAAAAAAGCGAAGAAAAAATTTGTTCATCGCTTTGAATTTTGACGAGCTTTGGAGGGCCTATCATTAATATAAATTTTTAAAATTTATTTACCTGAATCCGATTCCATCAAATGTTGAAACCATGGATCGAAGCGCCCGGCGATTATTTGCGCGTCGTCAATACGCTCATCCTCAAAGTAACGATCCATGTGATATTCGCCGAGCTGATTTTCATGCAATATAACGTCGTCTTCGCTCATTGAAAGAGCGTTATTATTCACAGCCGCAGCTCTATCAAGGCCACGATCCTGCTCGTGATTACGGTGCGATGGCCCGGCTATAGCACCATCAGCCTCGACAGCTCTGGTCCGGCGGTACGCCGCTATACGAATTATTGTATTTGATTAATCGAAATTTGAATTGAAATTAAAAGGCGTATACCATATGATTATACTTACAAGCTACGCTGGGGTTGTTGCTAAACATCTCGGTTACATCGGAAATACTCGACATTGTCGCTGAAAATGCTCCAGCATCTTCGGGCTGGTGGCGAAATCCCGATGGTCCGTCTGCTAAATTAAATAAAATAATTTAAATAATTTAAAGAAATCCCAATGGTCCGTCTGCTAAATCAAATTCAAATCATTTAAAATAATTTTGAATACTCACGGTTGAGGTTGCCTTGATGTGCTAACGCCTCTTCTTCTTCTACAGCCCTTGTCGCTTCCACGAGAGCTTCCTCTTCTTCTAATTCTTCTTCTTTTTCTAGGGCCCTCGTCG
Organism: Alloplasta piceator; assembly: GCA_946863875.1. Lineage (NCBI taxonomy): Eukaryota > Metazoa > Arthropoda > Insecta > Hymenoptera > Ichneumonidae > Alloplasta > Alloplasta piceator. The sequence goes on along the minus strand of OX333073.1, from coordinate 28,872,528 downwards.
CTTCCACGAGCGCTTCCTCTTCTTCTTCAGCCGCTTCATCGTAGAACTGTCGATAGCCTATAATAATGATAAAATAATGAATGTTAATCGGTAACAATATAGGCATAGTAGTAGCGACATATTGAAACATGATTACTTACTTTTAATTTCACCGACAAGACCTTGGACGCAGGGTGTTTCTAAAACGCGACGACGCTGTAGCTCCTCGAACACACAGAATAGCACTCGTCGCCCACTTAATATGCCTCTGTTATAGGCCGCAACAATAGCACGCAAAGGTGCCCACCAAATAACATATCTCAGTCTCTTTATGAGGCTATCACCCGATAGACGCTGCAAATCACGGCACCACTGGGCGTTACATCGACGCCTCAGTTGAACACTATGCCCTTTCGCTAATCGCAAAAGGCCTAATATACACAAACGCAATGAGCGGTCTGACATTGTAATTTATGATAATTAAATAACGCTCTATATAGCGGTTGAATCGCGACTGACAAATCTCGAGCGAGTATTATAATTATGGGCGCGTATTATACTTCAATTTTCAGCGTTGCTTTTTTTCGAAATAAGCAACGTTGCAGCTAGCGCATCCCAGTAAGATGCTGCAAGGCCTCGCTCGTTCGAAAAAGCACGTACGAGCAAAGCAGAATTGCTTAATAGTCTAAACATATTATTTTCTCTGTCATCAGCAACACCAGCCCTCTCACAGCATACCTAGCGCTCTGTCAGAGGGGTGTTTTTCAATAATATGAAAATATAAATTTTGAATTTTGGCAAAAAATTTGTTCACCATAATTAAAAGATTCTGAAATTTCCCAGATGGTGTTTTTGGTTTCAAAAATATATTTTTTCGAAATTGAACAAAAAACAAAAAATAGCAACATTTTTTGCACAAAAATTATTGCAAAATTGTTTCACACAATTAATTTGCAACATTTTTCTGCAAAATTTATGGAAACAAATTTTTCACACATTTTTTTCTAAAAGGCTGTGGCGCAAAATTTTTGTGAACAAAATTTTGGGAAACATTTTTTTTTTTTGCAAACAACTTTCCAAGACATTTTTTTTTTTTTTGAAAAAATTCTGCAAAAAATATTTGTTGCAAAAAATTCAAAATTTGTTTGCACAAAAAATAAAAATATTTTTTCACGCATTTTTTCAAAAAAGCTTTGGCGTAAAATTTTTGTGAATAAAATTTTGCGATAACAATAATAATAATAATAATAATAATAATAATAATAATAATAATAATAATAATAATGATTTTTTTTCTACAGGGGGGAAATGCTTTTACGCACTGTCGGGAGCGATGGTTTGGCTCCCCGTGTGTCGGACTCCTCCGAAGAGACTACCGACTAAAACCCCCCCTGTATCTCCAGACGACCACCCGGGAACCGCGTTAGCATTACTTCGGGGTGGCGCCATTAGTTGTTTTGAACGCCCCTTAGGGCGTTCCTTCCTCCAAAACTCTCTTCTTCCGACAGAGGACAGCTTCCACGAAGGAAGTGACCTCCGTCCAAGTTTCATCGTCCAGGAGCATAACTCAGATAATATTTTCCGGGGTTATGCTCCCGAACTTTTCCTCCAATGGTGCCCTCCACACGTTCCATTCTTCGCATTCGAAGTATGTGTGGAAGGCATCGTCTCTGGGGGATCCGCAGGATATGCAGCACAAGTCCGGCACTTTACCCATTCTGCACAGATAAGACCGGAAATACCCGTGCCCCGTCAGCAATTGTGTGAGGTAATAATTTACCTCACCATGCTGACGGTTGATCCAGGTGTCCAAGCGAGGAATGAGTCTCGCTGTCCACCTGGCCCGCGGATCCTGATCCCATCTCTCTTGCCAGGTCAGCATGCTACGGGACCTGGCAAGCGCTTTTCGTCTCTCCCTCTCTTCCTCGTCGGGAAGGCCCTGGTGGACGAACTTCCGCTCCTGGGCGAGGAGGTCCATCGGTATGACCCCGGCTATCACTAGCGCAGCCGGCTCTGAGACCGTGCGGTAAGAGCGGGCGATACGGAGGGCCCCTCTCCGCTGCACTCCGGCCATGCGCTTCCGGTATTTCTCGTACCAGAGCGCATCGGCCCAGACTTCGGCACCGTAGAGCATTATGGACTCGGCCGTGCGTAGCAGAAGGCGACGCTTGCAGGGCTGAGGACCACCAATGTTGGTCATTACCCTGCTGAGCAACGTCGTCACTGTCGCAGCTTTGTCCGCTCTCGATATTATTTCTTCCCCGAAGCTGAGCCGAGAATCGAGCTTCAACCCCAGGTACTTTACAGACGCCTTCGTCTGGACCGTCGTCTCTCCTACCTGCATATCCCTTATAAGCGGGATATGCTTTTTGGTTAGGAGCACGATCTCAGTTTTCGCTAGCGCTAGCTCCAAGCCGTGGTCTTCCATCCAGGAGTGACCCGACGCATTACCTGGTTGAGTCTCATCTGCGCTGCCTCTACGGTACGCGCAATGATGATAGCGGCTACGTCGTCCGCATACCCAACCAGAAAAGAACCCTCAGGCATCTCCATTCGGAGAATCCCGTCATATGTGGCATTCCAAATGCCGGGACCTAGTATGGACCCTTGGGCTGCCCCTGCCGTTAACTCTCGGCTAATCGGACCATCTGCAGTGGTGTAAACGAGGGAGCGATCGTTCAGGTAATCCTCAAACATCCAGTAGAGATATCCGGGGACCCTGAAGTGTCGTTCCAGCGCCTGTAGCGCGTCACACCACCGCACCGAGTTGAAAGCGTTCTTCACATCCAGAGTGACCAGTAGACAGACGGGGCGGGAGAAATTGTTCCCCCGCTCCGTACCCCTGGCTGCTCCAACAACCTCCTGGATTGCGTGTATCGTCGACCTCCCTTTCCGAAAGCCATATTGTCTATCAGAAAGGTCTCCAGAGGCTTGGATGGCCGCATGGAGGCGAGGTCGAAGAAGCTTCTCCAGAAGTTTGCCAGCCGTGTCTAGCATGCACAGGGGCCTGTAGGACGATGGATTGTCTACTGGTCCCCCTTTGCCCTTCCCGATCAACGCCAGTCGCGCGAGTTTCCAGCGGCGTGGAAAGATTCCCGCTTGTAGGCAGGCGTTGTACATCGTAAGAAAGATCGTTGGATGCCTCTCAACTGCGGCTTTCAGCACCTCTGCTGGTAAACCGTCAGGGCCTGGTGCCTTCTTGTTTTTGAAAGACCGCGCCGCGGCCTTAAGTTCCTCCTCCGTAAAGAGGGGAAGTGGCGCGTCCTCGGGTGCTCGAGGTCGGCGCGGTTGCTTAGGGTGGCTGAGGAAAAGGGCATCGACGATACCGCCGATGATCCCCGCATCTACGGGAGCGCTTTCAGAGAACGCCCCCAATTTGCGGAGGACCAGTTTATACCCTAGTCCCCAAGGATCCTCGTTCAGATACTCCCCAAGCTTCTTCCAGCAGCGGTGCTTACTCTGCTTGATGGTCCGTCTCAGCACTTTCCTCGCCGCCTTATAGGCGTCAGTGCTAGGGGCTGCGTCGGTGTCGCAGCGCCGGGCTCTCAGGGATAGTCTCCTCAAACGGAGACACTCCCGCCTCAGCTCCGCGATCTCGTTCGTCCACCAGTACACGGGACGTCTATCATCCCGTGCAATCCTTTTTGGCACGGCGTCGCTGCAGGCCTGATGAAGGTGGGTCATTACTATATCCACGGTCTGTTCAGCGCCTGCGGAGCGTGGAAGCTCGTCAAGGGTTCGCTGGCCACGTAATAGCGCCGGAGACAGCTTTTGGGGGTCCATTTTATCGACGTTCCACCTGGCAGGTCCTCGTGGTGTTCTGATTTGGACTGGAGCTACATCACGTTCGCAGAACGTAATGTATTGGTGATCGCTGGCTGTAAAGTCCTCGATCACCCTCCAGTCCTGGACTCGCGATACCAGGCTTTCCGTTGCCATGGAAACATCGATAATCGTTTCTCTGTACCCCGGCCTTCGGAAGGTGGACGTTGAGCCAGTGTTCAATACAGCTAGCCCAAGTCTGGACGCCATGTCCAGCACTCGTCCACTCCACGAATCTGGCCGAGGTTCACCCCATTCCAGAGCCTTTGCATTAAAGTCTCCGGCCACTACCAGTTCACCCTCCATGTCCCGGATAGCGTCTTCCAGGCCATCGAGTTTGGCCTGGAAGTCTGCGATGCGCTCGTTTGGGGTAAGGTAACAGCTGACGTAGATAACGCCGCTGGACCTCACCCAAACGAAACCGCGGCCGGAGCCATGGTCGACGACGCAGAAGCGTCGTCGATTTGGAATCCAAATCGCTGCCGTGCCTAGGAGGTCCGAATACCATCCTGGCCCTTCTCTGTTCCGATATTGCTCGCTGACCAGAACTATATCAGCGGCTTTCTCGAAGCATATTTGGGCCAGAAGTTCGTCGGCTATCCGGCTCCTATTCATGTTCCCCTGCAGGACGACCGCCATTACTCGCCTCTGGCATCGCTGAGGGCTTTGCGGAATGCCCCGCACCGCCCCGACCCTGCCATGTGACGTTTGGAGTCTGGCTTACCTTCCACGGCTGGGCAGAGGGAACAAAAGGGTTCAGCATCGCAGTCAGCTGCCCTATGTCCCTCCTTGCAGCACCGGAAGCACAGACTTCCCCGGTCAGTGCCCTTACACCGGGTACTGTGGTGCCCGTAGCCGAGACACTTGAAGCATCTCGGTACTTCCACTCTCCTCCGGATTCGGCAATTGACCCAGCCGATCTTGACGCGAGCGGTTTGCAACAGGGTCCTCGCGGTTGTTTCGTCAATGGTGACGATGGCGGTGACCTGTTCCCGCGCGTTCGGCTGGGTCAATGCGACCTGCAGGGGGCCCTCGTGCTGCCCCAGGGCTATTCTGATCGCCCCCTCGACCTCTGTTTTCGTGCAGCAGCTATCAAGGTCTCGGATCTCGAGGCATGCCTCTGGGACCAATTCCCTGACGCTGCTTCTGCTTCCAGCTGCTTCCTGGAGGGCAGCCGAAAACGCAGCTCGTGACTCGGCCGATGAGTTTCGCAGCTCGAGTAGCACTTCTCCTGCTCGTGTGCGCCGGATCGCCTGAACGTTGACCCCGTGGGTTTCGGGATTCACCTCTTTGCAGACAACATTTAGAATGTCCGCATAGGTTTTCCCCTCCGCTGGTTTCAACAAGATCGCTTCCGGTTTTTTCGGTGGCGACTTTTTCGAGGACGGCTTTTTAGCAGCGGCTGCTGCCTGTTGGGGCAATTTTGCGGGCTTGTTGGCTTGTGAGCCCGACGCGTCCACAACATTACCCGCTTTGTTTCGCTCCTGCTTTCCCTTCTTGCGCTGGACTTCCGTCCAGACATTCTTTGGCAAGCTCTCCTTATCTTTTTTCTTTTTTTTCGACTGTACCTCCATCGCTGGGGGTACAGGCGGGCTCGTCGCCATTCTCTTCTTCTGTTCTGCCTTCGCGGGCGGAAGCGTTTCCGGTGGCTCACTCGAGAAGCTCGTTCCCGGTGTAGGATCGCTATGGAGCCTGGCCCTAGGGAGCCTTGGTCCCTCCAAAAGGCGATGAGCCTGCTTGATGGGCCGTCGGCCCTCCTCGAGCTCCTCCAAATGCTCCACCAAGGCAGGCAACCCGTCCTTAATTGTCTTATTGACGTTCGGCTGCTTCTTTAAGGCTTCCATCATAGTCTTGATGAGCCTGTGCATTTTCTCAAGGCCTGCCGCCACCCTCCTATCACTTTCGATGAGCAGCTTTACGAGGGAAGGTGCCTCGTCGCCCACCGAACCTTCATTGTTTCCTTTTTCATTTAACATTTTTTTTCTCTAGGGTTGAACCAGCGCTTCGTGTGCAAAGGGGCAGGCCGTAATAGTCAGGAACGGGTATACCCTCGGAGTACTCTGACTCCTACCCCAGTTCCCTGAGGCCTGACCTACGCTTAGCTGATCCCGGAAAACACGGACGGATCAGCGCTCGCCCGTAGCAATGCAGCCTCCGACAGCTGCATTTAATGCACACTTCCTGATCAGGGCCCGAAGGGGCTGGTTCCAGGTACACACCCCAGTTGCCACCTCGGCAGAGCAAGCTCACAGCAGCCCCTTCACCGACGCAGAGGAAACGCCTACGTCGGTTAAGGGCACTCCCAATGTGCTGAGGTGTGTACCGATCAACTTCCAGCCGCATCAACATGATGACAGACGCTGGCGAACACACCGCCCGAAGCGGGAACAGACGTGTGCTCTTCTGCATGCAAGTTTTCGTTTTGGTCCGCGGGTGGTATATTATGCCCCACCTACCCGACATATCTGCCGAGCATTCCCCTATCTACCACCTGGGGACGCGCCCGATGGGGGTCGGAAAAACCCCACACGGGTTTTTCCGACCCCCATAATAATAATAATAATAATAATAATAATAATAATAATAATAATAATAATAATAATAATAATAACAGCGCATTATGGCGACACGCTCCATCCCCCCACCCCCTCACACCTATTACACACCCGCGGCTGAGCTCTCACGACCGGCCGCTGGGTGGGGATAGGAGTGGGGGTAGGAGTAGGGATAGGAGTGGGGGTCGCCATAGTGCGCACCCTACTACTATCGGAAAATCCAATTTTGTATTGCAGCCCCTACAGCACATAACATTGCTGCAATGTTGCAGCAATGTTGTCATATTGCACGTGCAATGATATATTGCAGATATGTTGTGGCAATATTGCTACGCAACATTGCACTGAAACCTCTCAGCAATGTTTCGGGAATATTCCTAAGCAACATACCTGCAATACTTTATTGAAACGTTGCCAGTAAATTGCAGCAATATTGGTGAAATCGACCTTCAAATTTTACAACTACACGAGCGTAATAAATATGGAAAAGATCAATTGAAAAAGATCTATTTATTTATTCCTCATAAAATATCAATAATGATTGATTTCGAGTCATTTTTTTTTCTTTTTTCATATTTATTTTCAAAATTTTGTTGTGCTTTTGACATTAATAGGACATGTGATATTAACAATATTAAGACATTGTGATATTCGTATTGAAAAAATGTTTAATATCAAAAAAGCTATAAAACCAAAATATATTTTGTTTTCGCCTGACATCCGCTGGGTGGCGGCGGTCGGTAGGCGCTCCCGCGCTGCCGAGAGAGTCACCGAGCACCAATAAAGGTCTGGTGTATTGCCAGCATCAAGGTTCTCATCCTCAATTAACAATTAATTGTTGGAATATTTACCCGCGCTCTGTGGTCGGGCAGTCCTATGGACTTAAAACTACATATTTTTATTTTATGCAATGATTCAAATGATAAAGTTTCCATTGCAGGTAATATTCCTGAAATATTGAATATGCAATACGAGTTATATTGCTGAAATATTGCATATTGATTAGATGCAATATTTCTGGAATACTGCGGAACATTGCAGCAATATTTCAATCGGCGGACATAGCAACATTGCAGCAATGTTTTTTGGAATATTACAATGTTGTCGTGCAACATTTCAGCAACATTGCAGGAATATTGTGTGCTGTAGGGGAGATTCCACGTTAACATTTTTTTTAAATTGTCATTAATTGAAATTTTTACTGCTCAAAATTATAGAATGACATGTTTGCACAACTTTACTTAACTTACAGGAGAAACAAAAAAAAATGTTTTACCAAAATTCCAAATGTTTTATTTTTGAAACAAAAACACACACCATCCTGAAAATTTCAGGATCTTTTACGATCAGTACAAGGTATTATATAAAAAAATGTTAACAACAAATTTAACCCTAGAATGGTAACCTTATTTTTGTTGACCTGTTATGGTAACCTGGGATGAAAAACGACCCCAATTTTGAAAAATTCATATCTCCGGTAAAATTGGACGAATAGGATTCAACTTGGGCTCATTCTTTTCGTTTTTCAATGCAGAATCACGTAGACTTATGGCGGTTCCACTTGAAGTACGAAAAGTTAATAAAAAATGAGGTAAAATGGTAAGAAACTTGAAAAATTTGTAAAAATTCGCGAGATTCAAACTCGCCTGGGGTCGTTTTTCACCCCAGGTTACCGTTCTAGGGTTAATGACAAAATTGGTTGGCTTCCGGATGGAGGCCGCGTTCGGTTTCAGCAATGTGCCGACGTTTCGCAAATGTTGCAGTCTGCATCATCAGGGCGAGGAGGCTCTGATACTAAGCTCCCATCAGTTCAGGAAGGGTTTATATACCTGACTGAGCATCGGGTATATAAACCCTTCCTGAACTGATGGGAGCTTAGTATCAGAGCCTCCTCGCCCTGATGATGCAGACTGCAACATTTGCGAAACGTCGGCACATTGCTGAAACCGAACGCGGCATCCATCCGGAAGCCAACCAATTTTGTTATGACTCTGGCCGCGAAAGCCTTAAAACTATAACAAATTTAATGTTTATCTTGAATTTGCACGATGTTTAAAAATTAAACAATCCCACATGGAAAAAAAAGATATCGGCAAATATTACGGAAAATATATTTTTGGATATATTAAGTATATTTTGTCCGAAATTGTATGTATTACAAATATGATTTTAGGTATATTTTTAATCTATTCAAAAATATTACAATATAAATATAAAAAATGTATTGAAGATATAAACTAAATATATCAAACATATATATTGAGTGCATGTTCTATATATTTTAGATACGTTTTTAATTGGTGTTTAAATATACACAATATATATGTAAAAAATATATTTAAGATATATACTAAATGCATCAAACATATATATTGAGTGTACTTTTTATATATTTTCGATATAATTTTAATATATGTTTACATATACACAATATATGTTTTTACATATATCAAAAAATATATTTTTATGCACAATAATCATATATCTAAAATATATTTAATATATATTTCAAAGAAATATTTTCTGCCGAAAATGTACTTATCACAAATATATTTTTGAGTATATTTCTTATTTGGAATATACTGCGACGTGACTTTTCTTAACGCATGAAAAGCCGACTCTTCGGGTCACAAAACAGCTCACGAGATCGCTCAAGGATTGGGCGCCAGCTATCGCAATAAATTACGATAGCAAATTTATATTTCCTTGAGTTCTCTCGTGAGTTCAACAATTTCGCCTGGCTAGCTGCCCTTGAGGATGGTAGAGGGGCGCGGTTAGGGATCGTTGGAAAACACTCAAATAAGTACTCTTTGCGACAAGTTTCGGGAGACACAACACTTACTTTTATTTATTTAATTTATCGTTATTTCGGCTCGCAGAAGGCGAGACGAAATCAAAATGCAAAACAAATCAAAATTCCCGTTTTCAACACAGAATCCTTATTCACTATTAACAAGCTTTTTCCGTTCGCTGCTATACAATTTAAATGTTCTGTGGCAATAACCTTGAGATCTCGTTCTCGCTTTCTTTAATACTCGAATAATTAATTCCTCTCGGCCTCGTGGCAATATCGCGCCCCAATCTCAAAATGGCCGATATCTTAACGGTTTTCTCCGTTTCCACACTCTCGTACAAAATGGCCGCTGTCTTACGATAGCTCTCGATTTTACTCAGGCCGAGAGTTCTAAACAAATTACGCTAATTAACCTATGGACTCCCGCTTCCGCACGAATAGATATTGAATCCCTCTCGGCGATTCTATTAATTTAACACGCGAACGGTAACTCGCGAATGATTTTACTCGCGGACAAGACTCTAATTTGGCCGCGCGCGTTAACTCGTCATCGAGACAATATTGCTTCGTTTTGGAACACTTTTACTCCCGAAAATGCCTCTACTCGCGATTTTCCTCAATTCCACAACCAAAACGAGCAAAACGACGTTCTTACCGGTTTGTTTTCAGCAGAATGGTCCCGTAATGCAGCGGGAACCCAATCTTTGATATATTCGGCAGACGCGCTTCTCTTGCTCGGTACTCGATAACGGCGCGATTCCAACGTCCTTCCCCGTTCGGTACGGCGGCTTGAGTCCTCGAGAAAACTTTCGTGATCGCCCTCGTAAGCTCCGATTTCTACCCCCACCCTTATGCGATTCGAGTCGAATGTTAGCGCGACTTGGTAATCGATTGCGCGATTGATTCGAGGCGGCGGATAGATCGATGGAGTGAGCGATAGAACGAGAGCGCGATCGATTCTCTCTCCCAAATTACGGACGAAAGACGATAATAATAATATTTCTCCCAAGCTGTGCGATACGACGCACGACCACGCGACGACGTTGAATTTGGCGCTCTCTCAGCGATGATGCCGAGAGCGACAACGATGGATGATGTTGGTGGCTCTCGTCGATGATGACGTTATGGCTCACGTACGTGGGCTACGTTGCTCATGGTGTTAGTGGCGAGAGCATCGAATATTGCTCTCGCTGGCCCTTCTCGTTCTCGGTTGAACTGTTGCGCAGACGATGGTGTTCTCGATGCTGTCATCGTGTCGGTAACGGCGGGGACCGCCGTTTTGCTCAAGAGAATTTTTCGGAAATACAAAATTAAATTAATATCTAACGACAAGTTAACAATTTGGCCCTGATTGTATCGTTCGAGAGGGACTCGGCCTGGGAGCGAGGTTGTACCTCGCGCGTTATCGAGTTCCTTTGTGACTCGCAAAAATACGACGTCACAATACATATTATATATTTAATATATATCTGATATATATTTTAGATACATCTAAAGTGTATTTAGAATATATAATGTACACTTCAAATATATTTTAAATATATTTTTACGTATATCGAAAAATATATTTTCCGGTATATTATATTTCCATGTGAGATTTATGTTTTTGAAACAAAAAAAAACACCTCTCTGAAAATTTTCAGGATCTTTTAAGATCGGTACAAGGTATTATATAAAAAAAATTGAACCAAAAATAAAATATGGAACTTGGATTTTTACGATTTTTGAAAATTCTCCAAATTCACTATTTTTCAAAAAATTTGTTTGGAATATTTTTTCTTTCGTAGCCCCAAGTATACTCTTCAAAACGAATTTAGCACGATTTTTCGTAACTATAATAGTTTTCGAGATATTTGAAAAATAAACTTGAAAAATTTTAAAAATGATCAAATTTTAAATTTTGGATTACTTTCGAAAATTTTATTTTTATTTTTTTCCTTTGGTAGAACTCCGTTTTATTGAAAATGAAAACTTCTGACCAAATTTCATCGAAATTGAGAGGGATCGATTCCAACTCTTAGTCGATTTGACATGGAATGACTCAGATCCTCTCAATCCTCAATCAGTATTTCTGTGTTACATATGCTTATGTATATGTATATGGGGAATTCCATGTCAAATCGACCACTTTTGACCCCGACCCCTTTTGAATTGGCTGAAAATTTTTGTCTTTCTTCTACCCCATTAAAAACATTTTTCGGGAAATTTTCAAATTTTTTAACTAACCCAAAAAAAGTTATGAATTATTCAAAAAAAGGCTTTTGTTTTTTCAAGTAGCTATAACTTCTTCAAAAATTGACTGATCAGGACGTTTTTTTTCGAAAATTTGCGTCTTTAAATGTACTTTTCGAAAAAAATACAAAAAAAATTTAAGATATTAAAGTCTATGAAATTTTTCACTTTTTCGAGAAAAATCATCGTTTTCTCGGAAGCACATTTTTTATTTTTATTTTTTCAAAAAAAAAAACTTCGTTCAATTCTGGAAAGAATGCCACCCAAACTGGAGTAGGTGGAACTTTCCTTCTATTTTTTTAACCACTGGAATTTTTTTTATTTTTGCAACTGGGCTTGTTTCACAGAACACATCACTCTGTAAATTTTTGAGGATTTATAAAGGACCTCAGAGTTTGGAAAATTGAGAAGAAAAAACAATCGAAAGTGGTAATCCGTGAAAAAATTTTGATTTTTTTCAAAAAAGTTAAAGAAGAAATAGAAGACACCTATTTATTATTTTTTTGTTTTTTTTTCAAAAACTAAATTCAAAAACAAAAAGAATGAAAAAAATGGCCATCTGGGCCCATTTTTGACCAAGCGACAGGCTTTTGAAAAAGACATCCAACGCATATCATTTTGAATCCGCCATTTTTTAATTTTGGCCCGTCTTTGCTTTTTATATTTCTTCTTTGATTGAAAAAAAGTCTTATCATTTATTCTATATTTTTTATGTTTTAGGATGATTTTTTTAAAATTCTAAATTAAATCTGAGAAAATGTTTTAACGATGGTTACGACGAAACTTATAATCTAGCTCAATGATTTCTACTAAGGACTTCCTGGTTGTATAATACGATTAGTAAACATTTATTTAATATTAATTCGAATACTATGTTATTTTCCTTTGGCGTTTAAAAATTTCACATGTTCTATATTCTTCAGAATTTGATTTAATACTTGAATTCTCTATATTTCAACAGCCTGTGGCTTGGTCGAAAATAGGCCTATGTGGCAATTTTTTTCATTCTTCTTGTTTTTGGATGTAGTTTTTGAAAAAAATACAAAAAAATTATATATAGGTGTCTTCTATTTCTTCTTTAACCTTTTTGAAAAAAATCAAAATTTTTTCGCGGATTACCACTTTCGATTTTTTTTCTTCTCAATTTTTCAAACTCTGAGGTACTTTATAAATCCTCAAAAATATACAGAGTGGTGTGTTTTGTGAAATAAGCTCAGTTGCGAAAAAAAAAAATTCCAATCGATAAAAAAAAATAGACGGAAAATTCCACTCACTCCAGTTTGGGCGGCATTCTTGCCGGAATTAAACGAAGTTTTTTTTGTAAAAAAAAATCAAATAAAAAATGCGCTTCCGAGAAAACGAAGATTTTTCCCGGAAAAGTGAAAAATTTCATAGACTTTAATATCTTAATTTTTCTATGTATTTTTTTTCGAAAAGTACATTTAAAGACGAAAATTTTTTAAAGAAAAACGTCCCGATTAGTCAATTTTCGAAAAAGTTATAGCTATTTGAAAAAACTAAAGCCTTTTTTTTGAATAATTCATAACTTTTTTTGGGTTGGGTAAAAAAGCTTGAAAATTTCCTGAAAAAAAATTTTAATGGCGTAGAAAAAAGACAAATTTTCAGCCAAATCGAAAGGGGTTGGGTTCAAAAGTGGTCGATTTGACATGGAATGACCCATAAATATATGTGTGTATGTGTAAAGCAGTGTAAAGTATGTTTTGAGGTATATGTATATCTCAGAAGTAAAAAAAAAGGACGCCAAGCATTAAATCCCAGAAATTCGAATTTAAAAAAATCCCAAAAATTCAAAAGAAATCCTAAAAATGTGAAATCTGAAATTAACAAAAAAAAACAAAAAAAAAACAAATCATATAAGCCAAGCCAAAAACTTGGCGTGCGTAAATTATTAAAGACCAAGCCAAACTAAAAAACAGTGTTAAGAAAAATAAGCCCGGGAGGTGCTGTAGGATTTCCACGAGATAAGGTAGATTACTCGAAGATTATTATCACTTGTATTTTTGACTGTCAAGTACAGTAGACGATCAGATAACTTGACTGCTCGCATATCTTGACTCTCCCTATGATCGTTTCTCCCCACTTCAAGCCTTTGAACCACCACGAAACATCTATGAGCATGCGTAATGCCAACATGCGTAGTGCGCATGCGCTTAGACACGTGAGTGGGAGAAGGAGGGGCAAGTTAAGTTATGTGAATTTTTCCGGCCCCGTCGAGTTAAGTCATCTGATCGCCTACTGTAGTTTGCTGACGATTACTGACCGAGAAAATTTATGAAAAGGAAGTAGCTATTGTGATTTATCAAATTCGGACATAACCAAAGGTCAATAAAAGATTCTCAACTATTCCAGAAATAATAATAATATCATTGTTCGTTCATTTAAATATGAACCTTGGACAAGACTTTTCTCAGTGAACTTTCCTCATAGTTACTCATTAGTTTATCCTTACCTCTTGTGCTTATTCTCATGGTTGCTTACTAGGGCACTTGATCAATTGTTTTCTTTTTCATTTTCTCGTTCATTTACTCCTTCGTTAAACGATAAGGGCGGATGGTCTCGGTTTTTCCTCGCCGAGCGTATTGGTTCTTAACCCTGCACGCTAAGTTTTTTAGTTTGGCTTGGTCTTTAATAATTAACGCATGCCACCTTTTTGGCTTGGCTTATGTGATTTGTTTTTTTTCTGTTAATTTCAGACTTCAAATTTTTAGGATTTCTTTTGAATTTTTGGGATGTTTTTGAATTCGAATTTTTGGGGTTTAATACTTGGCGTCCTTTTTTTACTTCTGAGAAGTATTTTGTGATTGATTTCACTTCTTTTTGAAAGTTGTTTCGAAGTATCTTTCCTGATTTAATTTATTAACATGAATTTTATATAAATTGGTGTTGAAATCGTCGAAAATGCAGATACAAAAAATGAAAGTGCATGGCTTGTTGTGTATACACAGTTGGAAATACAGTACAGTTATTCCGGTACATTCTTTCTATAGCAAAAAAATTTAAATCATTTCAATTGATTGATATCTCGTGTAATGTAACTATATTTGCTAGGAATACCTAAAATTATACACTGAGAAAAAAAATTGTTGAATGAACTATATTTGTAGTCGCATACGCACGACTAAATATTTATTTGGTATAACTAAATAATTAGTTTCTTCAATAATTCTGCGTTCAGTTGACCAAAATATGATTTATACAAAAAAAAATTGAGTCGTACAACTAAATATTTGGTCGTGCGTATGCGACTAATGATTTAGTTCATTCAACCATTTTTTTCTCAGTGTAGTAGATGCCATTTATATTACAGGAAATATTCACTATAAACACAGTGTGAAATTTAATTATATAATCTAATACGCAGATATTCCCAAACAATGCTTTGTAAAACCTTTCCGTAGATTCGCAATTGTCGACAAAAATAAGCAAGAAACATAAATTTCTTTAACTATTACAGCCCTATGATCCAAATTGTTGATGGTACAATATAAGGTAAACGGCCCAGTTACTGACCCTTCTAGCGCGGCAGCGTCGGATTTCGACTATTTATTCATGTGTGATATAGCCAAACCGGAAACTAATGGTTTCAACGTGTGCATTAAAGCCCCCCAAAGGAGATTCACCGGTTATGAAAGTGAAATAATCAAGATTTATTAATAAAATCATTGTTTTAATAATGCTTCTCTGCTGTCCGGGTTACTGACCCTGTACATAAGCCCCATCTTCGTTTGTGAACCCTACGTGTACCGATTTCGATTCACTGGTCTATTTCTATTTTTAATATCTCCTTTAGAAAGGTCCCTCTCTCCAATAATGAAAAGTGAAAAATTCTCTTCAATTAGCCGGTAATTGGGTTATTATTCGACAAAAACTGTATTTATGGCAATCAAAATGGTGCCGTTAGGGTCACTATCTGGGACAGGGTCAGTAACTGGGCCGTTTCCCAGTGGACACAGTAATGTTGCAGCAATGTAACGGCAATGTTACCGTTTGTAACATGTAACATTACATGGACGTTACATGTAAGTTACATGTAAGTTACAATTTCCTACTCAGCAATGTAACATTGTTACATAACAGTTATGTAACGTTATGTAACAGTTACGTAACAGTTATGTAACAGTTACGTAACAGTTATGTAACAGTTATGTAACAGTTATGTAACAGTTACGTAACAGTTATGTAATTGTGTTACGTTACTGTAACTAGAATTAATTGTTGTTAAACATGTTATAAAAAATATATAGCTCTCGCAAAATAATTTAATATGCATAGTTTACCGGCCCGAAAGAGATTCATAGAAAAAAAAAATCTGCACGAATTGTCTGATCTAACTTTTCTCAGAGACTGGGAATCGAATCCTCGACCCTACCTACCATCCTACCTATCTACCTAACACGCTACCGATTACGCTACCGACTACTTATGAATTCTCTCTACTTGTATAATATATGAATGCTGGAGTGCCGAACAAATAATAGTAGTATAATAATGGTAGTAAAATAATAATAATAATAATAGTATATGCATTTGAATGAGCAATAAACCATGAAAGTTCGTTTTTTTATTTGCGAATTCCAATCCCCTGATTCCTCATAAGTTATGTAAACTTTATTCCAGAATACCTGAACCCTCATAACTTACGTTACCCTTCATAACTTAATTTCAGAGCTTCTAACCTCTCATAAATTATGTAAGCCCTCAAAACATGTTTGAAAGAGCTGTGACCTCTCATAAGTTAAGTGACCTCTCATAACTTAATTTGGGGGCCTCCGACCCCTAGTGTCATGTGAACTCTCAAAACTTCATTCCAAAATACCTGACCCCTCATAACTTACGCCATCCCGCATAACTTGATTTCGCGACCCCTGACCCCTCGTAGTAAAAATGTTTACAGTGTGTAACTTCTATGGTATATTGCCGCAATAGAACATATGTTACATTACTGTAATGTAACAAGGTTATATAGCAGTTATGTAACCTACATGTAACAAATGTTACATAACATGTTACTTGCACGTTATATAACAGCAACGTTACATAGGAATAACATTGTAACATTACATGTAACTTCCATGTTATATTGCCGCAATATAACATTTGCTACGTTACTGTAATGTAACAAATTTATATTACCGCAATATAACATATGTTACATTGCTGTAATGTAACAAAGTTATATTGCAGTCATGTAACCTACATGTAACAAATGTTACATAACATTGTTACTTGCATGTTATATAACAGCAACGTTACATAGGGATAACATTGTAACATTACATGTAACTTCCATGTTACATTGCGGCAACATAACGTGTTCACTGGGTTACCTTACATGACGTTAAAAGAAAAAAAAATTTCTCCCATATAGGCTCAAAAGTTTTATTAGGTTAAGAAAGGGCGTGTGAAACAATGGGCTCTTAATATTAATGTTAACATCGTACTCATCACTATTTTCAATTTTCCATAAGAATAACATGGGAAAAATTATTTTTACGTCTTCTGATTTTTATGACTAACAAACAATTCATCATAAGAGAAATCTACAGACAGAATTGGTACAGAATCTAATGCTCTACAAAAAAGGTTCTGATGAGTTACTTTTTGAGTCCATTTGTTCAAAAATTATTCAATGGCAAAATTTAAATTTTCGTAAATTTGGCCGATTTTGGGTTATTACACCGAAACTATTAGTTGTATCGACGAAATGTGCATAAACTTTCATGTGAAACATAAATCAAGCTTTTGAGTCATTGTAACTAATAGTTCTCACTATAGGAATAAAAAAAATGGAACGCTTCAAGAAAATTGTGCAACGGAAGTTTGCTCGAAAATTTCATTTTTATATTAAGGAAATGACATTTATTGTAGTGTAACCGAAAATTATTATTCGGTTTTATTTAAAAATGAAATTAAAAAAAAAAATGTATAAGCTAAATTCTACTGCACAACTTTCTAAAAGCGTTCTATTTTTTATTATTATTATAGTGAGAACTATTCTTAAACATTTATCGAAAGCTTAATTTGTATTTTACATGAAATTTTATTCACATTTTGTCGATAAAACTAATCGTTCCGTTAAAGAATCGGCCAAATCTTCGAAAAATTGAACTTTGACATTGAATAACTTTTAAGAGGAGGCTAAATACCGACACTAAACCTCGAAATTGCCATCCAAACTTCCCACACAGCAATATGACGTCTGAAAGAATCGCTGTAGATTTCTTATGTAAGATTTGGACATCCGAATACATTTTCCGAAAGACATCTTAATGAGTTCCGAAAGTAGTCTTATGCGTCACTTTGAGGGATGATTTTGATATCTGTGAAAAGTTGTCTTGAAGATAACTTTTTCAGACTTCTCAAAAAAGATATCGTAAAGACTACTATTTCGAGATTTCTTCACAAGACATCGTCAAAATAACTTTTTCAGGGTTCCTTTAAAATTATCAAAAATTAATTTTTATCTTATTTCTATCGTTTGCAAAATTTTTTAATACGTATTTTTATTTATTTACATAGTTACTGGACCGACTGTATTAAAAAAAAATTAGAAAAAAACTCGATTTCATCATTTCAATTTCATCTGCCTCCACGGGGATTCGAACCTGCGACCTGCCTATCTATCCTACTTGAGAACCTATCACGCTACCTATTACGCTACCGACTACTTGTGAATTCTATTTACTAATATGATATGTCAGTGGTGAAATCCAAGAATTTAAACGGTTCCGATATGTATCCGAACAAATATTATCACGTAGTCTATCTGAATATGCGATTTCTAATAACTTTTTAATATTCATTCCGAAGATCTCTTAAGGGGAGGTTCAACCCCCTCCCCCGCCTTTCCGCTCTCGTGAGTGCGAGAGAGATAGAGCTGAAACGTTTAACACATTTTTCGCGGAGATGACTTGATGGAATAAAAAAAGAATATAGTGGGGCCATGACCTGTACACATTAATTACGCAGGCGACGACCCCACTAATCTTTTTTCATTTCATCAAGCTAACTCCGAGAAAAATGCGTCAAGAAATTTTTGAGGTTATGTTGACCTTTTTACACTCGTCTTAAGTAATTCTTATTTCAGACTTCTTCGGACTAACGTCTGCGAGATATCATACGTGTTGCTCTAGAAATAGTCTTGAAAAAGAATTCGCGAGGAAGTATTTCTGGCTTTTTATTGGATGTCTTTTACGGAATATCTTGAAGATATCTTCTAAGCATATCTGACAGTTGATTTCATTCCGAAGATCTCTTAAGTTATTCTTATTTCAGACTTCTTCAGACTAACGTCTGCGAGATATCATACGTGTTGCTCTAGAAGTAGTCTTAAAAAAGAGTTCGCGAGGAAGTATTTCTGACTTTTGTGCTGTGTGGGTTGCTCTTATACAAATGGATGGAATTGAATAAAATTTTAACAACAGCATCATCAGAACAATGGCAGGAATGGAGCCTCACTAAAAAATTTTCGAAAAACAAAAAAAAATTTACAGATTCATTTACCACCGAGAAACTGTAATTGAAAAACTTAAATTATTAAACTTTTACTGCATTTCGGGTAAAACCAAGAGTGAGGCTCCATGAAGAACGCCACGATACAAATATCGAGACGTTTTCGACTTTATTTTATCAAAATGACACGCCGTAAGTTTGGATGGCGCATCAAGAGATAAATATCGATAAATTGTAGTTTTATTGAAAAACGAAATGGCGAAATGTAGTTCACAGACGTGCGAGTGAGGGCAGCACCATGGATTCTGACGAGTAACCTATAATATTTAGGGGGCTCGAATGAGTTCGTTGACATTAGCTGTAACGCATTTTAGTCTCTCAATTGACAATTAATTGTTAATTAATTTATCCCCCTCTTAATTGTCAAAATGTAATTAATTTTAATCCACGGTTGTCGGAGAAAGACTGGACGACGATGATGCGTCGATAATGTAGGGATTGAATAAAAATGGCATTTAGCCTCCTCTTAAGGATGTATGAGTGCTACGTGGTAGTCTATACACATGATCTCATTGAAATTTCGCAGAAAGGGAACAGTAGGTAATAACATTTAGCAAAATATTAGTAAAAAGTATATAGATGATTTTCAGAGAGCATATGATATTAAATTAATTTCGTTTTACGAATTATTTCGTTCCGAGTAACTGACTGACTCTGGTGGTGTATCGTATGCTCCCCAGCTTTAACCTCCAAATAAAAATGAAGAAGGCCGTGTTTAGCTTGATATATCTAATTCGAATGTTCGTTGATCCCCGTTTTTCAATGTCTCATCATAATCCCTGACATTCAATGGATATACTCGATGTTTTTTATCTACGGTATCTAATATACAAACGGTCGAACTGTGGAAAACAATAAGTTGCAAAGTCAACCTTGCCGTACGCTCTGTGTATAACCATGAATTCGCATTTTCAATTAATAATATCTTGCTTAAATAGTCGTTGAGGAGCCTTGAAATTTTTGGAGTACTGAATATTGAACCTTGACGATATCATATTAAAAAATCAGCGTTTATCAAAAAGTAATTCAGAACCTTTTTTGTAGAGCGTTCAATTCTGTACAAAGATATGTCTGTAGATTTCTCTTATGATGAATCGTTTGTTAGTTATAAAAATTAGATGACGTAAAAATAATTTTTCCCATGTTATTCTTATTCCGAAACGGCTCACGCAAATCTTCATTCAGATTTTTTTTTATAGAGCGTCAACAAATATAGCCTCAAATTAAAGTGAGATTGTGGTTTAGCTTAAAGTTTAAGTTAGATTTTGGTTTAGCCTAAAATTCAAGCTAGATTTTGGTTTGGCCTAAAATTCAAGTTAAATTTTGGTTTAGCCTAAAATTTAAGTTCAATTTTGGTTTAGCCTAAAATTTAAGTTAATTTTTGGTTTAGCCTAAAATTTAAGTTAGATTTTGGTTTAGCCTAAAATTTAAGTTAAATTTTGGTTTTGCCTAAAATTTAAGTTAGATTTTGGCTTAGCCTAAAATTGAAGTTAGATTTTGGCTTAGCCTAAAATTTAAGTTGAATTTTAGTTTAGCCTTAAATTTAAGTTAAATTTCGGTTTAGCCTAAAATTTGAGTTAAATTTTAGTTTAGCCTAAAATTTAAGTTTGATTTTAGTTTAGCCTAAAATTTAAGTTTTGGTTTAGCTTCAAATTTAAGTTGGATTTTCATTTAGCCTAAAATTCAAGTTAAATTTTGGTTCAGCTTCAAATTAAAGTAAGATTTTGACTTATCCCTAGCAAGTCCTGCAACCGTCCCGAGGAACCATAAGGAAACTTAGGTTCCTTTACGCATTTTTTCAACCGTCCCGTGGAACCACGAGGAACCAAATACGAAGGAACAGTAGGAACTGTGGAAGGAACCGATGGAACCACGAAAGGAACCCGGTTTCAAAAGCACAAAATTTAAGGTTCCTTTTCTACTAGAGGAACCGCAAAAAGAACCACAGAAGGAACCAGCTTTCAGAAAGCGTTCGCATATTGGTTCCACCCTTGAAAAAGGAACCGTGGAAGGAACTACAAAGGAACCAATATCTTCTGAACTTTCCTCTAGTTAGAGAAGAAAGGAACCTCGCATAGTGTCATTTTTCAATCTGCAGTGGCTACTTGTTCAATCGTTTATAGTAGGAAATACATGAATACAAAGATAATTGTTTTAATTAAAGATAGTTGGTCACTTTTATATTACATTAAGTAGTTGCCCATACATATATTGTTATATTGTTATATTAGATAGTACGAAATACAGTAGTTAAGAACCGTTAGCGAATGTCACGGAGAATTTTCAAATGTCCGATAGATGACCTTGACAACAATTACAGTAAGTTTACAATTTTTTAAAAATCGTTTTAAACTTTTTTGGCATCACATTACAATGAATCGCCTTACAGGAATAGCAAACCCATTGCATTAATGAATATTCAATCCATATCATATATTTTCACGAAATGGCAATGATGCTATTATCGAAATATATTGCAAAATCCATTGTCATGGTGTGTGCGCACGTGTACAATACGCGCAATAATTAAAGTAATTTACTTTGGTGGATAATCACACATTCTCGTTGATTTTTTAGATGTTTTTTGGTTCTCACTAATCTAAAATAACCGGTAATTTATAATGCATGCCAGCATGAATTATTGCTTAATGCCATTGACAAAAATTGCACTAGGCTGACAACTATTTATTGTACTGTTACAGATACTCTACCAGCAAAAAGTTTCCGGTCAAAACTTCAAAAAAGGTCTGGAACGTCTTTTTATGCCATTTCGCCGGAAGTAAACGTAAACTAATTCAACAAATGGCATTTTAAAGGAAAAGAATTCGGCTTCATTTCACATTTTTTAAAATTATTTTTACAATTCGTTTTTAGATTTTGACTCTATTTTGAAAACAACTGTTTTTCACCTTTTGTCCCTCTCTTCAGGTGTACCCATCTTCTAGAGGAATTTTTTTAAATACATTTTTACGATTGGATTTATGAAGGGGAAAGTTTGAGCTTCAATTTCCTTTCTTTAAAAACTTTCAGCGATTATTTTCCGAAATTATTCTGTTTTTTTGAAAAAGTGGAAATTTGAAAAGTCCCGTACAACACGAAAACAAAGAGGATTCATGAAAAACTTCAAGATAACAAAAAGTTGCGTCTGTTTATGTTTAGTTTAGAAGAATTTTTTCGGATTTTTTTTCCAACATTTCTTTTTCATTGTCTGTGTCGGAGCTCAGATCATTTAATTTCCATAACTTGAGAACTATAGCATTGTTGATAAAATTTCAATAGGGAAAAATACATTATTTTACCATTTTTCACACATTGAGATCTTTTGCAATTTTTTTTCCAAATTTTTTACGCCGACATTTTCTGATACAGAAAATGTTTTAAAAAAAGTTAGAAGAAAAATTTGAAAAAATTCCTCCAAGTTCAACGAAAACAGACGCAACTTTTTTCTATATTAGTTTTTCATGAAACCACTTCGTTTTCGTGTTATACGAGATTTTTCAAATTTCCTCTTTTTTCACAAAAACCAGAATAACTCCAGAAAAAAAAACGCCAAAGTTTTGAAAAGAAGGAAATTGAAGTTCAAACTTTTCCCTTTATGAATCTAATCGTAAAAATGTATTTTAAAAAATTTCTCTAAAAGATGGGTACACCTGAAGTGAAGGGACAAAAGCGAAAAACAGATATTTTCAAAGTATAGTCCAAATTTAAAAACACATTGTAAAAATAATTTTAAAAAACAGGAAATTAATCCAAATTCTTCCCCTTTATAAAGCCATTTGTTAAATTAGTTTACGTTGACTTCCGGCGAAATGACATAAAAAAACTTTCCGGACTGTTTTTGAAATTTTACTTGGAAACTTTGCGCCGGTAGTGTTAATGAAAGTGAAGAAGGTCCAGTCAAATCTATTCGACGATTTTTGAGAATATAAACGAGATTTGACAATTGTTGTTACGTAGTCAAAATTTATATTTCTTAAATTTTCCGTAGACTAACAAACTTATCATTTCTCGATAGTTAAACAATGCCCAAATAAATTATAAATTTTCAGAATACCAATCAAGGGCACCAAATTGCAGATTTTATAGAATACGCAGATGGTGAATTTTGAAAAAAATGTAACCCTCGATATTCTCAAAACTATTCATCAAATAGATTTGTCTCTTACATATTATATGTCGTAATTAGCGGAATTTTTTGACGTTGTTCTTGGCGGCAAAGACCCTTTTCCAGTTTTCATCGATGATTTGTTTTGGATCCAATTCCAACAAATTGTCCCTGTGGCTGATATTAATTAGTCCGGTCACTTCGTCCAGACGAATTGCACCCATCCGGGAAAACATGAAGTCCATCCGCATATTGCGATCTGCAATAACAATAATAACAAAAATAATAATTTATCGTGTGATTGATGAAAGACTAGTAACGAGAATCAATAATACCGAAATAGGGCGTATATTCCATCATCTTCGTTAATTTTTTACACTCCCACGTGCTTTTTGAACGGAGTATAAAGTAGCCTCTTATTTTGTGAATTTTCTCTACGGACAATCTGTAATGTTGATTAATATCATGCCAGAGAATGTGAAAAACGTGTGATGTCATATTTAAATAAAAGCTTGTAAAATACCTTCTTACTGGTAAACCACTAGATGATACTTTGTCACTCGAAATGGTATATTTTTTAAACAAAAATTGGATAACTTCCGTTTGTGTCTTGGGTATCAAATGATTGACAACGACATTTTCGTCGAAAGCATCGACATCCCATATTTCATTCACTCCGACTTGACAAATTTCCATCAATATGCGAAACTCGTACTCGTGATCCATTAAACGAGATTTTCCTAAAAAAAACATCTATTATAATTATCTTCATTCAAATTCCCAATGAACATTAAACGGTTTAGTGCTGACCATCGATGGTGATGCAGGAATCTTCGGATAAGATTTTCTCTGTTTCGGCTCTGTTCAATTTCATCATACATTGCAGTTCCTCCCAGGTGAATAGCATTGTAGAATCAGTAGTTTGTTCATTTTTCTTTCCGGTACATACGAAAGGCTTCAATACTTACAGCAATTCAATCGCGGAATTTATCATTCGAGAAGTGACGGAACTTTCTTGCGCTTGCTGCTCCTCATCGTTTGTTTGCTCCCAGATTTCGTTATTTGATACGGTGGCGTTATCTTTGGAGTTCTCCGTTTCTTCAATAATTTCTGCCCTGCGGATTGTTTTCTCATTATTTTCCGAATCACTACTGCTGCTGCTGCTGCTGCTGCTGCTGCTAAAGCGTCATATTCTTCGTCTCCTCTTATTCTTGTGTTTTTGTATCCGGTTGGTATTTTTATGTTTCCCATCAGTATTTACTTCATCACTACACACGATTGCGGACAAATTGATAATTTTTCAATCTATACTCTTGTCTTTTCCTGTAACCTTCGTCAGAATGACGATTCTTATCTGTCTTCAACTTTGGTGAAATCCATTTCCGTGTGTGGATGAAGTGATTATTTTCATCAGAACTGTCTAGTCTCTGATGACCTTGTAGGAATTCAGCAGCATCTGTATATAAATTTATTAGATTATAACTAGTAAAACACTAAAAAAGATGCACAAAAATGGCTCAGAGCTAACATTCAAAACAATATCTGCATCTTAGTTATAGAACAAAGTTGATACGTAATAGAGGCCACTCCAAACACACGTTTCCAAAGACATGTACTTTATTAATTGAACCATAATTATTTGCAAAAATAAGAAGTTTCAAGTATTAATGATAAAAAAATTGAAAGTACCTGGCTAGTTGAGCTTGTATGATAAAAAATCATTTGTATTTATATTTATCGTCCACGAGACGGAAAACAAATTTCAACTTACCGATCAATTTTTTTAACTGCGCTTCCGTTATTAGTGTTGAATTTTGTCCGCAATTAGGCTGCAGAGTCAGGTGCAAACGTTTTTTTACACTCCAGAATCCATTTACCAGTGCGTTCATGCGTTTTCGCATTGTTAACGCAGCTGCAGCTGCCATGAAGTAATTTCCATCGAATTGACATCCGTTACTAAGAGTAATCTTTAAAATAAAATACGTCGAGAATATTGAACCGATTACATGTTGCGAATTGTAACAAATATGCTTGTTCGCTGTACGTCACTAGAATTAACAACGTTCGGAAATCTCAAATAAAACACAATGTAATCGAAACGGAAACATGTCTATAAAAAATATGACCTTCAATAATTTTACCTTGTTGTTATTGTCCGGTTTGGGCAGTTCAAGGCAATCACTGGTGCTCGATTTCGCTTCGTTCCGATCATTTACACCCGTTCTCGTTAGTGCAGCCGACTTGTGCAGCACTTTGTTTAATACAGGAACAACATTTCTCGTTGTTAAAGGGACGCCTCTTTTTTTTACTCAATGACTTGCACGACTTCTTTTGTGTACGTTTACGAATTGCCAACGTTCTGTTTTCCTTTGGACGTCAAATTACTTGTTCAGTTTTTTTTTTTAATTTTACGAGTAAGTTTACGAATTATTCGTTACATTGCTCGGAAAAAATTGGCCTTATTCCAAACAACGTACACACTTCATTTATTATGTATTACCTTCTCAGCATCATCGTCGTACACATTGGACTGGAAACCTTCCTCGTTTGTGCCTTCATTTCCCGATAATGAACAATTGCCGGTTTGCAATGGTTGACTTTTTGATACATCAACTCCAATTATCTTAAACGAAAAATTAAAAAATTAATATTAAAAGGATAGCGCACACGCTTTGATCATCTCAAAATCGCAATTTGCAGTCGTCCAAAAATGGGCAATCTATGGAACCGACATTATAATTATCGCTTTCCAGTTATCTCTCAAGCACTCGTATATATTGTCATACAATACATATGATTCATCATCTTAAAATATTAAATGGTTTTTATTATCAGATTTTACGTAAAATATAAATATATCTTACTTTATTCATGAGCGATTCTCTTGAGGTACATCCATCAGCAGATTCATTCGGGCTGCGTGATGACACAGTATGGGCCAGGTTCCATGTTAATTGAGTTCTTGAACCCAGATCTTTATCCGGTTGAGTTTCGTTAATTCCTCTTTTTTGAGTTTCATTTTGTAGTGTGATCTACAAAAAATGTTATAAACAAATAAAATTATATCACGCTTCTCAATTTCATACTCCTCCTTGGTGAATGCATTCACCAAGTTTCAAACAGTTCAGACAGTTCATTCAACAGTTTCAATCATGATTGAAACTGTTACAAATTTTAGAATAATAAGTCAATACACCGAACTCTCACGATAATTACAGTGAGAGGCATGTATATAGATATGCTTTGAATTCGACCCACTTGGAACAGTGCCAATGTAAACACCACACATATAATGCGCCATACATATATATGCGCACACTCTTAAGTTTTTCTCGGAACGGCGCGCGTCGAGCTCCGGCCGCGAGATTTGTTGATTATACTGACGGGGTGTATTATGAGAGTTCAGTGTACATGGAGTGAGATTCATATTTCTGTTCACCAAGGCAAAGATAGACGTACATAAATCAGGTGGCACCACGCTAAGTTTACTGATACATACATTGTTGTCGACTTCTCGTAACGGGCTGAATGTTAACTGCTTTGTGCGATTTTCCACGATGGGACACTGTTCCGATTTCTGCAACTGCACGCGCCATTTGTCGAATTTTTCTACATGACGGATTGACGGCATTGTTCTCCGCACTTCCCTTTCCTACATGTGAACAGAAACATGTTTTTTTTTAAATATGCATATGTATGGGACATTCCACGCCAAATCGAGTACTTTTGAACCCGACCCCTTTATATTTGGCTGAAAGTTTTTTTTATCCTTTTCTACCCTATCGGAAACATTTGTTTGAATTTTTTCAAATTTGTTTACCCAACCGATAAAAAGTTATGAAGTTTTGAAAAAAATCGCTTTTTTTAAAATAGCTATAACTGTTTAACAATTTGTCTTATCAGGACGTTTTTTTCCCGAATTTTTGGTTTTAAATGTATTTTTTGAAAAAAATACAACAAAATTATTGAAACCCATCTTCATCGTTTTTTTTTAGATTGTTGGAAAAAATTGAAAATTTCTCGATGATTACCATTTAGGATTTTTTTTCATTTTATTATATCAAACTTTGACATTTCCTGCAATTCCTCAAATTTGTTTAGAGTAGTGTTTTTTTTATTTATATTTTTTTCCAATTGAAATTTTTTTTTTTCAACTAGCCTTATTTCTCATGGCACAATTCTGAAAATTTTTAAAGGTGTTCAGAGAAATTCCAACTTTCAAAAAAATAAAATCAAAAATTGAAAATGGTAATCCATTATCGATATATTTTCGAAAAAATTTGTTTTTTTCCTTCTAAATGAAATTTTTCAATGTCTACCACTTTCAACGTTCGTTTTTATTTTATTTTTTTCAAATTTGCAAGTTTTCTGAACACCTTCAAAAATTTTCAGAGTGGTGTTATGAGAAATAAGGCTAGTTGAAATTTTTTTCAATTAAAAAAAAGAGAAATAAAAAAAACACCACTCTGAAAAAATTTGAGGCTGTTCAGAAAACTTCTAAATTTGAAAAAAAAACAAACATTGAAAGTGGTATTCATCGAAAGAATTTTATTTTTTTGAAAGAAATAAAAATTTTTCGATAATTACCACTTTCAATTTTTTATTTCTATTTATCAAATTTGCAAGTTCTCAGAACACCTTTCAAAATTTTTTTTTTTAGTTGTTAAAAAATGGAAATAAATAAACACCAGTCTGAAAAAGCTTTCGTATTTGCAGAAAATGTCAAAGTTTGAGATAATAAAAAGGAAAAATGGTAATCATCGAGAAATTTTCGATTTTTTCCAAACATTTAAAAAAAATAATGAAGATGGATTTCAATAATTTTTTATTTTTTTCCAAAAAGTACATTTAAAACCGAAAATTATGAAAAAAAAACGTTTCGATAAATCAAATCTTGAAAAAGTAATAGCTATTTAAAAAAAAAGCAATTTTTTCAAAAATTCAAAACTTTTAATCAATTGGGCAAAAAAATTTTTTAAAGTTATGAAAAATGTTTTCGATACGGTAGAAAAGGATAAAAAAAATTCAGCCAAAAAAGAAAAGGGTCAGGTTCAAAAGTGGTTGATTTGGCGTGGAACTCCCCGTATATAGGGGAATGTGGGACGAAGTAGGCAACATAAGAAGATAACATTGCTGAGATGCTATGCACCCAGCATTTTTTTCCCTTAGTTTCTATCGAAGCGTAACTAGAATTAGAATACGCAATTGCGAGGGAGAAGTCCCCTCGAATTTCTCGCTCGCTCGATGTGTAGAGAAACTTACCTGTGAACTAGCAGCCGCTGTTTTATTTTCCTCGACGAACATATCACTATTGTCATGGCGCAAGGGAAATGCGAGATTTTCATCAGATTTGACGAGGGGGCAATCCTGCGATGTAGATCTTTTCGAGCTTTGCGAATCACTGTTATGTACAGACATCATCGTATCGGTCTGCTCCTGGAATATTATAACGAACTTCAAACAGTAAAGAATGCAACAATTATATATATAAAAAAAACGGATTTACAGCGTTTTTCGAAAAGAACTATTCAAATCCTAGACTTATAACGCTTATATGGATCAACGAAGTATCAGCTACGTCTTTGTGATTTTCCGGTGTCGATTGTGAGGTACAATATAGAGGATCGGTGCATTCCCCCTCTATCACTTCGTCATATGTTTCTGTAAAGAATGACTGGCTATTCTCCAATGACACCGTGTCGGGAAAAAAGATCTGGCACTATCGTTTAAATGGAAATGAGTATGAATTATCATCATAACTATAAAAAGTGTATACGGCATTAAAATTTTTAAATGACCAATACTCACAGTTGGTTCAATTTGTGCGAATGACTTTTCTTTTCCCAGTAGAAATTCGTTTGCGTGCGGGGCATTTCCACATTTTCGATGCGATTTTCTGTGTTGTTCTCAACAAATAGTGCCATTGTTGACGACTTTTCATAATATCATTTCCCATGGAGTGTTTATGATTCCAACACAGTACACCAAGAAAATTAATAAACAATTATTTCAATTAGTACTTTGTATTTGTATTTATTATTCTCACAGGTTTTCGTCGTTCCAATTTCAACACTTCCGGAAGACGTCCATTTAAAAATAAACGGCATGATAATATGTATAGTAACAATTACCTCGCTGCCACACATTGATGTCTCACGATTTGGTGATTCTCTGTCGTTCATTATCGACACTCCAACATTGATATCATGACGATCATTGTCATTATTGTCGGTTTCGATTTCCGAATCGGAATTATCAGTGACGTTGGCAATGCTTCCTCCATTTGTGAATCGTCATTTTCTGGCTGTAAGTGAAATTTATTCATGCGATCTCTTTTTTAATATCTTTATTATCGATTCTGCTTAACCGTATCAACAACCTCGTAGGCCACGTGCCTTATTTTTATAGCAATTGTTCAATATAATCGAGGGAAATATGCAAAAGTCTAAAAATGTTTTGTAGATATGATTTCTCGATGGCTTTGGTACATTTTGAACATACCGGCATAAAAATGCCGAATTATTATTATTATTATTATTATTGAAAAATTAACATTTCGTTATGAGATCGCAAAAAGAAGATATTCATTTCATGTTGTAAACAGATATTAATCGATAAAAAAAATATTTTCAACAGTCATTTTCAATATTTTTTAAAAATACTTCATAAATAACTTTTTATTATAATTATTATCAAAAATCAATCTATTCCGCATCTTACAATATATTGGATAAATCTAGCTTTTATTGCATAACAAAAAACTCAATATTTCAGCTGAAATTAACTTTTCCATAATTATGAACTGGGAGTATAGTCTTGAAAAAACAAGTTTTCAACGCCGATATCAAGATTGTTGCCGATATTTTGAACGTTGTCAAATTCTTCAAAAATAAAATATTTCATTTTGGACGCGATGAGACCTCTAATATTTTTAATTATTTTTATATACTGACGAATTTGGATTGTTTGCATATTTCCTCAATGCGCATTGCTGTTTTAAGTTTGTCATTGCTGCCACTTTCTTATTTTTTTGCTGAAAGAAAAAAAAATATTACCGAATTGACAATGATGCTCGATCATCGTTGTCGCGATAAACCATTCAGAACTAACATTGACGTTGAAACTAACTCTTTCAAGCCTTGAGTTTTTAATCTCGACCGCAATGGCACTGCGAGTTTTTGCCGCAGTCTTAATACTCCCGATGACATCGGGAGAGTGGTTCAATTTCTTTGGTACTTTCAGATGATTGCCCCGTCCCAGAATTTCTTTTTGTTCGATTACGTTTCGTAGTTCGTTTGATGAGTCTAAATAACAAATGTGAATTTCCAATAAAAACTAATATTCATTGCACATAAATGAGATAACAAGTTTCAGCGGCACAGAACGTTTAGGAGCGACACGGTGTTGTTAGGGTGCGCTTATGTCAGAACGCACCCTTAGCCGGGATGCGAGCTTTCGCTTACAATTTATAAACACTGTTAAGCATTTTGGCTAGTTCATTAAATTTTAAAGACTAATCACAACACGTGCCAATGGCCATGATTTATGAATTACATGGATCGGCGAGTTATTTGGATCGCCAAATAACTCGCCGGACAACTTTTCAAAACGAAATAACTTTTTTTTTAAGTGAATACTTTTTATGCGACAAGAGCCAGTCCAAAAAAGTTTTATTGTACTCGTGTCATAATGTACTATTTGTGTTTTACCAACTTTTAATCGTTAATTTCTTTCTACTTCGAAAAAAAACGCCATCATTCGTATTTGATAAATAATTCAATTTTTCAGAATAAATCTGCATACCATTGGGTTTTACGAAATATTAAATTACAAATTAAAAACTCTGATGCGACTAAGTAGTAAAATCAATCGTACTGATCTTATCTTGTACGCGAGTTCTATTTGAAGAAAGGTGAAAAAAAGTTTATGGATTTCAATGAGGAATTCAATGAAAAATCAAAGCGTTATTTAAACCGTTCTGATGAAAAGTACGATAACATAACTAGAATGAAAAAATGAAGTATAATATGCTGATACCCACCTGCAATTTTCAGTATCAATACCCTCACATAGCAACTCTTATGTTTCACGGTTCTTCGCATTCTGATACTTTCAGCGGCACCTTGTTAAAACTCGAAGAATTAACAATGGAGTAGAGGGGGAGAATCTCCGGTGAGGGGAAAAAGAAGAAATTCTAATTAGCCGGTTCGGAGGAAGTTATAATAATTAAAGTAAAAGTCATGTTTGAGCCGAATAGATATTGAATAAGTGAGATAAGGATTTTTATACGATTTGCGAAATAATATTATTTATTAAAGGCACACCAAACTATACATATATATACAAAGGATTATTCAAACGTATACTTTAAACAAAAAATGAACGCGATATAAATTTAAAAAGTCACGGTTAATATGAGAATAGTGACTGTATTAAAAAAAAAAGGATCTCTTTTCTCCCCCCTTTTTTTGAATACAGTCACTATTCTCATATTAACCGTGACTTTTTAAATTTATATCGCGTTCATTTTTTGTTTAAAGTACACGTTTGAATAATCCTTTGTATATATATGTATAGTTTGGTGTGCCTTTAATAAATAATATTATTTTGCAAATCGTATAAAAATCCTTATCTCACTTATTCAATATCTATTCGGCTCGAACATGACTTTTACTTTAATTATTATAACTTCCTCCGAACCGGCTAATTAGAATTTCTTCTTTTTCCCCTCACCGGAGATTCTCCCCCTCTACTCCATTGTTAATTCTTCGAGTTTTAACAATTTGGCGCCCGACGTGGGGCACGAAGTCTAATTGCGGGACCTACTTACCCACCGACCCATCACGAACGAGCTAGACAGCAAAATCTACAAATTCACTTCCGGGCGTGAATAAACACCCGGTGGCGCCCGATACAAATTTCCATACATTGGAAATCTACCTTACCGATGCCCGTTAAACACACGCCTCCAAGAACTTCTGCAAGGTTCCGGGGACTCAGCGCCGAAGAAGCGCTTCTTGAAAATAACACTTATCCAACCCACGTAAGGAGGAAGCATCGTAATAAACGTCGTTCCGGGAATATTGAAAGTATGGCGGATGACAACGCACACGACGAAAGGCCAGCCGGTGACGCGAATCACCCCGAGCTTCCTAGGCATAATGAACCGCTACTGCCACCTGTAATACCGGCAGCCGGTCAAAACGAAAATAACCTTCCGGTTAACCAGCTACCACGGGACCGAGTAGAAAACCACGTACCTGCACGGAATCCGGAGCAGCACGCACGTGACGCGTACAATCTACAACCTGTAAGAGAAGAAAGGAGAAGGGATTGGGAGCATCCTAATCAACATGTACCAGACCCATACGCTGGCTTGGGGGCACTGCTTCAAGCTCTTCAGAATCTGCCGCGCCCACCGTTACCGACGTATTCAGGGCTCGACCACGAAGATCCAAAACGTTACATCCTCCGCTGCGAGGAGTATTTCACGGATAATCGTATTACCGCATCGGCCCGTACTAAGACGGCATCTGCAGGTCTTTCCGGCGAAGCAGAAAAATGGTGGACCTGCTATCAACCACTCGATTTTGATTGGGCAAAATTCTGCGAGTTGCTTCTCGCCCGTTTTGACAACCCTGCCATTCTATCAAGGCTAAACGCACAGCTCTTTTCGCGTAGACAGGGCGATAAAGAAAACGTGGGAGTATTCCTTCAACAAAAGTATCTTTTGTACCAACGCATACGGCCTACGGAACCGGAAGCCGTAAAAATAGCCACTCTTCTCGAGTTACTGCGCCCGGGATTACGACTGGCACTCCGCCCACACGATTTGACCTCTTTTTCAACGCTACTTACCAAAGCAATTGAAACGGAATATGACCTATCGGACCAGCAGCCCGCCTACAAGCCAAAACGTGAGGAACCACGACAAGAGAAGCAAACCAATCGAGCTTCTGGAGGACCACCTGCGGAAGTAAAGAATGCACCAAAATGCTGGCACTGTCCAAAATTCCATTTCCATCGAGACTGTCCAGTTTTGGCCAAAAAAGTAGCTGAGGGGGCCACAAATCCTGTAAATCAAACGCAGCCGGAAAACTGGAGAAAGACGACAGACACAACCCGACCTGCCGCCAATCAGAAGTAGGGTTGACCGACACCGATACGACTAATGGAGAGCTGCCGCATATGCTGGTTTCAATAAATGGAAACGAAATCTTCGCGGCCGTCGATACTTTCGCCAATGCTTGCTTTCTTGATCCACAATACTTACCTCCCGGAACGCCAATCGAACCGATCACCTCGAGTGCCAATTTGGCTGGACAAAATACGAAAATGCCTATAGTGGGGAAAGCAATCATTCCTATCATAATACTAGAGCATCAATTAACAGTGGAGGCGTTCCTAACTCCAACCATAAGAGAGCCGTTGGTTCTTGGATACCCATGGTTGTTCAAGCAAGGTGCGCTGTACGACATAAGGCACGGCATCTTGTACCTCGGGGTTGACAAGAGGTTCACCGTTCACTTACTCAACGCACCTGTTCCAAAGGTTCCCAACGTGACGATAGACGTCCAAGAATTTCAGCAAGAATTCCCTATGGAAATACAGCATGAATTTAACGAGCTGGTACGAAACTTCAAGGAGCTATTTTCCCAGCAGGGAAGGCTCTCCCAGACACAGACCACAAAGCACGACATACGACTTACATCGGATCAACCATTCCGATTACCGGTCTACAAATATTCGGAAGAAAAAAAACGAATTATACGAGAACAAGTACAAGAGATGCTCTCGGACGGGATCATCGAGCCTTGCACCTCACCTTACAGTTCTCCAATCGTAATTGTTACCAAAAAAGACGGCACCCCTAGATTCTGCGTGGACTACCGGAGGTTGAATTCTATCACGGAAGATACGGCTCAACCAATGCCCCGGATTCATGACGCATTAAAAGAACTAGGCACCGCAAAAATATTTTCCACCATCGACTTGAAAAGCGGATATTGGCAAGTCCCTATGGAGCTGCGAGCAAAGCCGCTCACCGCGTTTTCTACGCCTGATGGGGGCACTTACCAATTTCGAGTTATGCCTTTTGGCCTAAAGAACGCTCCGAACACGTTCCAGAGGTTCATGAGCCAGGAAGTGTTGGTCGGAGACATAAATAAAGTATGCGTCGTCTACCTCGACGATATAATAGTATATTCCCGGAACTACGAGGAACACCTTTGCCACCTGAACCGCGTGTTTGAAAGGCTACGGGTACATGGTCTAACCTGCTCAATCAAAAAGTGTCATTTCGGGAAAACAAAACTGGAATATTTAGGACATTATGTAACTGCAGAAGGCAATGAAGCCAAGCCCGAGCACGTGCAAGGGATTATTGATTTAAAACCTCCTGAAAAGAAAAAGGACCTGCAAAAATTCCTCGGGACATGTAATTGGCTCCGAGAATACATACCACATTTTGCAAAAATCGCCACGCCGCTTACGGAGCTCTTGACCAATAAGAAGCCGTTCAAGTGGACCGATAACGCGCAAAAAGCCTTTGACGAGATCAAATATCAAATAAGTCTGCCTCTTAAATTGAGCAGACCGGACCCCTCACTTCCATATGTCGTCCAGACTGATGCAAGCAAGGACGGAATGGGGGCAGTCCTCTATCAATTGACTCCTGACGGCAAAAAACGAATTATCAGCTATTCTAGCGCAAAATTCAACGCTACCCAGTCAAGGTATCACAGCAATGAACAAGAGTGCCTGGCTGTGGTATGGGTGATAAAACGTTACCGACCTTACCTCGAAGATCGCCGCTTCACACTACGAACGGACAATCAAGCACTTACCTGGTTGTACCGATTCAAAGACGAAAAACAGAAACTGAGCCGTTGGGCCATCCTCCTGCAAGAATTAAATTTCGATATCGAACATATACCGGGTCGAGAGAATCAACTAGCAGATAAACTCTCACGCAACCCCGTACCGGAAGACGTGGACGAAATTGATGACCAAGAAAGATTGGTGCCACCTGAAAGAACGAAGAAGAAAGATCTCCCGGACCAGCTGGAAGTATTCGCGATGGAAACCGGAGATTTTATGGACGCAGTTATCACAGCGCAACAAACAGACACGGAAATCTGCCACGCGGCAAAGATAATCGAGAATAACGAGCTTAATCATGAGTTTCAAATACGAAATGGCGGTCTCTGGCGTCGAGTTGTCGACAGCTGGAAATTATGGGTCCCCAGCACGATGAAGGAAAGAGTATTGCACGAGTACCACGATTCTCCACTGGCTGGTCATCCGGGAGTGGGAGAAACTCTACGCGCAATTCAAACCCGTTTTACATGGAAGCGTATGAGCAAAGACGTCAAGGACCATGTGAAGCAATGCCACCTATGTGCATGCACAAAAGCAGCACGCCCAAGACAAACAGATCAGTTGCGACCTCATCAACCACGGAGACCGTGGGAGGCTATAGCCGTCGATCTGATGGGACCTTACCCGCGTTCGGGTAGAGGAAAGCGTTTTCTGTTGGTCGTAACCGACATGTTCTCGCGCTGGACGGAAGCATTCCCTCTGGGAAGCTCTGAGGCTCATCACATCATAAAAATTCTGAATTCTGAAGTATTCGCACGGTGGGGATATCCGAGGACCATATTGTCAGACAACGGACCCCAGTTCACCAGCAAAAAATGGCTAGACGCGTGTGATGCGTAGAAAGCTCAACAGTGGACCACCGCTATTTATCACCCACGCGCCAATCCTACTGAAAGAAGGAATCAGGAAATAAAGAAGGGATTACGACTACACGTCGGAGGGGAACACCGTAATTGGGATCTGCATCTTCCAGAGATACTGTTCAGCTTGCGGACAAGGGAAAATGCGGCTACGGGGTATACGCCAAGTGAAGCTCTATTCGGCCAGACAATAAAAAGACCTGGGGAATGGAAATTAGAACCACTTGGGCTTCCCATCATCGAGGCGACCGCACGACACGAAGAAATGCGGTCGAATCAACGCAAGTATCAGGAAAGATATGCGACCAAGGACCCGGAAGTGGTTCCTCGCTATCAACCGCAGGACATGGTGTACGCAAAAACACACCCTCTGTCCAAAGCAATAGAAGGGTTCAACGCTGGACTAGCTCCCACCTGGGAAGGGCCTTTCCCCATTGAACGAAATCTCGGAGGCGAGATCTACGTCATCGATCGCAACGGAAAATCCTGCAAGATGCACGGCAGTCTCTTGAAGCCTGCCCACAACGTTCGAGTTTATTCTGCACCAACTCCGCCAAACCTTACGGCGAGAAGGTGTCAGACATCACCGCAGCAGCAAGCGAGTGCGCCAAACCTTACGGCAGGCTCGCACCAACGACACGTGGTTACGTCAAACCCTACGGCGGACTCCACAACACAACCTATCAGGCAACCAAACCTTACGGTTCCTGACCACCCGCTAAACCCTACGGCGGAGAAAAACGAGCCAAGGCCGGCTCGGAGTGCGCCTAGTCATATGGCAAACTCGCATCGACGCCAGGAGAGCACGCCAAACCCTACGGCAGACTCTCTTGAGCGCTCGCAAGGTTTCCGAACCATGGAGAGAAACCCAACGCAGTCATCAGCCCAGCAGATGCTCGTGAAGAGCAAGGGGAGGCCTTGCCAGGGGGGCAGGTCCCCCAGCCCGCAGAGACAACGCACGAGTTCGATGAGTTCAACGAGTTCGACGAGAGCATCTAGTCAACAACGCACCCATCGCTACAATCTACGACCTCGCCCAAGCCCTCCCACGCCCTGTACAATGAAAAAGAAAAAGGGAAAGAAAAAGAAGTAAACGTAGAAGTCAGAAAGCATTCTTTCTTTTTATTAAAAACTAGAAATAATAAAACAATTAAAAAACGCATCGAGCCAGGGGGCAATTGTCGCAACCCGTCGAGACTTAATACCTCGACACATTTTTTATTTTTTATTTTTCCCCTGAAAGAAAAGGAAAAAATTCGATTATTTATTTAATTAATTAAATTACATTGATTAAAATATATTAGAGAAGATGAAAACTTACCCCAGTGTCCCTGGAATCACTCCGCTGGCATTTTGGCCTACGCCGCAGGGGAAAATTTTCTCTCCGAAGGACCTCCGACTGAGACGCAGTACCTGAAACAGAAAAAACATTAATAATTTGATAAGAACAGATGGGTTAAAATTATTAGGAAAAAACTTACCTAGAAATATTGACTGCGTAGCAGTCCAACTGCTTCGATAGGAAAAAAATCTCTCCGGAGGGCTCCGATAGGAAACTTTCCTCTCCGAAAGGCTCCGACTGAGCCGCAATACCTAAAATCAAAGAAATTGATTAATATATTCATTAGCTTAAAATATTAATCAATTTCTTTGATTTTAGGTATTGCGGCTCAGTCGGAGCCTTTCGGAGAGGAAAGTTTCCTATCGGAGCCCTCCGGAGAGATTTTTTTCCTATCGAAGCAGTTGGACTGCTACGCAGTCAATATTTCTAGGTAAGT
Organism: Alloplasta piceator; assembly: GCA_946863875.1. NCBI lineage: Eukaryota > Metazoa > Arthropoda > Insecta > Hymenoptera > Ichneumonidae > Alloplasta > Alloplasta piceator. Next base: position 28,834,990 of record OX333073.1, on the reverse strand, counting down.
TTTTTCCTAATAATTTTAACCCATCTGTTCTTATCAAATTATTAATGTTTTTTCTGTTTCAGGTACTGCGTCTCAGTCGGAGGTCCTTCGGAGAGAAAATTTTCCCCTGCGGCGTAGGCCAAAATGCGAGCGGAGTGATTCCAGGGACACTGGGGTAAGTTTTCATCTTCTCTAATATATTTTAATCAATGTAATTTAATTAATTAAATAAATAATCGAATTTTTTCCTTTTCTTTCAGGGGAAAAATAAAAAATAAAAAATGTGTCGAGGTATTAAGTCTCGACGGGTTGCGACAACCTTTATGCGATCGGACCCAAGCCTTTGTACAAGGAAGATCATAATTTTGGCTTTCAAAGTTCCATCGTACCAATTGTTTAATGTTACAAATCTGGGTTTCGGTTGTCCATCCATTATCACTTCCGCATATCGAAACCAGGCAAAAACAGTCCTCTTCTGTCTCCGTACTCATTTTGTATCTCTGGCCCGACAAATCATTTGCAACTTAGTTTTACAAAAAAAATTTCAATTCATAAAATTGTATGTAATGAAAAGACATGTCAAATCGACCAAGAGTTGGAATTGACCCCTTTCGATTTGGATGAAATTTGGTCAGAAGGTTTCGCTTTCAACCAAACAAGGTTATACCAAGGGCAGAAAAGTAAAAAAAATTTTTTCAAAACATCAAAAATTTACAATTTCACAATTTTTCAAATCTTTCAAGTTCATTTTTTAAATATCTCGGAAACTATTATAGCTATGAAATAATTTTCTGAATTCGGCTTGAAGAATATACTTGGGCGATGAAAAAAAATATATTCCGAAAAAAAATTGTAACAAATGATGAATTAGGAGAATTTTGAATTTTCAAAAGTCGTCAAAATCCAAGTTGTACATTAAATTTTTGGTTAAATTTTTTTTTATATAATACCTTGGACTGATCTTAAAAGATCCTAACATTTTCAGGATGGTGTTGTTTTGTTTCAAAAATATACATTTTTTAATTTTTGTAAAAAATTTTTTTTTCACTAAAATCCGGAAATATATATTTTTGAAAAAAAAAACACCATCTTGACAATTTCAGAATCTTTTAATTACGGTACAAAAAAATATTTTGTTGCCAAAATTCAAAAATTCATTTTTTTTAAACAAAATAACAACAATAAAATAAATCCTGAAACTTTCAGGATCTATTAAGATCAGTCGAAGGTATTATATAAAAAAAGGTTGAACCAAAAATTTAATGTTGATCGTGGATTTACACGGTTTTTGAAAATTAAAAAATTCATATTTTTTAAAAAACCAAAAACACCTCTCTTAAAATTTCTGGATCTTTCAAGATTAGTACATGGTATTATTTTTAAAAAATTGAACCAAAAATTTAATGTACAACTTGGATTTTCACGATTTTTGAAAATTCAAAATTCTTAAAATTCATCATTAAAAATTTTTTTTTTTCAGTATAGTTTTTTATAGCGCTAACTATGCGGGTCTTTCCTGAAAATATCGTCACAAAACTGCCTAATTTGAAGTACTTGATACCATTAAATCGTGGATCTCGAGTATACGACATTAACCGCGGTTATTTTTATTTTGTATTAATTAGTAACTACGATGACCGACGAATGAACTTGAGAAACGTGACTGAAGTCTCCATCATGAAAATAAAAATAATAAGACAAGGATCTGTTTTAATAAATAAAAATGCGGCAATATGGAATGACGATATGAGGAACGCGCCATATAAAAGGCAAAAACATTCGACGTGAAAGAACCCAAAAGGTACTTCACTCAAGTATATCGATGAGAACGAAATGTAAACAGAACGAGCACGCGCTGGCACACATACTACTGCTATGCTTGACGGCTTCGCCCATAGTGTTATTGTTTGTTTCAACACGCGCTCGGAACAAAGGACCTCGTCTCGTGCTCGCGCACTCTACATATATATCCACTCGGCAAAAAAAAGTGTTATTCCCAAGGAGACTAGAATCTTGGATTCCCTATCTGTTACATTGTCGTGACTTTGTACACATGCAGTGGGAAATGTATAGTTTTTATCTACTTTACGTTCACAACGTGCAGATGAACGAAAAATCGTCAAATTTTTTCTTCCTAAGAACAATTTTTGGGACCGTGTTAACTAATTTTTAAAAGTATTATTGTCAAGTATTTGCATGATCTTCTAACTTGCCGCTAAATGAATAAAATAATGTATTTTTGCTGAAGGATAGGGAATAACGTTTTAGACGGCCGACAGACAGTCAATTATAATAAACAATTAAACGTTTTTCACAAATTATTGTTACTTACCTATGGTTGAATCGTCGAAAATTTCTTGATGAACACCCTATACGATGATTGATGCAGTCTAGGAGCTTTCTATCACAAACTTTTGACTTTGATATTTGTTGATAACGCACATACACGTGCCACAATAAAACGAAATCGTAAGTAACATAAAAACCGGTGCGTGGCGGGCTACAGTTGAACACGGTTGCCCGAAGTGGCCCGAAGAATGAAACTGCGAATCGTCATCGTGCGATCTGACCCGCGCGGCATGACGATAAGCTGCGGGACAGGGTACATGCACGCGCATGCGTGAGCACCAGGTTTTGTGTCCAATGAGCAGGCATTTCCGCTTCGTGCCGCAAGATGACGAGACTTTGGGGCAGGTACATGCTCGCTTGAAAATGCGCAAGCAGGAACGACAGCCAATAGCGAACTGGGCATCCTCTAATAGCAAGCTTGCAATTGGTTTCGATACGACGGAATAAAAGAATTACTGAATCGGACTATCGGACCGCATCTACCCGATCTACCGACGCAATAGTCGAAATTATAGGCATTCGAAGCAATTCGAATCATTCAATTATATGAAAAAAGTAGTGTAAATTTTTCCAAAATTTTTGGATCGCATTTTTGTTTTTCAAAGTTTCAAATTTTTCTAAGTACCGTTATATCTTGAAAGCATACGACTAAACAGAAAAATGTCTCAGACAAAAAAAAATGCAGTTTTACATAAACTTTGTGAACAAATTTTTTTTTTTTGTATTTTTCGAGTAAAAAAACTGACCATTTTCATCAAAAATATACGAAAATAATTTTTTTCGGTCAGTATGACACTTTCGATTTATCTCAAAAAATTCCAGAAAATACTCTGAAGTGTGTACAATAGACACGTATTTTTGTTTAGATGGCTCGATTAGTTGTTCTAAAGCTATGCTTTGTTTTGTTAATAATATATTTTTTTAATCCCATAGGCTCCGAAACATTAATATTATTATTGTAGACGTTCTTTTAAGTAAAAATTTGAGAGAAGCAATTTAGGAGAGTATGATTTTCCATAATAATTTATTTTTCTAAAAAAAAATATTAATAAAACAGAGCATAGCTTTGGAACAACTAATCGAATCATCTAAAAAAATACGTGTCTATTGTAAATACTTTAAAGTATTATCTGGATTTTTTTGATATAAATCGAAAGTGACATACCCATTGAAAAAAATTATTTTCATATATTTTTGATGAAAATGGTCATTTTTTAAACCCAAAAAATTCAAAACAAAATTTGTTCACCAAGTTAATGTAAAAAAGCAACTTTTTTGCCGAAAACATTTTTCTGTTGAATCGTATGCTTTCACGATACAACGGTACTTACTGAGTACCATTTGTTTTTTTTAGAAAAATCAATTGTTATGGAAAATCATAATAATTCCCAATTGTTTCCCGCGAATTTTTAGATAAAAGAACATATAAAATAATAATATTCATGTTTTGGAGCTTTTCAGAGTAAAATAAAAACAAACAAAAATATTACTTATAAAAGATAGCATAGAGGAGAACACCAGAAGTGCCATAAACCTATTTACCTGGGACTTCGCTCAGTGAAAGAGAGGTGAAAATAAGCGAACACGTGTCTCGGCTTATGCTCGGACACTCAACCGTTTCCGAGAAAATGACGGTCAAAGTTTTTGACGTTCCTTAGATGCTTGTCAGCGCGTGTCGAGTTGTACCGAAGCGGCGGCGCAGCGGCTAGCGTCTCGGCATCACACTTTTGCGTCCCGTGTTCAAACCCGATATTATATTTTTTTTTTCTTACATTTATGCATGTCCGTAGAAGATTACTTCGCGAATGTTTCTTGTCAATGTATTTCGAAACAACCCTGTCTTTTTTCGTCGATTAATTTTGTGTCTGATACATGAATAAATTTTTGTTTAATAATTAAATAAAATTGAACATATGGTCAGTTTTTGGATGAAGTTATAAAACCACATGTTGAAACGGAGCCATTCTTGTTTGTAATTGACTCATGGGGTGGACAGAGTGATCCTTCGTTATACGACGAAAAATTCGTGAATGAAAACGGAATACCAACCTGTTCGTTGAAAGTAATTCCTCCGAAGTGTACGCCGCTCTGTCAACCCTGTGACGTATACTTTAACCGCCAAATAAAAAACTTCATACGGAAACTGCACAATTGCTCTACACTCATTGCCCAGCAAAGGGATATCACTTCTAGACGTGACGCAATAACAATCCACGCATTGGTTCATAATCAATTGCAGGCACCAGTCTTCGAAAAAATGATTCGTTATGCGTGGTTTGCCTCAAAATTATTGCCCATGCGTGATATCTTCAACAATGTCAACGATGTTTGTTTCCCTAATGAAACTCACACCAGGAAGTGTGACTGTGGCAAACCTGCCTTTGCAAGATGTTCTTGGTGTTCAGAATATTTATGTTTCGAATGTTTCTACGATCGTTATCACCCAAAGGAATGCACCCAATTCCAGTCAATCGAGACGGATACAGAAATCGAATAGATAGATACAGGAATCAGAATTGATATCAGGATGAAATATAAGAATTAATATAAGAATATGAGAATATATATAAATGAGTATAAGGAAATTATTATAGAAATGAAATATAGGAATATGTGAATCTGAAAAGGTTGTAGTTCCTGAAAACCATTCACACAAATATTATATATTTTATAATATCATAAATACACAAAACTCATTATGAAACCCAGTTGAAATTTTCCAATTATTATTACGCCCTGTATCCTGTAAATTGGCAAGAAACATTCGCGAAGTAATCTTCTGCATGCATGCATAAATGTAAGAAAAAAAAAATTAATATTGGGTTTGAACACGGGACGCAAAAGTGTGATGCCGAGACGCTAGCCGCTGCGCCGCCGCTTCGGTACAACTCGACGCGCGCTGACAAGCATCTAAGGAACGTCGAAAACTTTGACCGTAATTTTCTCGGAAACGGTTGAGTGTCCGAGCATAAGCCGAGACACGTGTTCGCTTATTTTCACCTCTCTTTCATTGAGCAAAGTCCCAGGTAAATAGGGTTATGGCACTTCTGGTGTTCTCCTCGATAGCTTTGGAACAACTGATCGAGCTATCTCAACAAAAATAGATAAGAAAAAGTTTAGATTGAAAAAGCATTCCCTTTTACATTTCATAGCTAATTGCATATCCTGTTATTTAAAAATGATATTTACAAATGATCTTGTTTGTTTGCGAACAGTCATCTGAACATCTTCTACCACCAACGAATATCGCACTTTCCGACACATCAGATACCGATGGTTCCACGATTGATACAAGCAACATCAACATTGAAACGCACGACGCAAACGGTCGTTTTCGATCACCAAAAACGGAAAGTAATCCTTGCGACGACGACATAAATGAACTTCGTGAGTTCGATCCCAATACCGAGATCATATATGAGAGTCGGCCGGCCGAATCGGATAATGACGTCCTTCCGGCGGACAATGAAGCAAGCAATGGGTCAATGGCGACGAATATGAACAATCTCGTTGACGCGCAGGATGCAGAGCAGGACATTTGTCAGACCGATGATGAATCTGACGAGAATGATAACCTCAACAGGGTATCCAACAACATTTTCTCACTTGACGCAATGACATATTTATCAAGAATAGTCAAAATGAGGTCGAATATTACGGAATTTCACGTCATTTCGCTAATCGTTGCTACAGCAGTACGTCATCATCTCACATACCAATGTACTGTCGGTATATTCAGATTGTTATGTGATTTAACTTTAAATAGTAACTTTCCACGTTCGCTGAAAGGTTTTTGGACAATATTATTACGAAACGATGAATCGAGCATGACGCGTCATTTATATTGTCGCAAGTGCAAGGAGTACGTAGGTGCAGGGGATAAACCAAGTTCAGAATGCAGCTGCAAAGCATGTGGACCGGAAAAAACGGTGTTCTATGATACTTCATGCAAGTGAAGTTAGAACCGCAGCTTCACCAATTATTCGCAATTCCCGGAATTGCTGAATCTCTCTGATATCGATTTACATGGATGTGGAGGCTGTGGAAGACGTATATGATGGCAAGGAATACAAGAAAAAATGTGCGCCTGGCAAGTTCTTAAGCTACGAATACAATTATTCGTTCACACTCAACACTGATGGATGTCGAGTATCTAAATCGACCAACGCTAGTGCATGGCCCATATTGCTGGTAATCAACGAGTTACCGCCACATGCGCGAAAATGCCACATGTTACTCGCGGGCGTGTGGGTGGATGATGCCCACCCAGATCTGGGAACATTCTTACTGCCAACCGCCGAGGAGTTGATTAAGTTGTACAAAGAAGGTATAACGTGGAGTCCCAACAATGTAGACGAAGTTACGAGCAAATTTATTACGCTCATTTGCACTGTTGATTCGATGGCTAGAGCCCCACTACTTAATATGACTTTGTTTAACGGTGAATACGGCTGTACGTTCTGTTACGCAAAAGGGACCTATTTGCCAGGAAAGGGTGTGCAACGGAAGTATCTCGCTGCAAATAACATCAACCTCCGCACCGACGCAGAAATGCGACATGATATGAAAGAAGCATTGCAAAAGAATAAAAAAGTACGTGGTATAAAAGGACCTTCGATTATGAAAGCTCTTCCAGAATTCGATTTATCGTTTGGTGTCGTCGTCGATAGTATGCACCAACTGTACTTGGGGGTGGCCAAGCAACACACGTTTTTGCTATTGTTTGGAAAGGCCGATGCGATTTGGTATGCTGGTCGTCCAAAACAATTGATTGCAATCAATTCGCGATTGATGAACATTCGACCGCCAAGCAATATTTCGCGGAAACCACGACTGAAACAGACTGCGAAGGAGTGGAAGGCGTCCGAATGGAGGAACTGGCTTCTATATTACTGTCTACTATGTTTGCAAGGGATAATTCCGTCGCCTGATCTTCGTCTCTTGGCATTGTTGCCTCGAGCTGCATATATCGTGAACAAGGACTCCATAAAAATGACGGAGCTACGAGAAGCAGGAATGTTGCTCAAGAAGTATGTCAAGGGTTTCGAAAATAGATATGGCATAATCCACATGACCTCTAATGTTCATCAACTCTATCACTTAATCGACACTGTACAAAATTGGGAACCAGTGTGGGAACACAGTACGTTTCCATTCGAATCTATGAATAAAAAAATCATTGAATCCGTTACTAGCGCAAATCCAAGACAAATCCAAATCTCAACACGTTTTTTTATGAACCGATTTACTGAAAGTCTCATGTACAAAATTGAAGTTCCGCTGAAAACACGGCAATCCATTTATTCGATCTTACATGACGGTAAAAAAACACGGGTACGCCGTCCGATTGATGATTTTAACGGGAATATCAAAACAGCAATTCATTCGACATATTGTTGACCGCAAGCCATGCGATTGGGAATGCGTAGCTTTGCGTGCTAGTGGATTTCAACCTGAAATTCTTGCGTTTTTTGAGCAAGCTATAATAATCGGTATAGAATAAAGGTGTCGGGGAAACTCAGAAAATACACGATTTTGTGATAAATACGTTTATTGCAAAGATATTGGATTTGGAGAGATATTATCATTTATCCACTTTCGTCACAACGGAAACGTGGTATATGGCCTCTTCATCAATCACCTTTCCAATCTTGGGAACCCTATAAACGCACGACACACGAAATCGAAGGTCCCGTCATCATGATTGAAACGCCTAACGAACTTCGAGCCATACGACTTCCAAATGTTTGGGAAACGGATTAATTTACATTCACACACACGCACACTCGCACACACACTTCAAAAATTATAGCTCTATAAATTATTCGATTCCGTATTCTGATAGAGCAGTATATTTTTAGGCACTCACTCTATATGTAAGGAGTGACTATTAGTATTGCCTTCCAAAAACCTACCTCTCATAAAAAATAACCATACAAACTTTATACCAACATATGTTGGCATATTATACAAAAACAAAAAATTTTGGATTTTCCGTCACCTGAGCCGTCCGTCTGCACTCATAACTCAGCAACCCATGAACGGATCCGGTTCAAATTCATAGCACAGTTTTGTTTTACTATAATCTCAAAACCTTTTTTGACTCAATCCATTCAGAGAATGTTGAATATAAAATTTCCCAAAAAAACGGCAATTTTTGAACCAACCCTAGCGGATTGGGTGACGATGTTTTCACCCTGAAAAACCACTGAATCACGGTGATTTTTTACGGTGACAAAGTGCCCACAAAATCACCGAGATCTTGGTGATTTTAAGGTGATTCCAACGTGATTCTACGGTGATTGTCACGGTGATTTTGTGACGGTGACAATCACCGTGAGAATCACCGTGGAATCACCTTAAAATCACCAAGATCTCGGTGATTTTGTGGGCACTTTGTCACCGTAAAAAATCACCGCGATTCAGTGGTGACTTCATCCACTAGGGAAAAAGCCATTTTTGTGTCCGTCCAGAGTCAAATCTTCGCAACCTGTGAACCACTGTTTTTGTAACTTATAGACTTTCTTTATAGGATCATAAAGAAGTGTCCTGTAGAGTTTGAGACTTGACAGTTCTTTGAATCATTTTGTTTTAACGAAAATAACTTTTTTTTTCAGTTTTTCACTCATAGCACGAAGATGCGTGAACGAATTTTTTTAATTTTCACTGTGTACTTTCATTTTAATACATTTCAACTATTTCAAGAGTTTAAAATGATTTAAACAATTTAAACATCGAATTTTTAATATTTTTTTCTTCATTTGTAACTTTTTAACGTTTTCGTCAAACGTTAAAAAGTTTTGCGAAAAAAAACACTGGTTGGACAAAAATCTTAGACATTTCTTACTATTCGATAAAATGTTATTTTTCTTTAAAATATAATGATTGATAATTGGTACACTTCTATGTATTTGATTTTTTTTTTCAAATATTATTATTACTTTTATGCAAAGAAAAAAATTATATGAAACGTAACCTTTTGTTCCTGAAATACATAATTTTCTTAATGAAAAAAAAACATCCCCACACAATACACCACACTACACTCGATCGAATTGCACAAACTGTCGCTTTAAAAAATCATATGTCATATTTTTCAACATGAAAATTTAAGTAAACAATAAAACGGCCGTGATTACGATGACAGATAAAAATCATCAATAAACGAAAGCAAATGTTGGCTGCATTATCTTGAATGCTTAAGCCCGAGACACAATGACAAGAATAAGAAATAAGGAATAAGAATCAGGCAATCGCCGCGCACTTTAGAGAAACTACGCCAATCGGATGGCTGATTTTATTCCTTATTTCTTATTTTTGTCATTGTGTGTCCGGCTTTATTTACACGCTTACAGCACGTATAGGGGGAATTCTGAAACGGGCAGACTGCGCTTGAGCGCTGCATAATCTGGCGTACCGATTGGTCAAAATGAATTTCGGGCGTGGCATTGTGGCGCGCGAAACTCAATTTGATCAATATGTACGCCAGATTATGCAGCGCCCAAGCGCAGTGCGCCCGTGTCAGAATTCACCCCACGGTCGTACATACAGGTCTGGAAAATCGGCCGAATTTCGAGGGTGGGGGTACTTTCCTTATCGAAGCACGAGAATAGTTCGTAATTTCGTCACTACTCGTCTCTGCGATCTATGCGCTTTCTGGGTATTCTCAAGCTTAACCTCAAAATCCCCGTATCAGATATTATGTTCTTATACGTTGTGTTTTGCTGGTTTTGCTGCAGTTGTGATTCAAATTATATTTAATAAAAAGAAAAGATTTTTTTTAATTTGGCAAAAATGTCAAGACGGTGCGCTGTTCCTTATTGCAATACCGGCCGCAAAGCCGATAATGCGAAGGTGTCGGTTTTCGGGTGCCAAATGATAATGTTTTGCGCTCGATATTGGACATGTTGTTGAATAAACTAGAAATCTCTCATGTTTTTCAGACCCGCTTGGAGTCGGTGGTTTTTGAAAATAAGCATTTGCGTTTCAGTGCGAGTTATAATAGTCTACAATAATATTAAAAACAAGTGATTGAAAAGCTAGGCTATAGCGCTGTCTCTATCTCACTTCCCCCACCCATCGTCATCCGTGCTTGCGCCAGAGAAAGTTTAGATCGCAGCGATCACAGTGACAAATTTATAAACTACACATCTGGCATCAATAAGCAACGTACCCCCACCACGGGAGTTTCCAGCCTGTATGTACGACCGTGATTCACCCATACATCGGCATATAAAATGCTACTGGATATGACGCTCACAGCACTCAAAACGTTCAAGACGAATGCAGCCTATGCTATCTCACTGCCACGCGCCGCGCGCGCCACACACATGATCAAATCGACTCAATTCTCGCTATTACAATTATCGACAAAAATATGGAAAAAAAATGTTAATGTCTTTTTAGCTGTTCTAAGTTAAAAAATTGGATTTTCTTTCTATGGGACCTCTTCGATTAAAAAAAATATATAAAATTCTACGTAAACAAACAAAATTTTTAAGATTTTACTGAAAATGGGATTCAAATAACTTCCCAATCAAAACATTTAAATGATATGATTGTTTAGATACTTTTAGATCATATTGATTATATTCAAATCTGCCCAGATAGACAAACGTGCTGTAGACGTTCGCCAGACGTTCGCCAGACAGCTTGATGGCAATGGGACGGCAGATTTGCGTCACGACGTGCTGTAAAAACGATGCAAATACGCAGCACAACGTGACGCCAATATAACGTCAAAATAAGGTTTAAGAGCAGAGTTTGCTGCAAATATGCTGCAAATACGCAGCACGTCGTGGTGAAGCATTTACGTGTCGTCATAACGCAGCTTAATGCGGCCATACAGCATTACGTGTCGCCATAACGTAGCTTAATGCGGAAGTAGAAAGCTGCTCACTGACGCCACGCCCTACCAGGACGAACGACAGTAACCAACGTCGTTTGTCTTAAATTCCGACGGTTGAGTGATGAATTCCGACGGTTGGACCGCCGGGAACTGTCGGAATTTAAGACAAACGACTGTCGGTTACTGTCGTTCGTCCTGGTAGGGCGGGCCACGGCGTGCCGTCCTATTGCCGACAATGTTGCGCCAAATGTCTATCAGGGTGTCTTTTTAATTATGATTAATAGAATTTATACGACTACTCGATGTTCACAATGAATCAAAGAGTTTAAATAACGGTGTGAGTGCCTATGAAAACGTCCCTAAGGGACATGTTAACCAACATTCAAAATATATCACAAAAACAAAATGTATATGAGTCTTATATTCTAAAGTTGTGAGTGCCTACTAATATAATCCTTGAAATTCGATTACCAACTTATTAATAGAATTTATACGACTACTCGATGTTCACAATGAATCAAAGAGTTTGAATAACGGTGTGAGTGCCTACTAATATAATTCTTAAAATTCGGTCTTCAACTTTATGACTCATTGCCCCCATTGAGAATGAAAAATGTGACTCAATATTATCAAAAACAATGTTCAATAACATAAAAACAATATAGTATTTACATACCGAATGAATGAAGATAATGGTCAAGAATACGGAGCGCAAAGCCACCAAACAAAACTTTAAGGGGGGTTTGGGGGGCGGAGCCCCCCAACAAAACGTGAGCGCTCCGCGCGACGCAACGCGAAGCGCGACAATGTTGAGAATGAAAAATGCCCAGTTGCGAAAAAAAAATTCCAATCGATAAAAAAAAAAGGAAAATTCCACCCACTCCAGTTTGGGCGGCATTCTTTCCGGAATTGAACGAAGTTTTTTTTAGTAAAAAATAAATAAAATAAAAAATGCGCTTCCGAAAAAACGAAGATTTTTCTCGAAAAAGTAAAATATTTCATAGACTTTGATATCTTAATTTTTGTTGTAGTTTTTTTCGAAAATTACATTTGAAGACGAAAATTTTCGAAAAAAAAACGTCCCGATGAGTCAATTTTTGAAGAAGTTATAGCTATTTGAATAATAATAAGCCTTTTTTTGAATAATTCATCACTTTTTATGGGTTGGGTAAAAAAATTTGAAAATTTCCTGAAAATGTTTTCAATGGGGTAGAAAAAAGGCAACAAATTTCAGCCAAATTGAAGGTGGTCGGGTTCAAAAGTGGTCGATTTGACATGGAATGACCCATATATACTGGGGATTCTTGTGGCTCGGGCGCTACGCGCCCTCGCGTCGTTAAGGTTTGGGTTTTTTAATTGTATAATTATTACAAGTCCAATTAATAACAAAACATGTGTGACATGAACAATCAGCCGATATTATGGCGCTCTCAATATGAAAAAATATATATGAGTCATTCCATTTCATTTCGAATAATAGTTGGAATCGACCCCTTTCGATTTCGGTGAAATTTGGTTAGAAGGTTTCGCTTTTAACCAAACGAAGTTCTACCAAAGGAAAAAAATTAAAAAAATTTGATCCAAAAGTTATCCAATATTTAAAATTTCACATTTTTTCAAATCTGTCAAGTTCATTTTTTAAATATCTCGAAAACTATTATAGTTACGAAAAATCGTCCTGAGTACATTTTAAAGAGTATACTTGGGGCTATGAAAAAAAAATATTCCGAAAAAATTTTTCGAAAAATGATGAATTCGGAAAATTTTGAATTTTTAAAAATCGAGAAAATCCAAGTTGTACATCAAATTTTTCGTTCAATTTTTTTAAAATAATACCTTGTACTAATATTAAAAGATCCTGAAATTTTCAGAGGGGTGTTCTTTCTTTTTTCAGAAATATGAATTTTTGAATTTTTAAAAGTCGCGTAAATCCACGATCAACATTAAATTTTTGGTTTTTTTTTAATATAATAAGAATGTTTCAGCATGGTGTTGTTTTGTTTCAAAAATATAAATTCTTGACTTTTGATTTTAAAATAAAAAATTTTTTACCATACTTAAAAGATTCTGAAATTTCCCAGATGATGTTTTTTTGTTTCAAAAATATATTTTGTCGAAATTGACCCAAAAAAACCAATTTTTTTTTTACAAAAATTCAAAAATTTTTATTCTTTAAAGAATACAACACTATGCTGAAACTTTCAAGATCTTCAAAGATCATTTCAAGGTCTTATATAAAAAAAAAAAAAATAACCAAAAATGTAATGTTGATCGTGGATTTATACGACTTTTAAAAATTAAAAAATTCATATTGTATGGACTTATGGACGTACTTTTGTGGTCGTCAGAAAAAGCATCGCATTTTGCTTGTGGGTCGTTACGACCAAAAATTATTAGTCGTAACAACCCGTTCCTGGGTCCGTTTGCTGGTCGAATATCCCTAAGTATTGTGGATATCTCGGGCGTACAATTTTATTAGTTCCGATTGCATGGGTGCTATTTTGGAATAAACTATACAAATTTTTGTATTAATTTGCGCTGGGAAAAAAATATTCGACTAAGGATTTCGGGTCGTAACGACCAGCTAAGGGCCCCGGAATGAGTCGTTACGACTAAAAATTCTCAGTCGTAACGACCAGCCATCTGGCCCCCGGAATGGGTCGTTACGATTAATAATTCTCAGTCGTAACGACCAGCCAACTGGCCCCCGGAATGGGTCGTTACGACTAATAATTCTCAGTCGTAACGACCAGCCAACTGGCCCTCGGAATGGGTCGTTACGACTAATAATTCTCAGTCGTAACGACCCACGAGCGGACTGCGACGATCCTTCATACGACCAAAAAATTACGGTCGACAAAACGACCACTTTCGATCGGAACTGTTTACGAACCTAAATTTCGGGTCGACGAATCTGCTAGGGTGTTGAAGAATTTTTCTGATGATAAATATTCGGAATAATTCGCCCAATATTATGATGTCTCAACATCGCGTGGGCGAAAAAAAAAATGGTATCAATGGAAAGCTAATTTTTTTTTAAGAAAATGTAAAATGTTAAAAATTGAGGCATATTCGCGTATATAAGAGTGCGCGGCATCTCGACTGAGACTCAGTTTTTTTAAAGCCTGGTTTATGCAGCAGCCGTAACTTAACTCAGCCGTAACTTAAGAAGGTTGAAAGTATATATTGCCCTTGTAGCCTTTATGCACGGTTACGGTTACGGCTAATTGCTGCATAAACGCTACAAGGACAATATATACTTTCAACTTCTTAAGTTACGGCTAAGTTAAGTTACGGCCGCTGCATAGGAGGGTGTTTAGCGTGCCATTAAGAGGAGGCGAAATACCGACATTTTTCGTGCGAGTGCGAGAGAGAAAGGATGATAGGGGTCGTGTGAGAGCGAGCGAGAGGTCCGAATGTCGCCTTTAGCCTCCTCTTAAGAGGAGGCTAAATACCGACACTACGCTTCGAAATCGCCATCCAAACTTGCTCTCATACGAATGAATATAATTCAATAAAATTTTAACAGCGTAATCAGAATTATGGCACAAATGGAGTCTCACTAAAAATTTTTTGAAAAATCAAAAAAAAATTTATAGATCCGATTACCATCAGGAATCTGTAATTGAAAATCTTGAATTATGAGACTTTTCACTGTATTTCGTCTAAACTAAGAGTGAGGCTCCATGAAGACCGCCAAGACACAAATATCAAGACGTTTTCGACATTATTTTATGGAAAAGACACATCGTAAGTTTGGATGGCGCATAAGGAGATAAATATCGATAAATTGTAGTTTTATCGAAACACGAAATGGCGAAATCTAGTTTACAAACGTGCGAGGGAGGGCAGCACCATGGATTCTGACGAGTAACCTAATATTTTTGGAGCTCCAATGAATCCGTTGGAGTTAGTTGTGGCGCGTTTTAGCCCCTTAATTATCAATTAATTGTTAATTAACTTATCCTCCTCTGAATTTTCAAAATTTAATAAATTTTCATTTACGCCCTATTGGATGAAGTCACCACATGAATCACGGTGATTTTTTACGGTGACAAAGTGCCCACAAAATCACCGAGATCTTGGTGATTTTAAGGTGATTCCACGGTGATTCTCACGGTGATTGTCACCGTCACAAAATCACCGTGACAATCACCGTGGAATCACGTTGGCATCACCTTAAAATCACCAAGATCTCGGTGACTTTGTGGGCACTTTGTCACCGTAAAAAATCACCGTGATTCAGTGGTTTTTCAGGGTGAAATCATCGTCACCCAATCCGCTAGGGCGGTTTTGGGAGAAAGACTGGACGACGGTGATAAGTCGATAATGTAGGGATTGAACGAAAATGGTATTTAGCCTCCTCTTAATACTTGGCGTCGAGTATTTCGAGGCTGCCTGGGACGCACTCATTTTTTGTCTGGCCAACTTCACGGGAGGCTCCGTTAGGGTGCCTTCAAATGGCGCGTACATTGCGCATCGCGTAACTTGCGCAACCAATCAGGTGATCGGATTAATTACGCACAAATTGGCGCGTAGTGAACCGGACGATCCGATTGGTCGCGCAAGTTACGCGATACGCAAAGTGCGCGCCATGGGAGTCCACCCTTATTTATGTGTTTACGATTATCCTATTTGGCGTAAAAAAGTCACTGGAAGGCGTCAACTTAAGCACTTGAAGTCACCAGGTTTTTTTAGCGTCACCAGATAAAAAATTGTGTCACCAGACGAGGTCTGAAAACACCAGATCTGGTGACAAAGTCACTGACTTGGCATCACTGGTCTCCATGGTCAGGGGGCTGCTTCTCCCGCATCCATACTCAGTCAGGGTGGCTCCCGACGCCGTGTACTTTGCGTATCGCGTAACTTGCGCTACCAATTGGCGAATGGTAATTCCGTTCTATTATCAACCGGAAAGCTTACGGCGACACATGAGGCTGCCTCCCCATCAGGGGGGTGACACTGGCTACATATTCCTATACGATGACTGAAACGTGTTTTGTAGTCACATATTAGTTTCGTCAATCACCACTGCATAGCGCTGACTGTCACCGGATCGCTTCGAGCTGCACCTCCATAAAGTTAGCCCTACAACTTTAATCGAAAAAGTTGGGACTAATTTCATTCGTTTGGTGGTCGTTTGGTGGTGATTGGTAGTCTAATTAAAACGTTTGGTGGTCAATCGTTTAATTAGAATAATTAAAAAAAGACATCAGGCCCAAAGTTAGCCCAACATTTTTTTTTTTTTTAATCACTTTGAATAGGGCCTATTCGATGCAGAATCGTTTGGTGGTCACGAATATTGTCATTAAATCGTTTGGTGGTCTTTCGTTTAGCTAGAAAACTCAAAAAACTAAGTGCGACTTACGATGAGGGTGCGCTAGTACATTGCACAGTGCTGGCGTACTGGCCCATTACAGTAATTAGCACCAAAATAACATGTAACATTCATAAAAAAATGTGGGACTAATTTTATTCGATTGGTGCTCGTTTGGTGGTGATTGGTAGTCTAATTAAAACGTTTGGTGGTCAATCGTTTAATTAGAATAATTAATAAAAGATATCAGGCCCAAAGTTAGCCCAACATTTTTTTCTTTTTTTAAAAAATCACTTTGGATAAAGCTTCCCTACCAGGACGAACGACAGTAACCGACAGTCGTTTGTCTTAAATTCCGACAGTTCCCGGCGGTCCAACCGTCGGAATTCATCACTCAACCGTCGGAATTTAAGACAAACGACGTTGGTTACTGTCGTTCGTCCTGGTAGGGTTATTCGATGCAGAATCGTTTGGTGGTCATGAATATTGTAATTAAATCATTTGATGGTCTTTCGCTTAGCTATAAAATGTAAAAACCAAGTGCGACTTACGATGGGGGCGCGCTAGTACATTGCACGGTACTGGCGTACTGGCTCATTACAGTAATTAGCACCAAAATAACATGTAACATGAATAAAAAAATTTAGGACTAATTTTATTCGATTGGTGGACGTTTGGTGGTCAATTATTCGATTAGAATAATTAAAAAAAGACATCAGGCCCAAAGTTAGTCCAACATTTTTGTTGTGTTAGATATTTCGGAGGTTAGGAATGGAGCCCAAGTTCTAACTTGACTACTGGAGGATGGAAGTTAGAAAATGGATTAAAGTAACTAGGTATTTCGATTGCTTTTTTTAATATAAGAAAAATGAATAGAAAAATGAATAGAATAAGAAATGTGTGCGACGATTGATAGAAATTTTGGCATTTCGGAAAGCCAGGTACCGTCGTAGCATCGTACGACGCTTGTTTCTCGATTATCTCAATACGGGTCTTGGTTACAGTGAGGACGACCGTACGTCAACACCGTTGAATCAAGAAAAAACCGTAATGGCCAGTTTATTGTTGAAACATTACGAGAGACACGGGATTGAAGCATTGTCGAAAAGTGCACTTGAACATAGTACGATGTTGAACAGAGATAAATTGAGACTCATTCTGGAGAGTGATATGCCACGGCAAACACGATTAAAAGGTTCGATCTAATTTTTTAAAATTTCCCAACACTCATACCTCCAAGAATATTTCAATTTGTCGCACTACTCGTATATTCCTCAGAGCAATTATAACAGGCTTCCTTTTTTTTTCTCTTCCAATTTGGACACCGGACGATGCTGGAGTTTTACCTCGGATAAGCAAACATCGTCTAAGATTAAAATGGGCAAATCCACAGCTTGGAAAACTCTCGTTCTCTTTGCCGTGAATTTCACTCGTCTGGATGTTCACATGAATATGAGCAATGTATTGGGTAGTGTCGTATGGATGACGAAATATTTTCGTTCTGACGGTTGACCCTCGATCAGCAGCATGGGACACATAAATTTGTACCTCGGCATTGGACTCGGTGGCTCGAGTCTCGATGCCAAAAGTGGAATAGTCGGTGGTACAATGGAACTCGGTAAAATCGACACTTGCAGTACGTATCTCATTCCTTTTCCTCACTATTTTGCGAGTTTATTCCTAAATTGCGTAACACGCGTCTCTCGTGTCATTAAAATTCATGTGTAAGCTTAAAATTAAATAATTTCTCATGATTTTAATACATATCTGCGAAGAACCCGGTATCGAACCTGATCACACGCTCGGTCTGAAACTATTCGCTCTCGAATTACGATTGAACTGTATGGGAACAAACGTTCTCATGTCAAGGGTTATAATCCAAGACATTGTAAAAATGGGTACAAAACGACTGGCAATCATATTCATGCACGGTGATTTCGACTAGGACCAATTACAAATAATGATTATCAAATTAATGACCGCCGATTTGCTAAAGATTTTTTACAAACTCTACGAGTTCTTGAGTGAGTAATTCAAAAGTAGTTAGCGAGTTTTCAATTCATTGCAACCGAGACATCAGCGTGCTAACAATAGTAGCTTCAAGAAGAGACAGCAAAAAAAGGAACAGCTATGGAGGGTAAAACTCACTTTTTCTTTTTCAAATATCACTCTGATTCTCATATTTCGAAATGTCTAGAAAAAATTTCTCTACAAACGTGTGTGCGTGTGGGTGCAAAAAATGCGAAAAATATGAGGAAATATACTCAATTGCAGTGTGATATTTATAATTTTTGTTTCTTTTTACAAAGAATTATGGACGCTCAATCAAACGGTAATATCAGACGCTCGCCATCATCGACATTGGCAGAGTGTTTTGGCACAACTGGCCAGTTAACAATTGGGCAACCTGAGGTTTTCCTTGCCGACAAACGACACTTTTCTCGGTGGTACAACAATGGAATTGCATAGTTGCAACGTCAGTCTCGCTCGTTTTTATGGTATTGACTTCAAGAGCAAAAGTTGGGCTCTGTTTTCTCTCAAGGAGCCGTGCAAAAGTTTCGCGACCGAGGCACAAGAAATACCCGGCGTCGAGTATTAATAGAGAAAATGATCTAAAAATAGAATTAACATGTTCTTCCGAGTAATCGCGATTCAAAAAAATTGTATGTAGGAATTATTTTTCTCGCAGTATGTTGTTGTCTATGCAGTAGAGTTGTTGGTACATCATTTATTCATATTTTTTTTTAACAATACCCGAATGATTATTTTTTTTCTCTTTCTCAGCTCCAACCACTTGGGACGTTCACCTGGTTCAAACATTGACTATAAGTCTCGATCAGCAGCAGGAACAACAAGCCAGACATCATTCGATGGCGACTGTCTGTCGATTGAGTCAAACCGTTTTATTTCCACCGCACTTCAAATCTCTGCAAGAATGGTTCCACTACGCTTTTGCCAATGGCGAGATCGATGGTATTTCTTGTTCTTTTGATCCCTTCTTATTTCGAGCTTCGATATTCTTTGTTTTTAATGTGTACGGATTTTTGTGACAGGGTTATTGTCTAGATAATTATATATATTTGAAGCATGTTTGAAATTATTCTAAGAGAACTACAAAAGGGATGCGTCCAATATTGAATCAGCCCATGAAAAGTGTATTTACAAATTCTACGATTTGGACTGAAATACTATTATAAGTGATCATTAATTAGTTCTTTATAATGACAGACGATAGATTTCCGTGCCATGAGCGTGAACGAACGGATAGCACCTCCGATGGTACGGGGACGAGGGTCACTTCATGATCACCCTCGCATCAGAGATGTTATTTGGGCATTGCCATAGTTACAGCTGCATCTTAAAAATGAACATCTTTAAACCGCAAGATCTCATGGTGTAATTGGTAAGTAGTGTGCACTTGTTAATTTTACCCTTCAAAACAAAACAAAAAGAATATTTTTAATTAATTGTTGATTAAATTGGCATATCTGGGATAATGATTCAATGAACCAGTGGTTAATTCAATTACTTCGTTATCCTCAAAAAAACGTATATCAATGTTTATTAACGTATTTCTATCATAATTCCATCTTCACATAAATATCTGTTCAATATGTGTGAGTAACTTTCCAAAATTATATAATTTTGGATAGAGCGAAGAGATACCTCTTCAGTCTATCCGAGGATATTTTTTATGCGAACACGCAAAAAGGAATTGGAACGCTATCAAAATGAACATTTCCACAAAGTACTCGTGAATTATTTATCTAAAAAAGTCTTGAGCATATAACGCCCGAAAACAAAAATTAAATTCGGCACAGCTATACTTATTTAACGAAAATTATTTATTTGCAATGACTGCACGTATTACTTTAGTTGAAATTCTATTTTCGATTATTTTTCAATTCTGTTTGAATCTAAAAAAAAAAAACAAAAGACATCATGGACTTTGCTATAATATGTTCTTGGCAGTATTTTCTCTCATAAAAGTACTTACTCTTCAATTATTTTTTCTCTGTCCAATTTTTTTTTATCTTTTAGGCCTGCCTAAACATATTTTTTTTCACCCATGCAAGATTTTCGTGCTTTTCACCATATGCGTAGACAGCCGTAAAGTGACTCTTAGCTGTCAAAAAAGAGCCCCTTTTTGGCTATCCACGCATATACTGAAAAGACACTCAAATCTCCCATGGGGAAAAAAAAGATCGTGTGCAACGCGGGCCAGAGATTCGTCTTTTGTCTTGCGTGGTTGCGGCCCTCGCTTCGCTCGTTGCGGCAAACTTCACGCTCGACAAAAAGACTTATCTCTGGCCCTAGATGCACAAAATACTATTATATAGTCACTATAAGGGCCAAGGACGTTTTCCGACGTTTTTTCCATCTCCTTCAATCTTTTTCAGACCGGCTTTATCGTAGTTGAGATTCTTTGATCAGTCCGAGTATAAAAATAGTTTTTTTTTAAATCGTTGCTCTGAAAGTCACGCTGACACGAATGTTCTTTTTTAGGTGAAAAGCCACTGCTCGAGTGCAGCTTCGTAACGAAATTCGAGGACCACGTATTTCGTGACCGTGGACGCAGAAGCATTTTTCTTTCTTCACGATCTCATTACTTCATATCTCAAAGAGAAGGAACGAGTGGTATATAAGAGAAAAAAATATGTCTGAGCACAATTTTTTTTTTCATTTCGGCTCAATGACTCGAGCCAATGTTGTAATGATTTTTATGAATGCCGAATCGATTGATTGTTAGCATCAATTTTTTTTTCAGCATGCGATGCAAAATCTAGGCGCGAGAGCTCACAGTCCCGATTCACATGATAGTAGAGCACTCAATACGAGCGCGCGTCGAGCGGAAACACGAACTTCATGTCCGAGGACGAGAGAAAGAGAAAACAATTTGATCCGGCTGAGATGTTTATCAAGGATTGGCGATCGTACAGATGCAAGACTCGGCAATTGGAACAAACTGTCAGGTACAACTTTTTTC
Organism: Alloplasta piceator; assembly: GCA_946863875.1. NCBI lineage: Eukaryota > Metazoa > Arthropoda > Insecta > Hymenoptera > Ichneumonidae > Alloplasta > Alloplasta piceator. The sequence goes on along the minus strand of OX333073.1, from coordinate 28,813,510 downwards.
GCATACGAAGCTTAATTTTAATTTTCCCAGAATAAAAACAAATTAAGCTGCGAGCGTTCGAGCGAGAAAAAGTGTAATTGAATATCATAGGAATTCTATAAAAACGAAACATATTGCATAACATGAAGAATTCGTTTTTTTTCTGTTCGTTCGTTTAACCGCTGAATCGCGCAAAAGAATTTACAGCATAACTATTAACTGCATCCATTGTTTTTCTTCGTCATTTAATTGAATGATATCGGCTTCGCATCGTTCAAGTATGACATGCGACGATTGACCAAAATTTTGGCATTTCCAAAGGCCTGGTATCTTCGTAGCATCGTGTGACGCTTCTTTCTCGGTGATCGCAACACACGTCTTGCTTACAGTGAGGACGACAGTTCACCATCGTTGAATCAAGAAGAAGCCGCAATGGGCAGTTCAATGTTAAAAAATTACCAGAGACACGGAACTGAAGCTTGGTCGAAAGGCACACCTGAACGTAGTCCGACGTTAAACAGAGATAAATTGACTCAGTTTGGAGAGTGATATGCCACGGCAAACGAGATTAAAAGGTTCGATGTAATTTTTGAAAATTTTCCGATACTCATACTCCAAGGATATTGCAATTTGTCGCAACACTCGTATATTCTTCGCAGCAATTATAACATGGCTTTCCTTTTTTTTAAAGTTTAGTTTATAATATCTGATGTCGATTTTCTGCCAAAGTTTAATTAATAAGCCTGCAAAGTATGTATTTTCTGTTTTAACTTTACTTGATTTGATGATGATTCTTTATAAGAATGTAAAGAGACACTCAGTCACGTGGATAAAATCTACTGTAGATTTTCTACTAAAGTTCATATAAAAAAGCTGCTCAATTTTTCAAAAAGTTTAGTTGATAATATCTGATGTTAATTTTCCGCCAAAGTTTAATAATTGATAAGCTTAAAAGAAAACGGGCGCATTTTCTGTTTTAAGTTTAGTTGATCAGATGTTTTTCTACCAAAAATTTAAAGAGATAGTCAAGTTGATAATATAATCTGAACACACATTTCTTATTCTGTAACTGATTGCATAGTTATAATTCGGATAACATAGTCGTATCTGAAATACATTATTTTGACAATATTTTCCATTGTTCTTATTTTAAAAAAAGCAATTGAAATACCTAGTTAGAACTTGTTAGTTGTCGATCTTGCCAATCAATTATGCACCATTCGCCGTTTTATTTATTTTTTATTTCTACGAGAAAGTATCACTAAAAACTCTTCGTAGGCAGTATGAAACTTCCGAATGATCCGACTCATAACTCATTCGATACACAGATCGTTCGGAAAAATTCGTCGAACGACGAGATCACTCATCGAATATCTCGAAATTCTCTCGTTATTTGAAAAAAAAATTATGCCAAGCCGATAAATTATTCTCGCCGATAGATCTTTGTCAATGTCACCTAGAATTTGATTAATTATATACGGATATAAATATTTGGACTATACACATTTGTATCGTTGCTTGGCACATTAACCGCAATACTCGAAAAAAAAGAAAACAAAAAGTGCACAACGTCGTTTTTAAACCTTCTATTTCTCCGATATGAGAGTCTACGTTTGAATTTCAACGAGGTGAGGGATTTCGTAGTGGGTCCCTCATTGTTCCTTCTTGTGTTCCTTCTCGTCGGAGGCCTCTTCGCGAACGGCCAGAACCATTCTTAACATAAGAACGGCGAGTACTTTTTGTCAAGAAGATCCATGAAACCTCGTTGTATCCATTTTGGTATTGTCGTACGAGCATGAAAAGAACCTAATTTCTGAAGGATATAATCGATTCCGTACATATGCTGTATGCTCTTGCCGGTCCAAGAGAGCATTCTGAAATATTTTGAAACATTAAATTAAATGACGAAGAAAAACTATGGATGCAGTTAATAGTTATGCTGTAAATTATTTTGCGCGATTCAGCGGTTAAACGAACGAACAGAAAAAAAACGAATTCTTCATGTTATGCAATATGTTTCGTTTTTATAGAATTCCTATGATATTCAATTACACTTTTTCTCGCTCGAACGCTCGCAGCTTAATTTGTTTTTATTCTGGGAAAATTAAAATTAAGCTTCGTATGCGAAAAAAGTTGTACCTGACAGTTTGTTCCAATTGCCGAGTCTTGCATCTGTACGATCGCCAATCCTTGATAAACATCTCAGCCGGATCAAATTGTTTTCTCTTTCTCTCGTCCTCGGACATGAAGTTCGTGTTTCCGCTCGACGCGCGCTCGTATTGAGTGCTCTACTATCATGTGAATCGGGACTGTGAGCTCTCGCGCCTAGATTTTGCATCGCATGCTGAAAAAAAAATTGATGCTAACAATCAATCGATTCGGCATTCATAAAAATCATTACAACATTGGCTCGAGTCATTGAGCCGAAATGAAAAAAAAAAATTGTGCTCAGACATATTTTTTTCTCTTATATACCACTCGTTCCTTCTCTTTGAGATATGAAGTAATGAGATCGTGAAGAAAGAAAAATGCTTCTGCGTCCACGGTCACGAAATACGTGGTCCTCGAATTTCGTTACGAAGCTGCACTCGAGCAGTGGCTTTTCACCTAAAAAAGAACATTCGTGTCAGCGTGACTTTCAGAGCAACGATTTAAAAAAAAACTATTTTTTTCCTCGGACTGATCAAAGAATCTCAACTACGATAAAGCCGGTCTGAAAAACATTGAAGGAGATGGAAAAAACGTCGTAAAACGTCCTTGGCCCTTATAGTGACTATATAATAGTATTTTGTGCATCTAGGGCCAAAGATAAGTCTTTTTGTCGAGCGTGAAGTTTGCCGCAACGAGCGAAGCGAGGGCCGCAACCACGCAAGACAAAAGACGAATCTCTGGCCCGCGTTGCACACGATCTTTTTTTTCCCCATGGGAGATTTGAGTGTCTTTTCAGTATATGCGTGGATAGCCAAAAAGGGGCTCTTTTTTGACAGCTAAGAGTCACTTTTCGGCTGTCTACGCATATGGTGAAAAGCACGAAAATCTTGCATGGGTGAAAAAAAATATGTTTAGGCAGGCCTAAAAGATAAAAAAAAATTGGACAGAGAAAAAATAATTGAAGAGTAAGTACTTTTATGAGAGAAAATACTGCCAAGAACATATTATAGCAAAGTCCATGATGTCTTTTGTTTTTTTTTTTTAGATTCAAACAGAATTGAAAAATAATCGAAAATAGAATTTCAACTAAAGTAATACGTGCAGTCATTGCAAATAAATAATTTTCGTTAAATAAGTATAGCTGTGCCGAATTTAATTTTTGTTTTCGGGCGTTATATGCTCAAGACTTTTTTAGATAAATAATTCACGAGTACTTTGTGGAAATGTTCATTTTGATAGCGTTCCAATTCCTTTTTGCGTGTTCGCATAAAAAATATCCTCGGATAGACTGAAGAGGTATCTCTTCGCTCTATCCAAAATTATATAATTTTGGAAAGTTACTCACACATATTGAACAGATATTTATGTGAAGATGGAATTATGATAGAAATACGTTAATAAACATTGATATACGTTTTTTTGAGGGTAACGAAGTAATTGAATTAACCACTGGTTCATTGAATCATTATCCCAGATATGCCAATTTAATCAACAATTAATTAAAAATATTCTTTTTGTTTTGTTTTGAAGGGTAAAATTAACAAGTGCACACTACTTACCAATTACACCATGAGATCTTGCGGTTTAAAGATGTTCATTTTTAAGATGCAGCTGTAACTATGGCAATGCCCAAATAACATCTCTGATGTGAGGGTGATCATGAAGTGACCCTCGTCCCCGTACCATCGGAGGTGCTATCCGTTCGTTCACGCTCATGGCACGGAAATCTATCGTCTGTCATTATAAAGAACTAATTAATGATCACTTATAATAGTATTTCAGTCCAAATCGTAGAATTTGTAAATACACTTTTCATGGGCTGATTCAATATTGGACGCATCCCTTTTGTAGTTCTCTTAGAATAATTTCAAACATGCTTCAAATATATATAATTATCTAGACAATAACCCTGTCACAAAAATCCGTACACATTAAAAACAAAGAATATCGAAGCTCGAAATAAGAAGGGATCAAAAGAACAAGAAATACCATCGATCTCGCCATTGGCAAAAGCGTAGTGGAACCATTCTTGCAGAGATTTGAAGTGCGGTGGAAATAAAACGGTTTGACTCAATCGACAGACAGTCGCCATCGAATGATGTCTGGCTTGTTGTTCCTGCTGCTGATCGAGACTTATAGTCAATGTTTGAACCAGGTGAACGTCCCAAGTGGTTGGAGCTGAGAAAGAGAAAAAAAATAATCATTCGGGTATTGTTAAAAAAAAATATGAATAAATGATGTACCAACAACTCTACTGCATAGACAACAACATACTGCGAGAAAAATAATTCCTACATACAATTTTTTTGAATCGCGATTACTCGGAAGAACATGTTAAGGTAGAACGATACCTCTTTTGCGGGGCAGGCGGTGAGAGGGGTACTCTATGCTTAAACATGGGGAGAGTCTCGTGTTACCAACTGCACAAAAATTATAAGTTGCATGTATATAGGTATACGAGAGCACGGAGAGAGCGCGTTCGCCGCGCCGGGCTGCCGCGCATATAGCTATAGATATAGAAGAAGATAGAGAAAAACTGCGTTTAATAATTTTCTTTTGCACATTGCAGCTTATTGGTACGATGAAATTGCTATAAACTTTGCGGGAGTGATCTTGAGAGTTGGTTCATGTACTTCTGTTAGTTTCATCAAAAAGTGGCTTTTTTAACGGTACTTTTTCAATGTTTTTTTGCGGTTTTTGACCCTTTTCCATAAGATCCAATGTAAAAAACTAATTCGATTTTCTCAGAAACGGTTCGATCGAATCCGTTGAAATTTGTCGAGCGAACATTTTAGTCAATTTCAAACGTTTCTACCAGTTTTCATCGAAATCCCTCTTTTTTGATATATGGTATCGTTCTACCTTAATTCTATTTTTAGATCATTTTCTCTATTAATACTCGACGCCGGGTATTTCTTGTGCCTCGGTCGCGAAACTTTTGCACGGCTCCTTGAGAGAAAACAGAGCCCAACTTTTGCTCTTGAAGTCAATACCATAAAAACGAGCGAGACTGACGTTGCAACTATGCAATTCCATTGTTGTACCACCGAGAAAAGTGTCGTTTGTCGGCAAGGAAAACCTCAGGTTGCCCAATTGTTAACTGGCCAGTTGTGCCAAAACACTCTGCCAATGTCGATGATGGCGAGCGTCTGATATTACCGTTTGATTGAGCGTCCATAATTCTTTGTAAAAAGAAACAAAAATTATAAATATCACACTGCAATTGAGTATATTTCCTCATATTTTTCGCATTTTTTGCACCCACACGCACACACGTTTGTAGAGAAATTTTGTCTCTTTTTGAAGCTACTATTGTTAGCACGCTGATGTCTCGGTTCCAATGAATTGAAAACTCGCTTACTACTTTTGAATTACTCACTCAAGAACTCGTAGAGTTTGTAAAAAATCTTTAGCAAATCGGGGGTCATTAATTTGATAATCATTATTTGTAATTGGTCCTAGTCGAAATCACCGTGCATGAATATGATTGCCAGTCGTTTTGTACCCATTTTTACAATGTCTTGGATTATAACCCTTGACATGAGAACGTTTGTTCCCATACAGTTCAATCGTAATTCGAGAGCGAATAGTTTCAGACCGAGCGTGTGATCAGGTTCGATACCGGGTTCTTCGCAGATATGTATTAAAATCATGAGAAATTATTTAATTTTAAGCTTACACATGAATTTTAATGACACGAGAGACGCGTGTTACGCAATTTAGGAATAAACTCGCAAAATAGTGAGGAAAAGGAATGAGATACGTACTGCAAGTGTCGATTTTACCGAGTTCCATTGTACCACCGACTATTCCACTTTTGGCATCGAGACTCGAGCCACCGAGTCCAATGCCGAGGTACAAATTTATGTGTCCCATGCTGCTGATCGAGGGTCAACCGTCAGAACGAAAATATTTCGTCATCCATACGACACTACCCAATACATTGCTCATATTCATGTGAACATCCAGACGAGTGAGATTCACGGCAAAGAGAACGAGAGTTTTCCAAGCTGTGGATTTGCCCATTTTAATCTTAGACGATGTTTGCTTATCCGAGGTAAAACTCCAGCATCGTCCGGTGTCCAAATTGGAAGAGAAAAAAAAAGGAAAGCCTGTTATAATTGCTCTGAGGAATATACGAGTAGTGCGACAAATTGAAATATTCTTGGAGGTATGAGTGTTGGGAAATTTTAAAAAATTAGATCGAACCTTTTAATCGTGTTTGCCGTGGCATATCACTCTCCAGAATGAGTCTCAATTTATCTCTGTTCAACATCGTACTATGTTCAAGTGCACTTTTCGACAATGCTTCAATCCCGTGTCTCTCGTAATGTTTTAACAATAAACTGGCCATTACGGTCTTTTCTTGATTCAACGGTGTTGACGTACGGTCGTCCTCACTGTAACCAAGACCCGTATTGAGATAATCGAGAAACAAGCGTCGTACGATGCTACGACGGTACCTGGCTTTCCGAAATGCCAAAATTTCTATCAATCGTCGCACACATTTCTTATTCTATTCATTTTTCTATTCATTTTTCTTATATTAAAAAAAGCAATCGAAATACCTAGTTACTTTAATCCATTTTCTAACTTCCATCCTCCAGTAGTCAAGTTAGAACTTGGGCTCCATTCCTAACCTCCGAAATATCTAACACAACAAAAATGTTGGACTAACTTTGGGCCTGATGTCTTTTTTTAATTATTCTAATCGAATAATTGACCACCAAACGTCCACCAATCGAATAAAATTAGTCCTAAATTTTTTTATTCATGTTACATGTTATTTTGGTGCTAATTACTGTAATGAGCCAGTACGCCAGTACCGTGCAATGTACTAGCGCGCCCTCATCGTAAGTCGCACTTGGTTTTTACATTTTATAGCTAAGCGAAAGACCATCAAATGATTTAATTACAATATTCATGACCACCAAACGATTCTGCATCGAATAAGCTTTATCCAAAGTGATTTTTTAAAAAAAGAAAAAAATGTTGGGCTAACTTTGGGCCTGATATCTTTTATTAATTATTCTAATTAAACGATTGACCACCAAACGTTTTAATTAGACTACCAATCACCACCAAACGAGCACCAATCGAATAAAATTAGTCCCACATTTTTTTATGAATGTTACATGTTATTTTGGTGCTAATTACTGTAATGGGCCAGTACGCCAGCACTGTGCAATGTACTAGCGCACCCTCATCGTAAGTCACACTTAGTTTTTTGAGTTTTCTAGCTAAACGAAAGACCACCAAACGATTTAATGACAATATTCGTGACCACCAAACGATTCTGCATCGAATAGGCCCTATTCAAAGTGATTTAAAAAAAAAAAAAATGTTGGGCGAACTTTGGGCCTGATATCTTTTTTTAATTATTCTAATTAAACGATTGACCACCAAACGTTTTAATTAGACTACCAATCACCACCAAACGACCACCAAACGAATGAAATTAGTCCCAACTTTTTAGATTAAAGTTGTAGGGCTAACTTTATGGAGGTTCGAGCTGCTCGGGCCACGGTCGTACATACAGGTATTGCAACCAGTGATGTGAAGCTGTAACGTGACCGTCGTGTGACCGTCACGTGACCGTAACAGAACCGTCACATGACGGATGCAAAAATGACGAAAATGACTGACCGCCCGATATCATATTTGCGCATGCGCACACACTGCAAACACCGCCGCCATTCGGAAGAAAATAAAAATAATAATACGACGTTTATAATTTAAAAAATATTGAAAATTCCTGTCTTCCTTTATTCCAATGTTCTTAATATTGTAATTCCCAATTTACTCAAACAATCACGATGAAAATAATTAATTTTACAATTATCATGAAATCTAAAAGTGTTGTGACCGAAAAAAATGACCGAAAAAATCGTGACGGTCATTTTCCATCTAGATAGAAGTCCCTGTCAGGCTTGTCTTGTCAGATGACGAAAGTAAAAATGACCGTCATTTTCACGTTGAAAATTATGTAAAACGAAAATGACGTCACGTGACGGTCACGTGATGGTCAGGTGACGCGTGACTGACGCGAACTCAAAATGACGGTCATTTTGCATCACTGCTTGCAACGAAGCCAAATTTTGGTGGTGGGGGAACGTCGCCTTAGCGTCCACGAATTAGTGCGTGCTGACGCCACAGCGAGTCGCTAGTGTAGGGGTATTTTATGTGAAACATAACCTCACACCATGAAGAGAGTGGTACAGGCCCTCACCAGAGGGCGAGCCATACTAGGCAAAAAAAAAATAACCTCACACCTTAAATCTGCGGCAACGGTGAACGGCTTGCGTGCATGATATTTTCGATTTTTGTGAGTTTTGTGGTTTTTTGTGACAAGAAATAATAATTATGAATGTTAATTGCTTTATTCCTATCTTTTATTAGTTTGGAAGGATTTATGCATATTTTCCATGAGAAAATAGGTTAGGATTTCATGCGCAGCGCGCTTGCCCAGTACAGGACCCCGCTAGTAGCGCGGCCCTTGCGGCGAGAAGTCGAGGTAAAAAGTGGACGCTAAGGCGACGTTCCCCCACCACCGTCGTTGCAAGACCTGTATGTACGACCGTGGCTCGGGCCCATGGAGACTAGAGCGAGGGTATGACACTCAATGCTAAAAGATCTTCGCTTATTTGACACGCTTCTGATTGGTTGGGGTATGCATCAGTTGCCAACTGCAGGACGTGAAACTCGGACTGCGGTATGCGGTGGTAATGGTGGTCGCATTGCCGAATTTTGGCCGGCAAAGTAAAGAACTTTCTTATCAATAACCGACCTTTTATAAGCGCTACTCAGTGCGAGATTCTTTTTCATTCTTGCCTCGTTGTTATTAATAGTTTACTACACTGAGAATAATTAATAGATATTGCTGTTTTTTTCAATTCGGTTTTATTCATTTCATAATTTTGACATAACGTAGTTTATAACATGATCATGAAATAAGACGCAGCTAAACAATATAAATTTGTAGACATTCTGTATTTAGTTTTTATATGGGAATTTGAATTGAAGATTTATTTCAACAAAACTTTGCGCAGTGAGAAATTACGGAATAATAAATAAAACTTGAACATTTTAATGTAATAGTCAATAAAGGCCATAAATTTTAATTCCGAGTAAAACTGTTCCTCAGTTTAATATTTTATAATAACTATGCTATTTTAGACAGAACGGAGAGTAAATATGTATCCAATTTGTTACTCATCGCAATTTTTTCAATATTTATCCCCGCTAATTAAGAGCAAAAGATATTGGAGAATAATTGCTAACATAATTTGTTAATAGGGAATACAATAACTATACTCTTTAATCTATATTCTTAAATAACTCTATTCGTAAATATCTCTCTTCAAATATCTCTATTCTTAAAATGTCTGTGCTTGTGAATAACTTTATTATATCAAGTTATTCAGTTATTCAGAGAAATTTTAATAAGAGTAGAGATATTTGCAAACAGAATTTACGGCAATACAATATAACTCTACTTTTTACTTCTCTATACGTAAGTATCTCTACTCTTAAATATCTCTATTAAAATATCTCTACACTCAAATATTTCTACTCTCAAATATCTCTATTCTTCTGTCCTGCACTCGTGTCACTCCTGAATAACCAAATTTGTTACATTTCATAATAAGTAATGACAGAAGTAGGCAGAAGAATAGAAATGTTTAAGAGTAGAGATATTTATATTAAGAGTACAGTTCTTTAGGAATATATATTTACGTAATTATATGTTCTTAAAATGCATCTACTTCTGAATAACTTTATTGTATAAAGTTATTCAGGAGTAGAGAGATTTTAATAAGAGTAGAGATATTTGAATAGACATATTTAAGCGTAGAGATATTTACGAATAAAGAAATTTACGAATAGTTATTTAAGAATAGAGATAAACGAGTAGAGTAATTTAGGAATAGAGATATTTATGAATAGAGACGTAAAGAGTTGAAAGTTATTGTATTGCCTGTTAATATACAACTTGCAATTTAATGTACAGCAAGATGCAAACTCTTGGGATTCTGAAGGTAAACATAACCTGAAAACTTTTTGAACACATTTTTCTTAGAGATGGCTCGATGGAATAAAAAAAAGAAGAGTGGGGCCGCTTGCGTAATTAATGTATACAAGTGGCCCTATTATTTTTTTTACTCCATCAAGCCGTCACTTTGTTTTTTTTTTTACTTTTGAACATTTACGAGAAAGCCTTGTTCGAATATTTGTCGGTAAGACAGATCTTTCACATTCTCTCAAGTGAAATTTACTCGCTGCCCGACAGATACCGCTACTGTCGTGCAATGTGTGGGAACGCCGCTACTGAGATCATCCACGTTACCGACGTCTTCCCTGGACAAGATTGGAGAGCCAATCAGACGTGAGCATCGCCACAGGTTAGGCGTGGTAACGCATGACGACTGCGGTGAGCGCCTCGAGCGAGGAAGAAGGCAGTTGCTTCGGAGACACGCACGAGTACAGTCTACTTTGGCTATGTTCCTTTTTTAACTGCAAGTACTTGCAGTGCTGCAATCGCGTTTCGATATACGCCGCAGTACGCTTTGTGGTCGCACTTGGGATCATATGACGTCACAGTTTTTGTCGTCACTTCCTGCTGTGATCACTGCAGCTGGCGAGGTAGGGCAACTCCCAGTGCATAGAGCTATTAAGTGGCACATGCCCCTAGAGGGCGATAGCCAGTGAGGAAAAGAAGAAGAAGATAGAGCTATTATAACTAGAGGAGGTGAGCCATAGGACTGCCTGTAAGGGAAAGCGTATCACACAAAACAGAGACAGAAACTCGGTGGGGTAGCTCTGTCCTTGTCTTGCCGCATGCGCAATCGCGACATGCTGCGCGCTCTCCGCTGACGACGCAATACGAAACGTGTTCTCAGTTCAAATTTATTATTGCGTTTCAATTCGTTTACGTGCGTGAAAATTTCTTGCCGGTTATTATCTGTACGATTGAAAATATTATATGAAAAACAAAAATGGTGAAAACGTGCATTTTGTGCAAGACGGAATCAAATTCTCTCAATATAGGTCGTAGCTTTCACAAGTAAGTGGATAAAAACATTGTTTGTAGGTTATATCTCCAAACTACCGGTAATATTATTTCTATATGTTGAAAGTGGTATATTGATTCTAATTAAAAACATAGATTTCCAAACGATGAAAAGTTGAAGAAAGAATGGATGCATGCAGCTGGCTTGGCAGTGGTCACTAAAACTGCAATGATAACACCGACATGTCGACTTCAAGAACGAAAAAATGAAAGTATTTCTGGCTGCTCAAGTGTTGAGCTCCAGTGTTTCAACAGCATTGAATTTTCTTGAATTCGAACTGAAAGATGAATAATTTAAGAATGCTTCTGCAACTGCCAAATTTTGTCAAATGTTTAATGATATGTTCGATATGCTGAATATTAAAAATAAATTTTGTAAAACTCCAGGACGACGAGGTATTACCAAAGAGTATTTACCCGAAATGAAGACAAAAATCGATGGATATATAGACTACATCACTAAATTGGAAGTCGATGAAGCTGTTAAAGTCGCAGGGGTAAGATAGTCAGAGAATAAAGAAAATCAGACAATGAATAAAAATACTAATAAACCAACACGTAATTTTGTACGCAAATCAGTCATGCAGTGCAGAAGCGTAAAAATGGGTTTTTTTGGATTTATCGTTAGTCTGACAAATGTATATAGTCTATGTGCCAAGTTATTAGAAAATAATATTGCTGAATATGTTTTGACTTATAAAATATCTCAGGACCATGTTGAAATGTTTTTTGCATTAATCAGACGCATGAACGGCTTCAATAATAACCCAACTGTTGTCCAGTATAATTCAGCATATAAGAAATTATTGTTAAATAATATGAATGTATCTGTATCTGCTGGCGCCAATTGCCCCCCGCAAGATGGAACGTTACTTATTTCGGAGGGAACTGATTTATCTAATACAGGGGACAACATTGATAACGAAAGGCATACTGATAAAAAAGGTGGAAATAAAGTCAGCAGCACGATGCAAAAGAGAAAAAAGAGCACACGAACTCCAAAAGTCAATACTTCCCCAGTAAAAGATTTAATGGCCAAGACTTACATTTCATCCGAACATGATTATTCAAAAAATGACAGTTGGTGTGCCTCAGAGTACAGTGAGCAAGTAGTGAAACACATTGCGGGTTTCATAGTATTTTCAATAAAGAAAAAAATTGAATGTGAGGAATGTCGTTCCATGCTACACGACAATTATAATCCAAATTGTAAATTAACAATTATGAAAAATCGTGGCGGACTTAACTTTGCATCACAAGATGTTAATTTCATCTGCTACAGTGCTGAAAAAATATTGCGAAAAAACAAACCTGTCATAACGACAAAGGATATTTATCATAAATGCATCACAGAAACCCTTAAAATTCTGCCACCAACTATTTTTGACAATGATAAGCACATTATGGAACAAGAACCTCTTCTTGATCATCGACATCAACTCATTATGCTTATTTTAAAAAAATATTTTGATACCAGATTGAGCCATGAGAGTAATATTCTGAAAGATATCGCTGACAGAATAAGAATTCGAAACAATAAATTAACATTATTTTCTGGCCAATAACTTATGTTATATTTTATGTATTATTGGAATCGTATTTTCTGTTTATATTACAATAATAAAAACATAATTTTCAGACTACCAAGTGGCTGTTTTACCTTTTATTACAATATGTTTATCATTAGTGACGTGATACATGTCTGAAATAGTGAAAGTGAAAAATAATGGTAGAAATAAAGTAATTTTAAATTTATACACTCATTTTTCGAAAATTTCATTCCATTTATCGTCATGAGTTCATGTAAAAAATAATTGGGATTAACATCGAAATTATCTTTTAATAACATTAATCTTATCATATTAATTGGTGAGAAAATGAGATTATTTTACAAAAACAGCTACACAAAATTCATAACCACAAAATTTTGATAGTCGAATGCGGGAGGGTCAGTATAGGCGAATCGTTTACTGCGCATGCGTGATCAGACAAGGAAGCAATTACCCTTCCTATCCTCTGTCTCTTTTCACCGTGATACGCGTTTCTGGCTGGCTCACCTCCTCTAGTTATAATAGCTCTATGACCCCCTGACTCCCAGCAACAACATGGCGGCCTACGAGAGGCGTGCGAAATTCATTTCGTCCAATGGTAACGTTGGATTCGTAGCGCAGCTGAGCTGTGCGCTCGTATCAGGACGGACACTGAAGTGCACTCAAGCTCGTTCCGTTATAGCAGTGCCATTGTACGGTATAGGACTAAAAGTAATATCGGAACCACACTTGCAGTACGCTTTATAGCCGCCATATTGCAGTACTTGCAGTCTAAAAAGGAACATAGCCTCTGTCTCTTCAACAATACCAACCAGGAAGTAAGAGCCTCTTACTTCCTGATACCAACATAACTATGGCAGCCGAGGAAGCTTTCGAACAGGTTTGTGTGAGGATATCAAAATTTTTTCGATGTTCACAGTTATGGGTAATGTGGAGATTGAAGAATTTTTCCTAACTTCAAATAGGACACCTTGTCTCTAACATTTGAAGGATCTGCATCATGTTTTGAAACAACCAATTACAAATTTCTTTTCATTTTTATAAGAATTGAAAAGTTGACGTGAGATATTTGCCGCAAAAATCTCACTTTGTACATTAAAAAAATGTGTTTTTGCAAACTGCGATTTTTCGAGTATCGTTTCATAATTAATAATGATTGTGCCGTGAACAACTTCTTGCTCGATTCCTTCAAATTTGATTTTCAATCATTATTCCTGTGATTATGAACCTTCCGTGGTCACACTGGGTCAAACCGATCTCACAACTAATATTCTTTTTTCTTTATGATTTTTTTTCAATACATAGTCATTTGCATTTTGATAAAGTAATTTTCAATAAATCAACTAGAATATTTGAAGGATGTTCTGTAATTTTTTGAGATTTTTCCAACTGATAGTTTGGTCACAATACTTGCTAAAAAATGGACAAGGACCAATCGACCCAAACAAGTGTGACCATGGAAGGTAACTAATTATTAAAGGATCGGATTAAAGGATCGGGTTATTGTTATTTTATTAACTATACATTCGACTTATAACATAGCAATGTTTATTTAAAAATCGGAAAAATTAAAAATGGATATTAAAAAATATTTAGATATTTTTTTACCATAGTAAAAGAAATAAAAATTATTGTATCAAGTTTACCTTCAACATACCGGGCAAAGCTTTTCTTTAAAGCTTGAAACTCAATGGGGCTGTTATTTTCCAACTCATCGCTTTTTAATTTGTATAACAAGATTTGAGAGTGGCTTAAAAATCGAATTATTATGGTGTTTTTAATCTCGAGAATAGGTGGAATTGACCACAAATGTAATTCATATATTAGTTTGAATAATATTTTAAACACACTTTTTTCCAACTTACAATTGACATTCAAAAACTAATCTAAACTAAAAATTAAAACCTTTTTTCCAAGTTCGAAGATGAGGAAACTGAAATCCCCATAGGTGGCACATTACCAGGTGGACGCAAACGTTTATTCTCCAAAGAATTGCGTTGCATGATGTATGGTTTCGGTGATGATCAGAATCCTTACACCGAAAGCGTCGATCTACTCGAGGATTTGGTAATTGAGTTCATCACTGAAATGACTCACAGAGCAATGGAAATTGGTAGAACAGGAAGAGTACAAGTGGAGGACATAGTATTCTTGGGTAAATATTAATTAAGTCAAATGTACCTTTGATTAAGAAATATTTAAGGATTCTCGATAGTAAAATTATATTTTCAATCTTTCTCCAGTGCGAAAGGATCAGAGAAAATATGCCAGAGTAAAGGATTTGCTAACAATGAATGAAGAGCTGAAGAAAGCACGGAAGGCTTTTGATGAAGTTAAATACGCAGGTACGGTCACACCGTAAGAATTATTTCTTTGATGACAAACTTTCGCTCTTTACTATAGAGCTGTCTGAGTGCAGTATTTCATTTTTCTTTTTTCAATTTATATTTCGTTTTTGCCTGAGTAGCACCGTTAGGTTGCAACAGTGGATAATTATAATTTCTTTTTGTCATTGGTTTGTTATTTTTGTACAAGGGTTGTGAGCAATATCGTATCAAAAATCAAAACTTATATTTAAATTCCCTCCAGAAAGATTATAATAATTACTAATGTTAAAATTGAAGAATGTGGAAGTTTTAGTGAGAAAAAAGATGAATAAATTATATAATTGTACAGTTATCCGTGATAATTGATATTGAAAATCTTTGTCGAGTTAATGAGAATGTAAGAGTGTATAAAATTAGCGTTTATTCTCTTTACAATCGACTTAAAGACTCATTCTTTGGCATCTTGTGATAAAGAATGCATTCTTCTTTTTCTTTTTTAAAATTATGTTCAACAAAGCTGACAAACTCACAGCCAATGTATTTACACTTATCGCACGTTATTTGCGTATCACGCAGCAGAGAGCAAAAAACAACAGTGTTGACTAAATAAATAATTGACAAATAAGCATGTGAATACGCATCACTCGCGGATATTTTACAACCTCGATCCCAAGCCCTCGAATTCCTCACGAGGACATCGATATCAAAATGATTTATGCGTGACTGCATGGTTGCAATCCGCAACTCAACTCTGCATACTACGAAGTAATGAGTGAAATATTTTTTTTGCATTCATTCAACATAGTACTATGAGAAGTTTAAGGAGGTACGACTATTATAAAATAGTACATTACGATACGAGTGCGTTGAAACTTTTTCTGACGAGTGTGAGTTTGCAGCATGAGCCAAAGGCGAATGCTGCAATCACACGAGTCAGAAAAATGTTTCTCGCACGAGTTTCGTACAGAATTTTATTGCACGAGTGCGGAGTGCCATTTTACGCACGGAGTGCAATAAACGTTATTTTTGTTTCGGCAAATGAATGTTGTGATGTTATTCGTTGTTCACAAAAATATTTGTAACAAGTACATATTTTCATTCCATCTATTTTTGAAATATTTCGCCGCAAATGAAATGAATGGATTTTTTATTATTCAACAATTGCGTTCGTCTTTTTCAATATCATAGGAATCAATGAATTATGGTAAAATTTTTAAAAATCCGATGGTTAGATTTATAAAAATCGTCCGCAAAATTGAAGAGTGTGAGGATTTACTTTTCGAATTTAACGTGAAGGGTATGTTTTGTTCAATTGGCGTTGTTTGAACCCTGTGAACCTCCGAAACTAAATTACTATTTTTCGTTTTACTTTGCAAGCATTAAATTTGCGCATTTGTCGTATCTGTCAATATACATAAATACACTAAATAAAATCTAGATAGAAAATGTCCAAATTTCGATGCATTTTTATTGATAGCTGCACCTCCTTAAGATTATTTTTGTGTTGAAAGTATATTTATTTAATCAACAATAATAAATGCTACCGTGGAAAAAATGTTGCTCGTTATCTGCCATGTCAGCCATTTCTTCTCGCTTCTGACCCCGGAAGAAATCTGCACGAGAAATTCATATGATCTCTTTCATAAACGTAAGGAAATGTCACATACGGCTTGTTTTGCCGACAGAATAACGTCGTTAAGGCCAACACCCTGATACGAGGAGCCGCACAACGCTAGAGGAAGATGATGAGATGATATGTAATTTTGGATTCTGTCCAATCGCTTTTTGTGTCCAACTACGTGCTGCGGAATGCAATCCTTCAGTATTGCGACATTATGCGAGGTTGGAGGATCTTTTATTCCCAATATCTTCCCCACTTGTCGCAGAGCAACTTTTAACAAGTGTTGTTTGTTCGGTGATGAGCCAAAGTATTCGTTGAACCAAGTACCACCCATCATAACCGTCAGTACCTGTTATTTAGAAATATGTATGAGTATATTAAACATTTTCATATATTTCAGCATTTTTTTAAATGTCTGAAACAAGTGTATGAAGATCATTGTGTAAAGTCCATCTCGTCAACGAAAAATTCGGGATATGTCTATCAAAATCGTATTTTTTTCTTTTTGAACGCATTAGTTGTATTATTATTTTACAATTGTGCCGAGAAATTATACTTCTTGCCATTATTAGACTAATATTTTTCTACATTTTTTTATTTAAGTTTAGAATTTGGGTCTACGACAAAATTGCATACATCTATTATTAACGTTAAGAATGTACGATTACGTGAAATTGAACAATAGACCAAATTTTAGATACATTTTTCCTCTCCATTTTGGGTTGGAATTTCCAAATGAATGTTGATATAATTTCCTCATAAAGCTTTGCTTTTGACAAAAAAAATTCGTGATTTACACGTCCATATCGGTACGTGAGTCGAAGAGTTCAGATTGATGCCCAAAACTATGACACCTCTGTGTTAAAGTGATAGGAGGTGTCATAGTTTCTGGCGTTAATCTGAGGTGTCATACTTTTCGACTCACGTATCGATATGTACAAAATGTTTCAAACACCGAAAAATTATATGAAGAAAGGATAGCAGGTTGACTGTGCGCGTGTGTATGTGCACTGTCCTTTGAAAATAAAATAAGAATACCTGAACAACACCTTAAGCAATTAAACTCAAATTCAGTACACGAATAACTTTTTTTTTGTACAGTACCATTTTCGCTGAAATTGCTTAACAACTTTCAATTTAAGGAGATTTAAATTTTGTTTACTGTGGATGCTGCAAATAAAGATCTCAATTTTTTGTGCATAACAACATTAGATAACCAGAACCACTGGTATTAAATTTGAAACTGATCGCTTATGGAGTCGATCAAAAGGAAGTATCTATTTTTAAAAAATACCTCAATTGCTCAATTTGTCATAACCTTGCAGCTATTTATTTCAAATTGCTTGCCCGAATGCTTTAAGACAGAGATGGTCGTATTGATTTTGGAAAGAATCTCTTGATGAATTGAGGGATCATCACAGTGTAAGATTTTCAAAAAATCGATTTCTTTTTGCATTATCCGATAGTATACACCGTTACAAACGCTCTGTGCAATTTTTACATCAAAATACGAATTATTTCGGTCACTATAGCCTTTCTTGGAACAATTTTATTGGAGCGTGAGACCTAGCGCGGAAATTTTAATGGCGTTATTCTCGGAATAGTGTTTTTCAAAACGGTGGCCACTCGCAAAGGAAAAGTTTTCAAGCGATCCGTTTGAAATTTGTACAGGACATTCTTCACGTCAGATCTTAGGCCGCTATGGAAGCTTTTTTAAAAAAAACAAATCCTATTTTTTTTACGAAAAACCGTCGAAAAAGAGGCTAAATTTGCTACATTTTTGTTCAAACCACCGCCATTTTTTCAAATTTCACTTTTTAAAAAAACCTCCATAGAGAGCGATAGCGGCTTTCCTACAGATTAATAATCTTTTTTTAATTTTTATTTTGGATAAAATTCGCGGCCGCAATCCTGGCCGCCATGGGACAACATTTTTTCTACGCAATTTTGCGCAAATAAAAACAATGTTAAGCAATAAAAAAATATATTTTAAAAAAATCATTTCGTATTCTTTATCGGTGCTTCAATTTGTAAAAAAAAATTGGACTGATTAGCTCATTCTATCCACCTAAACAAAAATCGTGTAAATCAGCTATTTTTCGCGCGGTCACAGTGTGATGATCCCTTGAAAATTAATTTTAAAAAATTGGTACATATTGCGGATTGGGTATCCAGCTGGAAATCGCTCGAAAAGTTTTTTCATGGTTTATGTCGAGGTGGAGAATGTGTAAATACCGATTTCCAGTGGGGGAGGGGTAAAAAAATTTCGAGCCATTATAAGTTGAAATTTGCTACTAGAATGGATATCCCTGTTGCAGAGTTTCTGTGGTTTTGGTGCTGTTTGAAACCTCACATGCAGAATTTTTTGGCATGGAAGATATGAATTTTTCCATATCTGTATAGAAACTCTGCATGTGAAGTTTCAACCAGCACCAAAACCACAGAAACTCGCAACAAGGATATCCACTCTAGTAGCAAATTTAAACGTATCATGGCTCGAAATTTTTTTTTCCTCCTCCCCTGCCCCTCCCCCCACTTAAAATAGGTATTTACAAATTCTCCACCTCGATATTGACAATATCAAAAATTTTCAAGCGATTTTCAGATATACAGCCAATTCGCAATATTTACCACAAAATTTAATTTCCGACAAATAATGAATGTCTCATTTTTTTCCATCATTTTCTTAGCTTACATTTACATGTTTTTTGAGTTTCTGCAAATATCGAAAGATAGCTTTTCTGACGATTCAACATGAAACTTACTGTGGACGATTCATTGGGAAAGATGCAGGAATCGAAGATAACGCCCAATATCGGTATTTTTTCTCTCGGTGGAACAAGAAATCCAAATGCTTCGATGGCTAAGCATTTACCCGAAAACTCGAGATTAACAACGCCGACGGTGACCATAGGTATTGCCGTCAATTCTCTGGCTAATTGAGGATGTTGTCGGTGTAACAGAGGAGCTAGATTCTTTGCCGACAGCGAGGAAATTAAACGTGAACATTCTACTGTTTTGTCATTAAATTTCATCTGGATGTTGTCAGGCAGAAAAGTAATTTCATCGCATCGTTCGTTTAAACGAATATCGACATCTTTTAACTTTAATATTTTGGCCATCCTTTTCGGCAATTGTTCCAATCCACCTTTTAGACCCCAGACCGACCATTTTTCTTTTTCTGCCAAATTGACCAATTTCGATTCGATCTGTTGTTCGCAGTTTGATGATAATCGTTTTTTCATACTTTTCTCGTTTCTTTCGAATAATTTGTCCAGCTGATTGAGCAATAAACCCTTTACAATCGACCCATGCTTTTGTTCTGCCTCGAATAATCCTGACATGAGAAAATTGACGCTTATTTGTTTAGCGTCACCTGCGCATATGCCACAAATCATCGGGCTTATTAGATTATCAGCGACATCTTTGCCGAGTCTTCTCTCAATGAAACTATACATAGACTCATCATCGCTTATAATTTTTGGCGATGTGAAATCACGCCAAAACATTTTTATCAATGGACCATCAAAAGGCTCCTGTTTCTTCAATAAACCACTTACCGAATTTGGCAATAGGTGCAAACCATTATTCGCGTAGATCATACGATTTCTGGCAGATGGATGATTCGAGGATATCGGTAAAAGTCGATGTGACAGATCTAGTCTGTCTATCAGCCGCAATGTATTTTTACCCTGTTCACCTTTTGGTCTCACTGTTCTTGGACCCATCTCGAATATCGTACCGTTTGATGATTCGATACTACGTATCCACCCACCTAATCTTTCCGATCCTTCAAACAATGTCAACTTACCCAATCTACTCTCGCAAGCATAAAAAGCTGCCGATAGTCCCGAGATTCCACCACCGAGTATCACAGTCATGACTTTTGTATTTTGCTGAAAGGAAAAATTTAATTTATCACTCGCATCATGAAAGTTGTAGTTCAGAATCATTTCAAGTACTGTAAAATAGACTCATATTAGTTGGTAAAGTAAGCCATACAATTTTCTCTGAGAGGATTGCTCTTTCAAATGCTTAATTTCCGATTAATCAATAATAATTTTTATGCTGTTTTTACGCTCTAATGCTAGCAACGAATTCAGACGTACATAGAAGCACAGTTCCTATACCTTCGGACGAACTCAGGGGGTCCAAGCACAGATGGGGATGAGTGAGGAGTGAGGCAAAGTTTCGCCTTAACCGTCTACTAGGAGCGCTAGTGTCGCTACCCATAAGCCATTGCGTCGATTTTCCATCTCGCTCGCACGCACTCACGGCACTCACCCATGGTATCCATGGCAACGAAATTTCCGCCTTCTTGGTTTGTTGCGTGTTGCGCGTCTTCATAGTGCGCTCGGGTGTGTTTTTTGGACTGTTTTTTGTTATCTTTTTGCAAATATATTGTGCAGCTTGCAGAAAAGTCGAGTGCATCGTATTGGGCGATCCTTTTAATAATCATTTTTTATCTTCACCGAAGCAAGGTAAATATATCTCGTTTTGTTATTAACCTAACCTCTTCTCGTATTTTGATCTCAAGTTGAATTCTCAACCGAATATTTGTTAATTTAAGCAAATATATAATATTGAAGGTGGACTGCACTATTTTTATAAGAATTATGAATCTAAAAAAATCCTTTCTACTTGTTGTTTGTAACAGCTATGTCGAGGAAGTGTTTGATAGCGGGATGTTCGTCAGAGGCTACATGCTTCTTCAAATTCCCAAATCCGATGACTGAGTCTGATCAGTTTTTAAAGTGGCTTGCTGCAAGTGGGAATCCTAAGCTGCTGAATGTTTCTCCGGTGCATGTGACAAATCGACATTTGTGTTCGGTTCACTTCGTACAAAAATATATGTTGGCGAAAGATGTTAATATTGTTTTATATATAAAAGCTCGTTAAATATTTGATGTAAATGCTGGTTGTACAGTTAAAACTTTGCGAAGTTATAGCTGATTAATTTTATGTGACACCCGAATAAAAAAAGATTTTATAAGTTTGTTTTACATATAAAAGCTCGTCAAATATTTAATGTAAACAGTGGTTATGCGGTTAAAGCTTTGCAAAGTTATAGCTGAATAATTTTATATTATACGCGAATAGAAAAACAATTTTTAAGTTTCTTTATAACATGAAAGCTTGTCAAATATGTGATGTAAAAACCGATTGTGCAGCTGAAAATTTGCAAAGTTCTGACTGATTAATTTTATATGATACGCGAATAGAAAAACAATTTTCAAGTTTGTTTATAACAGGAAAGCTTGTCAAACATGTGATGTAAAAACTGATTGTGCAGCTAAAACTTTGCAAAGTTCGGACTGATTAATTTTATGTGATACGCGAATAGAAAAACAATTTTTAAGTTTTTTTATAACATGAAGGCTTGTCAAATATGTGATGTAAAAACCGATTATGCAGCTAAAACTTTGCAAAGCTCTGGCTGATTAATTTTATGTTATACCGAATAGAAAAAGATTTTTTAAGTTTGTTTTACATATAAAAGCTCGTCGAATATTTAATGTAAATACTAGTTGTGTGGTTAAAGCTTTGCAAAGTTATAGCTGAATAATTTTATGTGATACGCGAATAGAAAAACAATTTTTAAGTTTGTTTATAACATGAAAGCTTGTGAAATATGTAATGTAAAAACTGATTGTGCAGCTGAAACTTTGCAAAGTTCTGACTGATTAATTTTATGCGATCCGCGAAGAGAAAAAGATTTGTTAAGTTTATTTTACGTATAAAAGCTCGTTAAATATTTGATGTAAACAATGGTTGTGCGGTTAAAACTTTGCAAAGTTATAGCTGAACAATTTTATGTTATACGCGAATAGAAAAACAATTTTTAAGTTGGTTTATAACATGAAAGCTTGTCAAATATGTAATGTAAAAACCGATTGTGCAGCTAAAACTTTGCAAAGTTATAACTGATTAATTTTATGCGATACGCGAATAGAAAAAGAATTTTTAAGCGCGTTTTTTATCTAAAAGCTTGTTAAATATTTCGATGTGTAAATATGAATGTTGTAAATAGTCATATATTGAGATGAATAATTATACAAAATATTTGAAATATATTAAAACACGAATATACTGGCATTTTTATTATATTTTTGTATCCTGGGACATTTGAAATGAAATAATAATAATAATAATAATGAATCTGCTTCGGGGGCCGTGGAGAGGGGGTAAATCTGTATATATATATATGTCATACGCATATATATATGTCATAGGTATTAGTTCTCTAACCGTCTACTACGAGCGCCACCAGCGCAAACTTTGCCTCAACATTTACTATGGTGGCTTGTACCCCCTGGACGAACTGGGGTACACTATGCTAATGGGGTACAAAGTATACCCCAATAGCATAGTGTACCCCAGTTCGTCCAGGGGGTACAAGCCACCATAGTAAATGTTGAGGCAAAGTTTGCGCTGGTGGCGCTCGTAGTAGACGGTTAGAGAACTAATACCTATGACATATATATATGCGTATGACATATATATATATACAGATTTACCCCCTCTCCACGGCCCCCGAAGCAGATTCATTATTATTATTATTATTATTTCATTTCAAATGTCCCAGGATACAAAAATATAATAAAAATGCCAGTATATTCGTGTTTTAATATATTTCAAATATTTTGTATAATTATTCATCTCAATATATGACTATTTACAACATTCATATTTACACATCGAAATATTTAACAAGCTTTTAGATAAAAAACGCGCTTAAAAATTCTTTTTCTATTCGCGTATCGCATAAAATTAATCAGTTATAACTTTGCAAAGTTTTAGCTGCACAATCGGTTTCTACATTACATATTTGACAAGCTTTCATGTTATAAACCAACTTAAAAATTGTTTTTCTATTCGCGTATAACATAAAATTGTTCAGCTATAACTTTGCAAAGTTTTAACCGCACAACCATTGTTTACATCAAATATTTAACGAGCTTTTATACGTAAAATAAACTTAACAAATCTTTTTCTCTTCGCGGATCGCATAAAATTAATCAGTCAGAACTTTGCAAAGTTTCAGCTGCACAATCAGTTTTTACATTACATATTTCACAAGCTTTCATGTTATAAACAAACTTAAAAATTGTTTTTCTATTCGCGTATCACATAAAATTATTCAGCTATAACTTTGCAAAGCTTTAACCACACAACTAGTATTTACATTAAATATTCGACGAGCTTTTATATGTAAAACAAACTTAAAAAATCTTTTTCTATTCGGTATAACATAAAATTAATCAGTCAGAGCTTTGCAAAGTTTTAGCTGCATAATCGGTTTTTACATCACATATTTGACAAGCCTTCATGTTATAAAAAAACTTAAAAATTGTTTTTCTATTCGCGTATCACATAAAATTAATCAGTCCGAACTTTGCAAAGTTTTAGCTGCACAATCAGTTTTTACATCACATGTTTGACAAGCTTTCATGTTATAAACAAACTTGAAAATTGTTTTTCTATTCGCGTATCATATAAAATTAATCAGTCAGAACTTTGCAAAGTTTCAGCTGCACAATCGGTTTTTACATCACATATTTGACAAGCTTTCATGTTATTAAGAAACTTAAAAATTGTTTTTCTATTCGCGTATAATATAAAATTATTCAGCTATAACTTTGCAAAGCTTTAACCGCATAACCACTGTTTACATTAAATATTTGACGAGCTTTTATATGTAAAACAAACTTATAAAATCTTTTTTTATTCGGGTGTCACATAAAATTAATCAGCTATAACTTCGCAAAGTTTTAACTGTACAACCAGCATTTACATCAAATATTTAACGAGCTTTTATATATAAAACAATATTAACATTTTTCGCCAACATATATTTTTGTACGAAGTGAACCGAACACAAATGTCGATTTGTCACATGCACTGGAGAAACATTCAGCAGCTTAGGATTCCCACTTGCAGCAAGCCACTTTAAAAACTGATCAGACTCTGTCATCGGATTTGGGAATTTGAAGAAGCATGTAGCCTCTGACGAACATCCCGCTATCAAACACTTCCTCGACATAGCTGTTACAAACAACAAGTAGAAAGGATTTTTTTAGATTCATAATTCTTATAAAAATAGTGCAGTCCACCTTCAATATTATATATTTGCTTAAATTAACAAATATTCGGTTGAGAATTCAACTTGAGATCAAAATACGAGAAGAGGTTAGGTTAATAACAAAACGAGATATATTTACCTTGCTTCGGTGAAGATAAAAAATGATTATTAAAAGGATCGCCCAATACGATGCACTCGACTTTTCTGCAAGCTGCACAATATATTTGCAAAAAGATAACAAAAAACAGTCCAAAAAACACACCCGAGCGCACTATGAAGACGCGCAACACGCAACAAACCAAGAAGGCGGAAATTTCGTTGCCATGGATACCATGGGTGAGTGCCGTGAGTGCGTGCGAGCGAGATGGAAAATCGACGCAATGGCTTATGGGTAGCGACACTAGCGCTCCTAGTAGACGGTTAAGGCGAAACTTTGCCTCACTCATCCCCATCTGTGCTTGGACCCCCTGAGTTCGTCCGAAGGTATAGGAACTGTGCTTCTATGTAGTACACTAGTACGTCTGAATTCGTTGATGCTAGTCAATGCCGGTTACACACTCTCGCCAGAGAACATAGAGGTACATGGAAGCGTAGGCCTTATGGGAGCGCTTGGCAGACTTTCTCGGGGTGCCCGGCTAGTTCGTACCCTGACCACGGCGAGCGCTGCGGCACCCCGAGAAAGTCTGCCAAACGCTAAAACGGGGCCTACGCTTCCATGTACTTGTGGCGCGCGCATCCGCAATTGTACCTGGTCCTTTCTCGTAAACGCCTCGGCACCCAGCGTTTCCTATATATAACAGTTCCAAGCTTCCAGACTCTACCACCACCGGCGCGTCTGGGGCAGGGTACAGTTGCATAGCCCAGCGAATATTCCTAGAATAGACAATTTTATAATTAAGCTTACTCGTGACTACTTCAGCTCGCTCTCATTGCTCAATAATCCTGTTATGGACGCTATCGCTCGACAAGATAGAAACATCTCGGCACGGCAGCTGATCACTGGCTACGTAACACCCCAGGCATTCATCCATTGTGACCAGTCGGGTCTGATCCAGGATTCTAATAATGTTCCACTCTTATACCATTGGCGTCGGAATAAAGCCGACAAAAGAATTTCGCTTCATTATAATGATCTCATTATCAACAGAGAAAATTTTATTGGCTCCACAGCTATTCCTCGTTGTGACTTTCTTGACTTTAGGCGTCTAAACTTCAACAAATATCCCTGGCTCAGCCCCGACTGCCCTCACATGGCTGAATTAGTCGCCCGGAAAGCGCTCCAGCGACGATGACGCATTCCCTTTGCTGCGGTAATTTACTCTTAAATAGCTGAGGTTCCTTGCCTTCATGCATAATGTACCTGTGATAGTGATACCCCAACCCTTGTATATACTGTTTCCACTTTTTTTTTTTTTTTTTTTTTTTTTTTAGGCTAAGATATATTTATTGTTATTACGTGACCGATCATAGGGGTTTTTTTTCTGATTATCTCAAATTTTTTCCCCCTTTATATTGTACACCCTCTGGGATACGACTGACACTTTACCCTCCTTTTGGGTCAAACACCAAGCGTCAGGTGGTTTTATTCCGCCTCTGCCTCTTTTTTTTTTCCTGATCCAGGACGCTATAGCTCAGCCCGCGAATGCGACTACTCATCGCTCTACGGACTCTTAAACCTTTATATCTTGTTGGTGTTTCTTTTATTGTTTATTGTACCTTGTTTTCTTACTTATACTGATCATGTATCCTCAATAAACACTTTTTATAAAAAAAAAAAACAGTTGCATAGCTCTACTGATGAGTCTGCACTGTACCCGAGACGAAACGCTAAGAGGATCCTCCCCTATGTTTTTCGCTGAAGAATATCTAGAGGGATCTTCTTTACCAACCTCCTACCACATTCCTTTCTTCCTTACCGACATACGAGAACTGGACCAACGAACTTACGTTCATGTACGCTTCAACTCAAACGCTCAATGTACGAGACCGACTAGCATCTCTACATACTTCTATGTTCTCTGCCCTCGCCGAAATCAGCGAGATCCAGTGTTGCCAACTGGCGCAAGAAATATATCGCCATATCAAACTTCAAAAATCTCCAGATTTCAAATCGCCAAAAATCACCAGTTTTTCACCAGAAACTTGACAAATTTCTCTTAATTACAATTTTTTTAGGAGCGTAAAAATTAAGTACCATACATCTTTTGCCGGCTAAAAAGAGAGCTTTGCTTTCGCGGTAAATTTTTTTTTCCAGTTTTCAATGCCAGTATGTTTAAAATGTCCCAAAACGTCTAGAAATTACATTTGAAAAAAATGTGAGGAGACGCGTGCGCATGTACACTGTAAAAAATGTTATTAAATTTAATATACAAAAGTATATTAAATTTCAAAAACAAGTATGTGAAATCGAAATTAATATACGAGGTATCGGAAAATTAACAATTTCATCTTAAATTTAATATTTGTATATTAAAATTAAGGATGTATGCCCAGTCAATTCCACAGTACATCTATTCGTTTTTTCAAACCGATTATTATATCAAATATCAATCATAAATATATTTTATATTAATTATAACTAATCATACATAACAAAACAGGTCGATAAAAGTTGCGGTTTTTAACGTCAAGAATAATTAGTTCTCCATTCCATGTATGTTGTACTTGAGGTAATGGCCGTTCCATCAACCAATCAGAAAATTCCGTTTATATATCAAGAAAATTTGGTACAGCGCCGCTCTACTACTCTCACGAACTTACATCCGTGACTACTCTACTACTACTGCACACTCTGTTTACCTACTACCCAACGTTGCCACATCCCCATAGTACGTACATTTAAGAATGGCGACTGCAGTAGCAGTTTTTTTGCACATCCGGTGAACGATTACATTTTATTGAGATTACTCAACGAAGACCCGGGTAACACCGGGGTTTTTTTTCTTTCAGTAGTAAAAAATCCCAAGTTTTTAATGATAAGTTTTTGAATTTTTTCTACCATTTAAAACATGCTTTATTTTCTCATTTTCTTGTAGATTATGCTACTTCCAGTACAAATAACACGCGTTTTAATGAGACAGAAAACATTAACTTTTGTAAAAAATATACGGTAAACAATTTTTATTTATTTTTTATCGACGCCGTGGCATCGTTCACTCTAAAACATAGTTAAAATTCAACAGAGAATTCCATACTGCGTATTTTGGGCA
Source organism: Alloplasta piceator (assembly GCA_946863875.1). NCBI lineage: Eukaryota > Metazoa > Arthropoda > Insecta > Hymenoptera > Ichneumonidae > Alloplasta > Alloplasta piceator. Next base: position 28,785,520 of record OX333073.1, on the reverse strand, counting down.
TACATCCTTAAAAGAGTGAGCATTGAAAATTAATATACCCGTATATGAAAATAGTTTTTGTATACTTTTTCGCAATTTTCAAATACATTATTGAAAATTAAAACACTTATTTCTTAAAATTGCAATCAACCATTGAAATTTTTTTTTTCAATATTGTAATGAAATTTAATATACAGTATACGGAATTTCAATAACAAGTATACAAACTCGAAATTAATATACATGGTATTGGAAAATTAACAATTTCATCTTAAATTTAATATTTGGATATGAAAATTAAAAGATGAACGTTGAAAATTCAAATCCCCGTATATTAAAATGGTTTCTATAAGCTTTTTCGCATTTTTAAGATACGTTATTGGAAATTAATACACTTATTTTCCAAAATTACAATCAATGTCAGCGGCCGTGCTAGTTGACGTATCCACCACTATGCGTCGCATGCGCTCGGACCTCTGTGCCCAAGCGAAATAGGCGTATGGCGGTGTTATATACCGGGACGGCCAACGTGCCCAATTAGGGTCCGTATTCGGCAAACTAGGCGTAGATGGCACAGATGTTCTTGGATCTTTTGCCCGCGCAAAATCTAATTTCATTTTTAATTTGCAACTTAAAATAACCATTTTTTTTGGTAATGACGTACGCAACACTTTGTCATTTTTAATTCATTTGTTTTTCCAAATAATATTTATTGGACACGAGCACGGATACAACGCACATCTTGGCCCGGCTAAACACATGATACTGACAGTCGGTAAATATGGACAACCAATATATCTACGCCTATATTTGTGCAATAATAAAAATATATTCATGTTGCCAATAATTCGACAATGCGTAAATTGTCGATTAAGAAGAGAAACTAGTGAATTGATAACAAATTCATTAATGTATGTTGTCTAATTATTAAAAGTCAATTTGAGAATTAAATCTTCCCGCTTCTGTGGAACCAGTAGCAGTGTTGCCCTCAGCTACGCAAGGGTCCCAGTAAAGACCCTAATATACTTACCTGGCGCAGAGGTTATACCGTGATGATTAAGGCGGTTCCTCCAAGGCGAAGCTCTTCCATTGCACTTTCGGTCGAATTGACCCTTGCGAATATCCCTAATGTGGATATCTCGGGCGTACAATTTTAGTTGCACTGTAAGAAATTTTTGTATTAAATTTAATGAAAAAGTATGAAGTTTTTCTGCGTATACAGGATACTAAATTTCATATACAATGTGTATAGTAATATTCCAATATAAGTATATGAAAAATAAAATAACTTCTTTTAATTTTAATATGCAAAGAATATTAATTTTGATATCTTTTTTCATGATTCTGCTTTAAAAATCATACTATGTATTGGAATTTTAATATACGAACGTATATTAAAATTAATATACTGTATATGCATAAAAACTTCATATTTTTTTTATTAAATTTAATACAAACATTTTTTACATTGTACATGTGTGGAAATTTGGGAATAGAATTCAATTTTCAATGATTCAATTTGAAAAAGTTTAATAATATTTCGAAAAACCCTTGTGAACGCTCTAATTTTCATGATTGTCCACCCGCACAAATCTCAATTTTTTGTGTCAATGCACCAAGTGATAATAACAATCGATTTTGAATTTGAAATTACCCACACAGCAATATGACGTCTGAAAGAATCGCTGTAGATTTCTTATGTAAGATTTGGACATCCGAATACATTTTCCAAAAGACATCTTAATGAGTTCCGAAAGTAGTCAAATGCGCCACTTTGAGGGATGATTTTGATATCTGTGAAAAGTTGTCTTGAAGATAACTTTTTCAGACTTCTCAAAAAAGATATCGTAAAGACTACTATTTCGAGATTTCTTCACAAGACATCGTCAAGATAACTTTTTAAGGGTTCCTTTAAAATTATCAAAAATTAATTTTTTTTCTTATTTCTATCGTTTGCAAAAATTTTTAATACCTATTTTTATTTATTTACATAGTTACTGGACCTACTTGCGAACCTATCACGCTACCTATTACGCTACCGACTACTTATGAATTCTCTTTACTTATATGATATATCAGTGGTGAAATCCCAGAATTTAAACGGTTCCGATATGTATCCGAACAAATATTATCACGTAGTTCATCTGAATATGCGATTTCTAATAACTTTTTAATATTCATTCCGAAGATCTCTTAAGTTATTCTTATTTCAGACTTCTTCAGACTAATGTCTGCGAGATATCATACGTGTTGCTCTAGAAGTAGTCTTAAAAGAGAGTTCGCGAGGAAGTATTTCTGACTTTTGTGCTGTGTGGGTAATCGCTCAAGAGGATCAGTTTGTAGCAAACGTCCAAATTTTCAAAAAATGCTCGTCACCGCTCTAACCCAAATCTTCAATAATTGGCGGAAAGATTATGTCATATCAGAACTTATAAATTTCCATATAGAAAAAAAACATTAGAACACAAGACATATGAAAGTTATTTTGATTACTCGTACATGTGAACTGATACTTATACAACTGAACCGAATTTTATTACCTCTTCCATATCTTCAATTATATATTTTTATTTTAGATGCATACTATCTAGTGATATAGGAACAATTGCTGCAAATTTGCAATGCCCTTTCGATAACTTTTTCATCTGTTAGTTACCGACGCAATTACAAAATTATCCACCAGTGGTATGTTCGAAAATGAAAAACCGCGGAGACTGGCGTATTCACCAAACAATCGATAAATCTCCAGAAAATAGCAAAAAATTTACACAAATCACCAGATTTGCGACATGTCGCAAAGCTGCATTAAAAATCTTCACAGCCGATTCAAAAACTTCAGATCTAGCTACAAAATCGTTAAATTGGCAACACTGATCGCACTAGTTATATCGGCTGTTGTGACGTCACGCCGTGGCCCGTGCCCGCCGTGCCGTAGCTGAAAAACACTCGTTATAACCTTACTTTCTGTTTTAACCTTTCGTATGACAGTGTACTATAAACAAACATATCGTATTTATTTGCATTGTCATTACGTGGAATGAGTTTCATAAAGTGTTTGTTATAAATTAACACCCTTGGAATACACTTATAATTGGGAGTTCGTAATTCCAAAGTGTTTTAGGGTGGTTTTTATAAATAATAAATGCACGGGATTTTTTCAATGAAATTCTTTTATTATTTGAACTCATTGACTCGTAGATTTTTTTCAAAAATATCCATAGACTAGATAATTGCATCACAATATATGAGTTATTATAAATCTTTTATATATTTCAACTAAAATAAACTGATTGATAAAATCTTCTTTTAAAATGTTATCACAGCAAATAAAGCTTATATCCATTTTCATTATATCACATAAGAACTTTGGTTTCTCTGTTGAACATTCCTCGCTTAGAATTTATCACTCAGTTTCCAGTGCAACATTCAATACATCATTTCGCATTTTGCGTAGACTCCTAAAGTCTTCCGGCTGGGCCTCCCATTGGCTTTCATACCATCTAGCGACTACATCCATTGCTTCGAGAACTTCCAATGGTTTTAGCAAATCTGTGGCAGGATCTTCATCGTCGCTGCTTTTATCTTCATCCCATTCCTCGATAATTAATTGTTTGTACAGATGAGGTGTTGCAAGCTGTCACAACGATTTCCTCGTCTGACACTTCTTCCCATGGTCTGCATGAATCATCGATTCGAAGCCATTCTTCAGTTTCATCCACGGAGTATTGACTTTAAGTCGATTTCAGTTGGTTCATCAAAAACGTCAGCACACCTGCTGTTTCCAAGCTGGGAGTTGTGAACGATGTATCCAGCAACAATTTCCATCCGTTGCGGAGGGTGTTTTCTGTCAAAATATCTCATGCTTCTGCGATTGTTCTGCAACAGTCCAACAGTGTCCATCGCTTCAGAAAGTTGCTCATATGTGAGTCATTGGCACAATCTTCCAGAAGAAGGTTTCGCAGGAAATTTTTCCGGTAGTTTTTTTTCATGGCTTCAATTATCCCTTGATCCATGGGTTGGATCAAAGCAGTGACATTTGGAGGCAAGTACATCACCCTGCATCTACTGTCGATTGCATTTGAAAGATTTGCAGGTGGATGCGATGGTGAATTATCCAATAGGAGTACAAATTTCCATATATGTAATATAGGGCTAGAACTTTTATGCGAGTTATCTCAGGTACCCGAAATTATCCGGATACCCGGATAACCATTTGCGACGCTCGCTACCTGGGTACCCGTTATTACCCGGGTAATAACGGGTAATATCGGGTAATAACGGATAATATCGGGTACCCGGTATCCGAAATTACCCGGGTATCCGGGTAATAACGAGTAATATCGGGTAATGCTGCATTAACATCTCCTTTATGAATTTTCATGAAAGGTCCATTCTAATTCTTATATATTCCATCTTTACCCTAGTATTTGTTCGAAATTAATGCATTTATTCAGAACAGGATTTTTTTCCTCAGATACGTGTTGACTCAGCGATAATACTTCTTGGTCTTTTTGTAAAATCAAATTTGTCCGAAAAAGGTCATTATCCAAGGAGAAGGAAACAAGAGCGGACTAGGAAAACGTATGAGACGAGTGTATCCACATAGTATTATTATCATGGTGTGGAAATTGTTTTGCAATATATGATCACACATGAGTACTTAATAAACTCAATCAGAAATCAATCGATGAATTAGAAAATGCAGAGAAAGACTTGAACTTTCGTATCTTGTATAGCGTATCGCATCTATCGAGTTAAATTTTTTGTACAAATATATGCAAGGACGGTTGATATCAAATTTGAAAAGGATTGTTTAAAGAGTTTTCAATTAATTTAATTCAATTAGTTAAGGGGATCTTGTCAAGTTTTTAAAAAATTAAGAAAAAATCTGATTCAGCATCTCGTAAGGAAACTTAATCGGACGCATAAAAAGTGAATACAAAGAATTACACCGGAACCCCTCTATATGTAACAAATCTCGTTGCCGGGGCTCGACGTGCTCCCGTTCCGATCAAAACTCAGGAGCGTACGCATTTGCATTAAATCTATATGGAGCATTCCATCCCAAGTCGGAGAGTTTGAAAAACTTTTTTTTTTCATTTCCTCAATTTTTTTATATTTTCAAGTACCTATCAAAAGACCCTTCCTGTTGAATTTTGAGATTTTTTGATTACCTGTTCAAAAGATATTAAATTAACAAAAGAAACCGTTCTGTCTTTGGTATTTTGGTCATAACTTCTTTAATAATGATACAAATTAAAAGTTTTTTTTCAAAATTTTTGTTTTTTTTATGGCTTTTTCAGAAAAAGTACAACAAAAATATTCGACTTATTTTTGAATGAGTTTTTTGAGTTTTAAACTTTGAATCGCGTTTTTTAAAGTAAATGTCATTTTTGATTTTTTTTTTAATTTTTCGTTTCAAACATCCATCTATTCAACAGTTTTTAAGACTAGTCCGATCGTGGGATCTCAATAACTCATTTTTTTTTTGAACTTTGAAAATTAAAATTGTTGAATTTTTTAATAAATTATTATGAATACCAATTTTTGTTACTGCATAGTATTTTTTAAATCATTTAAAATTAATTTTGACACTTTATCATTGTTAACAGATTTTAGAAATTAGTAATTATTCGATGAGAAAATAACAACACTTCAAGAATTGTATGAGTGGGCATTGAACCTAAATAATCTATACCGAATATTGCTGTCGAATTTTCACATGAGAAACATTCAGATGCAAAAGAAAGATTTTACTTGCGATAAAAGACTGCGAAGTCAATCACAGGGGGACACAAACATTTCACTCAATTATTCCAATGAGCAACGGAAACGTATTGGCAAAGGAATTTTGTAATTCAGGAAATAATAGTATGTGTAAGGTTTTCAAAAAAATACGTAAATAAATCAAAACTGTTGTTATTATTTTTCATAAATAGACTTAACGATTAATTATTAATTTTCAAAAACCTGTTAACAATAAAAAAGCGTCAAATTAAATTCTAAATATTGAAAAAAATACTATACAGTAACAAAAATTGGTTCAAAATAAATTCTAATTAATGAAAAAAAAACTATACAGTATCAAAAATTGGTATTCATAATAATTTATTAAAAAAAAAAAATTCAATTTTCATAAATCGAAAAAAATAGTAGTTATTGAGATCCCACGATCGGACTAGTCTTAAAAATTGTTGAATAGGTAGATGTTGAAAACAAAAAATTGAAAAAAAAATCAAAAATGACATTCACTTTTAAAATCGCGATTTAAAGTTTAAAACTTAAAAAACTCATTCAAAAACACGTCGAATATTTTTGTTGTATTTTTTGTCAAAAGGCCATAAAAAAACAAAACATTTGAAAAAAAAAATTAATTTGGACCATTATTAAAGAAGTTATGACCAAAATACGAAAAAAACGGTTTTTTTGTTAATTTAATATCTTTTGAAGGGGCACTGAGAAAAAAAATTGTTGAATATGCAAAATCGTTTAGTTGAATACGTGCAACTAAATATTTAGTTGTACAATCCAAATTTTTGTTGCCTGAACGATATTTTGGTCAACCGAAGCGCGGAATTATTCAAGAAACTAATTATTTAGTTAGACCAAATAAATATTTAGTTGCCCGCATTCAACTAACGATTTTGTATATTCAACAATTTTTTTTCAGTGGGTAATAAAAGAATTAAAGATCACCATAAAAATTCCTATTACCCATTAAAATTTTAATGTGTAATGGAAAAATGTCCATTACCCATTAAAATGTAGTGTGTAATAGAAAGAAATTCCATTACACATTAAAATTTTAATGGGTAATAGGAATTTTTATGGTGATCTTTAATTCTTTTATTACCCACTGAAAAAAAAATGGTTGAATATACAAAATCGTTAGTTGAATACGGGCAACTGAATATTTATTTGGTCTAACTAAATAATTAGTTTCTTGAATAATTCCGCGCTTCGGTTGACCAAAATATCGTTCAGGCAACAAAAATTTGGATTGTACAACTAAATATTTAGTTGCACGTATTCAACTAAACGATTTTGCATTTTCAACCATTTTTTTTCTCAGTGCCCGTTCAAAAGATATTAAATTAACAAAAAAACTTCTTTAATAATGGTCCAAATTAAATTTTTTTTCAAATGTTTTGTTTTTTTATGGCCTTTTTACAAAAAATACAACAAAAATATTCGACGTGTTTTTGGATGAGTTTTTTAAGTTTTAAACTTTAAATCGCGTTTCTAAAAGTGAATGTCATTTTTGATTTTTTTTAAATTTCTTGTTTTAAACATCTATCTATTCAACAATTTTTAAGACTAGTCCGACCGTGGGATCTCAATAACTACTATTTTTTTCGATTTATGAAAATTGAATTTTTTTTTTTCAAATAAATTATTATGAATACCAATTTTCGTTACTGTATAGTATTTTTTCATTATTTAGAATTTATTTTGAACGAATTTTTGTTAATGTATAGTATTTTTTTCAATATTGAGAATTTAATTTGTCACTTTTTTATTGTTAACTGGTTTTTAAAATTAATAATTAATCGTTAAGTCTATTTATGAAAAATAATAACAACAGTTTTGATTTATTTACGTATTTTTTTGAAAACCTTACACATACCATTATTTCCTGAATTACAAAATTTCTTTGCCAATACGTTTCCGTTGCTCATTGGAATAATTGAGTGAAATGTTTGTGTCCCCCTGTGATTGACTTCGCAGTCTTTTATCGCAAATGAAATCTTTCTTTTGCATCTGAATGTTTCTCAAGTGAAAATTCGACAGCAATATTCGGTATAGACTATTTAGGTTCAATGCCCACTCATACAATTCTTGAAGTGTTGTTATTTTCTCATCGAATAATTACTAATTTCTAAAATCTGTTAACAATGATAAAGTGTCAAAATTAATTTTAAATGATTTAAAAAATACTATGCAGTAACAAAAATTGGTATTCATAATAATTTATTAAAAAATTCAAAAATTTTAATTTTCAAAGTTCAAAAAAAAAATTAGTTATTGAGATCCCACGATCGGACTAGTCTTAAAAACTGTTGAATAGATGGATGTTTGAAACGAAAAATTAAAAAAAAAATCAAAAATGACATTTACTTTAAAAAACGCGATTCAAAGTTTAAAACTCAAAAAACTCATTCAAAAATAAGTCGAATATTTTTGTTGTACTTTTTCTGAAAAAGCCATAAAAAAAACAAAAATTTTGAAAAAAAACTTTTAATTTGTATCATTATTAAAGAAGTTATGACCAAAATACCAAAGACAGAACGGTTTCTTTTGTTAATTTAATATCTTTTGAACAGGTAATCAAAAAATCTCAAAATTCAACAGGAAGGGTCTTTTGATAGGTACTTGAAAATATAAAAAAATTGAGGAAATAAAAAAAAAAGTTTTTTAAACTCTCCGACTTGGGATGGAATGCCCCATATAGATTTAATGCAAATGCGTACGCTCCTGAGTTTTGATCGAAACGGGAGCACGTCCAGCCCCGGCAACGAGATTTGTTGCATATAGAGGGGTTCCGGTGTAATTCTTTGTATTTACTTTTTATGCATCCGATTAAGTTTAGTTAGACCAAATAAATATTTAGTTGCCCGTATTCAACTGACGATTTTGTATATTCAACCATTTTTTTTCAGTGGGTAATAAAAGAATTAAAGATCACCATAAAAATTCCTATTACCCATTAAAATTTTAATGTGTAATGGAAAAATTTCCATTACCCATTACAATGTAGTGTGTAATAGAAAAAAATTCCATTACCCATTAAAATGTAGTGAGTAATGGAAACAATTTCCATTACCCATTCCAATTTTAATGTGTAATCAGGGTGTCTAACTTTAGCCCCGACTGAAATTCCATGACATTTAAAGTTTTTTCAGGCAAGGAATAACGATTTTTTCATGACTTTTGGTATGGCTTAGTATACCACAAAAATATGTATGATAATTATTGTTGTATGTACTTTTCTGAATTTTCGTATTTTCATTCAGCTTTTCGAAAAAATGTGTCTCGCGGGCCAACAAAAAATATACGAAAATTCTTCAAACTTACCAAACTAAATAATTTTACATACACTACCGACAAAAAATTTCCGGACAAAACTTCAAAAAAGGTCTGAAACGTTTTTTAATGCCATTTTGTCGGAATCGGAAGTGAACGTAAACTAATATAACAAACGGCATTTTAAAGGGGAAGAATTCGGCTTCATTTTCTGTTTTTTAAATTATTTCTACAATTTGTTTTTAGATTTGGACTCTATTTTGGAAATAAATGTTTTTCGCCTTTGTTTCCCTCTCTTCAGGTGCCCCCGTCTTCTAGAGGAAATTTTTTAAATACATTTTCACGATTGGATCCATAAAGGGGAAAGTTAGACCTTCAATTTCTTTTTTTTTTTTTAACTTTGAGCGATTTTTATTTCCAAAGTTATTCTGTTTTTTGCGAAAAAACACGTATAACACGAAAACATGGAGGATTCATGAAAAACTTCAGGATAGCAAAAAGTTGCGTCTGTTTTCGTTGAGTTCAAAGGAATTTTTTCAGATTTTGTTTTTTTACTTTTGTTTTCTCATCTTCTGGGTCGGAACTTGGATCATTCAATTACCATAATTCGAGAACTATGGGATTGTTGATAAAAATTTAAGAGGGAAAAATACTTTATTTTACCATTTTCAGCACATTGGAATTATCTTTTAAATTTCTTTCGTAATTTTTTTTTTTCCAGCCTCAACATGATCAAAAAAAAATTTGGAAAAAAAACTCTGAAATAATTCCTCTGAACTCAACGGAAACGAATGCAACTTGTTGCCTTCTCGAAGTTTTTCATGAATCCTCTTCGCTTTCGTGTTATACGGGATTTTTCAAATTTTCTCTTTTTCACAAAAAACAGAATAACTGTGGGAAAAAATCGCTCAAAGTTAAAAAAAAACTTTTCCCTTCACGAATCCAATCATAAAAATATATAAACAAAGTTTCCTCTAGAAGATGGGTGCACCTGAAGAGAGGGGAAAAAGGCGAAAAACAGTCGTTTTCAAAATAGAGTCCAAATGTAAAAGAAAATTATAGCAATACTTAACAAAAATTTGAAATTTTTAAAAAATAAATATACAAAACAGCAAGGATAGTAAACTTGTTACGAATACCATAAAGAAAAATCAGGTTCAATATCTATTTTTCATGACATTTCATGACTTTTTTGAGGTTCAGTGTAATTTCATGACCTTTAAGAATTTTCATGACTTTTCAGGTCGTTAGACACCCTGGTAATGGACAAAATTTTAATGGATAATGGATATTTTTTTCATTACTCACTACATTTTAATGGGTAATGGAAATTTTTCCATTACACACTACATTTTAATGAGTAATAAAAAATTTCCATTACACATTAAAATTTTAATGGATAATGGAAATTTCCCCATTTCACATTAAAATTTTAATGGGTGATGGAAATTTTTTCCATTACACACTACATTGTAATGGGTAATGGAAATTTTTTCCATTACACACTACATTGTAATGGGTAATGGGATTTTTTTCCATTACACACTACATTTTAATGAGTAATGGAAATTTTTCCATTACACATTAAAATTTTAATGGGTAATGGCAATTTTTCCATTCACATTAATATTGTAATAGGTAATGAAAATTTTTTCCATTACAGTGTTGGTTTGGATATGCGGCCGTGTAGAGAATCAGTGAAGGGAGGAATCGGCTCCGGTTTTTATCCAAAACTGTACAATTTTATTTAGAACCACTGGCCGAATCGCAGCCGATTTCTCCCTTCACTATTTTTCCATTACACACTACATGTTAATGAGGAATGGAAATTTTTCCGTTACACATTAAAATTTTAATGAGTAATGGAATTTTTTTCCATTGCACACTACATTTTAATGGGTAATGGAAATTTTTCCATTACACATTTAAATTTTAATGGGTAATGGAAATTTTTTCCGTTACACATTTGAAAAGTAATGAATAATGCATTACTTTTCCATTACAAATTCTGCAACCCTGACTCTCGATAAGCTTTTGGACTCACACTACCTCCACTTTAAGGCCTAACGGGTAACATTGAACAGAACTTTCTTTCATTTTCGCTCACATGTAAAGTCACTTCGTTCAGTTTTTAATAAATATTTCACTCGCATAATACCGAAAAAACCACAAAATCTTCTTCATACACAATGTTATACGGGATTTTTCGATGTTACCCGGTATTACCCGATATTATCCGATATTACCCGATACTACCCGATATTACCCGATATTACTCGATGTTACCCGATACTACCCGATATTACCCGATATTACCCGATACTACCCGATATTACCCGATATTACCCGTTATTACCCGTTATGACCGAGTATTCGAGTAGAAAGGTACCCGTTATTACCCGGATATTTTCGGGTTATCCGGGTATCCGGATACCAAGTGTTGGATCCGTGGAACCCGGATAATCCGGATATCCGGATACCCGAATAAGTTCGAGCTCTAATGTAATACTCCTACATTGCTAGCGCTGGCTGATACGTGTCGAAAACAGTACGGTGCAGACAATATCGCTCTCTCGCTCGTGGCTCACCAGAATGGCTTGTAATGCGCAAGCGCGAAGGAAAGCGGAGGTGCACCAGCCAATAACATTTATATATTATGTTTACGTAGTGGGTCGCGCGTGCGCAGAATGATCAAATCTGTTCCGATCTGTCTCGCTTCATCGGTGTCCCCACCACTTATAGGGAAGCATAGGCCACTAGCAATATAGGAGTATTACATATATGCAAATTTATCGTTTGCTACACTCTTTCTTGATGTTACCGATGGATGAAAGTCTGTTCTATACCACTCTTCGAACAGTGATCGATCGATCCAAGCGCTTTTCTGGCTTTTATAATTCACTGGTAAACTCACGGTGTTTTTGAAGCAGCGGGGGTTTTTCGATTTTCCAATCACCAGTAGCTTTATTCTGTGACTGCCAGTTGCATTTGCACACGTCATAAGTCACTCGATCCTTGAGTACTTTCCGGCCGGCTGCTGTAGTCCTTCCTGCAAGCGTACGTCGTGGCAACGATTTCCAGGCTAGACCAGTTTCATCAGCATTGTATACGTTATCCAAGTCATAAGCTTCGTCAATTAAAACTTTTTTGAAATACTACTTGAAATGTGCACTTGTTACGTCGTGAAGTTAAGGAAACTGACGTAGACTATAAAATTGCTCTTCGCTTGGACTGGAATGCGCCAGCCCGGGACAAAAGAGTACTACTGGATTTCCTTTTTATGAAAAAAAATATATATAATTTAATCCTTACCTTCGGAGTAACATTGCGGTTTATTCGAGCATCACGGTTTCGATCTCGATCTCGGCCGGGTGCTCGTCTCTTGCGATGAAATCTCTTAGTCGCTCGGCCTGTTCCCTCTCCGCGTTGCCGATGTCTGAATTAATTATCGTGGTCGCCTCTGATTGCGCGTCGCTATTATCAATGAGCGGCTGAATGAAAACCGCTGCCTTGCCGACCGGACGCAGAGTTTCTTTTCGAATAAGGGTAACCGGCCTTTTTACGTGTTCGTATGCGGCGATGCGCGGTTTCGACGTAGGCGCACTAGAGACGGGAACCGCGAGAATTGTCAGGGGCGCTAATTCGGCAAGCGCGCGTTGAATTAGAATTTTGTAAAGTGGCTTGTTGTCGCCCTTTTGTTTATAAATTTCGCCGTTCGCGATGGCACGAGCTTTCTTCCTCTGTTCTTTCTTCCCGCCCCGTCGTCTAGTCATCGAATATACGATCGGGCAACAAGGGGGGGTAGGTGCTGGAAGAAAACGACTTGGGATTAATGACATTCTCTCTTTTGAGTACTCAGTGGTTCTTGAAGGACCGCGTGCAACGAAGAGAGAATATACAAAAAAAGGAATAAAATTATTCTCCTTCCTTGAGTGCTCGGAAGTTCTTGGCGAACAAACGTGCAACAAGAGAGGAAGCAAAAAGGACGAGGTGAATTTTCCTTCTTCGAGTGCTCAGGAGTTTTTGGCAACAATCGTGCAACAAAGAGAGGAAATAAAACGAAATTGTTAATTTTCCTTCTTCGAGTGCTCAGGAGTTCTGGGCGAACAATCGTGCAGCGAAGAGAGGAAATAAAAAGGGATGAAGCGAACTTTCCTTCTTTGAGTGCTCAGGAGTTCTTGGTGAACAATCGAGCAACAAAGAGAGGAAATAAAAAGGGAATGAAGCCAACTTTCCTTCTTTGAGTGCTCAGGAGTTCTTGGTGAACAATCGTGCAACAAAGAGAGGAAATAAAAGGATGAAGTGAATTAAACTACTCCTTCTTTGGGTGCGCTGAGGTTCTTGGCGAACAACGTGCCTTTGACGACCAAAGAGAGAAAAAAAAATTCAAATGATAATTGACCTCACACAACAACAAAAAAGGAACACAAAGAGATGATCACAGTTTCAAAATATGTATTGTTCTCGATTAAAAAAAAACACACACACACACACACGATCACAAAATACAAAGATATAAGAACGGAGTATACGCCGCGATAAATTCGAATTAAATGCGCGAAAAAGGTTTTCACTCGGATTGGCCGTTCTAGACGCACTGTTGAATTTCGCGAACTTCCGCTCAGAGTGAGGGTGTCTTTCGGACTGATGGTCCTCGAGAATTTTCGAGAGATATTGCTGTGACAAATGCGTGTCTCGTGAGACAGACCGCCTCAGGGGTTGGACCCATGGGCCTTGTATACAAGCTTGTGCGTCTAGAAGGGTGGGGGAACGCTCGCTACCCTGTTATCTCGCTCGCTCTCGTAGCTGCCCTACGTGCGTTCCTCCACGTGAAATACAAGGGTGTGTGTGTGTGTGTGTGTGTGTGTGTGTGTGTGTGTGTGTGTGTGTGTGTATGTTCCATCTGTGTATTAACTACAATAATTGTATGGTTATTATGCGATTTTGGTAACTTGAGTAAAGATTACTAACATATAAAAAAGATAGCACGTGATGGCTTATGTGAAAATAGTTGTGCATGTATATAATGCTAAAACGTAAATGTGTGTTTTAGTCGAACGTAAGCTATGTGTGCGTAATAATAACAATAATTATAAAAATGAATTAGAAGTAGCTATACGCATACATATCGCACATACTCTGCACTGGTACATAGGTGAATTTAATAATTGATGGAAATGCATCAGTTTGGAATTAAATGCAACAATATGCATACGCGTATCGATATATATATGTCAATCGCATTGCTCCAGGTCCAAATCAAAGGTTAATTTTTTAAGGTATACATCGATTTAAAAAAACATTTACATGCTATATATACTATCTATTTCGATATACATTTGACGAGAAACGGAAAACTTTGAAAATGGTTTGTTTAGCATTCTGCAAGGTCTTAAGTCCCGAAAGTATCTATTTTCCATATTAAAATATATAAAGTCCTTGAACTATATATTATATTAGGTGTACAAATAAGTTTCCGCGGTTTTTTATAAAAAATTAGGAATTTATTGTGAAGGAACAGTACATTACGTTTTATTTAAAGTATTTTCCATCATTTGCCACTACTTTTCCCCATCTTTCTGGCAACATTCGGATACCCCGTCGAAAAAACTCTTCATCTTTTGACGCTATCCACAAATCTACCCAATTTTTGGTGTCTTCATATGATGTGAAGCGCTGCTCAGACAGACCATGTGCCATCGATCGGAACAGGTGATAATTGGAAGGGGCTAAGTCTGGTGAATACAGCGGGTGGGGTAAAACTTCCCAGTTGAGTGTTTCCAAGTATGTTTTTACCGGCGCCGCAACATGTGGACGAGCATTATCGTGTAAAAGAATAATTTTGTCGTGTCTGGAGTAGTAATGGGCGCGTTTTTCCTTAAGTGCCCGACTCAATCTCATCAATTGTGTTCGGTAGAGAGCTCCAGTAATGGTTTCGCAGGTTCTTTGTCCGTTCCGTTCCGTTGTCCGTTTTTTGTCCTTCACGTCAAACTCACCGTTCTTAAACTTTTGAAACCATTCCTGACAACTTCTCTCACTTAAAGCAGCTTCACCATATGCTTCTAGAAGCAATCGATGCGCCTCAGCTGCAGAATTTTTCAAATTAAAAAAGTAAATCAAAAGTTCCCGCAAATGATGCTTATTCGGCACAAAACTTGACATTTTTGCACGAAAAAAATTACGTGATGCTGATACGGAATCACTAGTACTTTAAGGTTATGGTGTTGCCGGATGACGAAACTTGGGATATTACGTTTTACATCTGACAATTTCTCCATAACCTTCTGGTGGGGCCATCTTTTGACAAACCGCGGAAACTTATTTGTACACCTAATATATACATGAGGCCTGGAACCATTCAACTTATCCGAAAAATATAATATTAAGGATAAATCGTTCTACACGAAAACCAAAAGAATAGCACGAAAACTCGGCGTGCCAGTTTGGGGCAACTGAGAAGTCAAAAGAGCAAGTGAGTAAACGAATGAGGTGTGAGCAAGTCCGCAAATCCGCAAATGCGCATACGCTTATGATATTATGAATTGGAGTCGTATATTTCCTGGTTGTTTTGGATGATCATCGTATATATATTCACAGGACATTTCAGATAACATACGTGTAGTTCTGGGACATTCTAGGTATGAATAGTATAGATCCGGGACATTTATGATGGGAACCGTTCAGTTCCGGGACATTTTAGATAGAAATCGTATAGTTCCGAAACATTCTACGTAAACATTTCGGCTACAACGAGATGTACATGAAATTCTTCCTTTTCAAGATGTCCCGAATGAAAATTTAACATATGACGAATGGAAGTCGCAGTTCCGATTGTTATCTAAAAATTTCAATTTATTCGATTTTTATAAAAGTATATGCTCCTTTAACCCGACACGGAAGTGGTACTTCGTTTTAAAAAGTTCCGCCAATCACTAGTAGATCGTTAATTAATTACTTATAAGTAAGTAAAACATGAGCCAGCATATCAGTCTCCTTACTGCTTACACTTAACCCCTGTCTACTTAATTTATCCAATGAACAATTCTACATTGAATTCGGTAAATTTATCGGGTCGCATAAATCGAAAGAATACTTCCAGGTCATTTTTGATTGACACTGCAGAGTTCCAAATCTTGAGCATCTAAAAATCATTAGTACCACAACTGTCGTGCATTTATTTTAAATAAACGAAGCCAGAAATAATGGAAACAGGGATTTTTTGCATTGTAAGATCTATTTATTGAGAAAAGTTAAGCGACGTATGGCCTCGACGATTAAATCTTACAATGCGAAAAATCACTCGTTTCATTATTCCTGGCCTTTCTCATGTAAGAAAAAGGAAGGAATCCTAAAAAAGGTAACAAATTCTGAAAATACGTCTACGCTTATGATATTTCCAATCGGAGTTGTATAATTCCTAGAGGTTTTGGATGGTCATCATATATTTGCTGAACATTGGAGATGACAATGGTGTATTTCTGGGACATTCTAGGTATGAATAGTATGATTCCAGTACATTTAAGATGGGAATCGAATAGTTCTGGGACATTTCAGATTAGAATTGTCCAGTTCCGGAACATTTCAGGTAAATACTCTGCTACGAGAAATTATACACAAAACTCTGTGTTTTCAAGACATTTCGAAAAAAAAATTACCAGGTGACGCATAGGAGACCCAAAAACCATTTTTATTGCGAAAAATGGATGTGTAGGATTTGTAGAGATGTATAAACTTGTTTTACCAGACACGGAAGTGCTGGTTATATTTACGAAATTTCATCAATCATTGAGAGATCGTTTATTAATTCCGTTTGAGTAAGTAGAACATAAGTCACTCGACTTACATCTTACACTTGAACCTTATCTACTTCATTCGTTCAATCAACACTTCTAAATTGAATTCAGTGGATTTATCGGATCTCGTATATTAAAAGCTTACTTCCAGGTCATTCTTGATCGACACTGCTTTGTTGCGAATTTTAAGGTACGAAAAAGTTATAGTACCGCAACTTTCGTTCATTTGATTAAAATGAAAAACGCCAGGAATAATAATACAAATGATTTTTGCATTGTAAGATTTATTTATTGAGAAAGGGTTAGCATCCTACTGCCTCAATGATTAAATCATACAATGCGAAAAATCACTCGCTCTATTATTCCTGGCCTCTCTCATTTAAAACTGAAGCCTGAATTTTGAAAATCCACATGCGCGTATGAGATTTTGTATCGGAGTCTATTCCCTAGATGTTTTTGGTGATCACCGTTTATTCGCGGGACATTGCAGATAACAATCGTGTAGTGCTGGGACATTCAAGGTCTAATTAGTATAAATCCGGGACATTTATGATGGGAACTGTACAGTTCCGGGACATTTATGATAAGAACTGTACAGTTCCGGGACATTTCCAATAGAAATCGTATAATTCCGTAACAATTCAGATAAATACTTCTGGTACAAGAAGATGTACATGAAATTCTGCCTTTTCAAGACATTCCGAATAAAAATTTACCAGATGACGAATGGAAGTCGCAGTTACGATTGTTATCTTAAAATTTCAAGTCGTTCGATTTTTAGAAAAGTATAAGCTTTTTCAACCCGACACGGAAGTGGTGGTTCGTTTTACAAAGTTCCGCCAATCAATAGTAGATTGTTAATTAATTACTTATAAGTAAGTAGAACGTAAGCCAGTACATCGGTCTCCTTACTTCCTACACTTAACCGCTGTCCATTTCATTTAATCAATAAAAAATTCTACATTGACTTCGGTATATTTATCGGGTCTGATATATCGAAAGCATACCTCCAGGTCATTTTCGATTGACTCTGCCGGGTATTAAATCTTAATAAGCCACAAACAACTGTTATTACCACAACTGTCGTGCATTTGTTTCGAATTGATGAAGCCAAAAATAATGGAACAAGTGATTTTTGCATTGTAAGATTTATTTATTGAGAACGGATTAGCATCCGACAGCGTTAATGATTGAATCTCACAATGCAAAATATAACTCGTTCTTATATTCCTGGCCTCTCTCATTTGAAACTTATGCCTGAATTTGAAAAATTTGCATACGCTTATGACATTCTGAAACGGAGTCGTATTTTTCCGAGATGTTTTTGGTAATCATCGTATATTAGCAGGACGCTGCAGATAGCAATCGTGTATTTCTGGGACATTCTAGGTATAAATAATACAATTCCGAGACATTTAGGATGGGAACCGTACAATTCCGGGACATTTCAGATAGGAGTTGTTCAGTTCCGAAACATTTTCGATAAATACTTCTGCTATAAGATAATGTACATGAAAATCTCCGACTCCAAGATATTCCGAATAAAAATATACCAGATGACGAATTGAACTCGCAGATCCGATTTTTATCTTAGAATTTTGACTTGTTCGATTTTTATAAAAGTATAAGCTTCTTCAACCCGACACGGAAGTTATAGTTTGTTATACGAAGTTCTGCCAATAACTAGGAGATCGCTAATTAATTACGTATAAGTAGAAAATAAGCTAGCATATATCAGTCTCTTTACTTCTTATCCTTAACCCCTTTCTATTTCATTTATTCAAAAAACAATTCTACTTTGGCTTCGGTAGATTTATCGGGTCTCATATACCGAAAGCATACTTCCAGGTCATTTTTGATCGACACTGCTTTGTTGCAAGTCTACATTACAAAAAAGTATTACTACTGCATCTTTCGTTTTTTTGTTTTAAATGAAAGAAGCCAGGAATAATAAAACAAGTGATTTTCGCATTGTAAGATGCATTCATTGAGAAAGGTTTAGCATCGTACAGCCTCAATAATTAAATCTCACAAGGCGAAAAATCACTCGTACTGTTATTCCTGGCTTTTCACATTGGAAAAATGCAGGAATCCTAAAAAAGATGACGAATTCAGAAATCCGTCTCCGCTCATGATACTTTCAAAAAAATTCGTATATTTCCTAGATGTTTGAGATGATCATCATATTTCTGGGACATTCTAGGTGTAATTAGGATAAATCCGGGACATTCAGGATGGGAATCGAATAGTTCCGGGACGTATCAGATAGGAATCGGCCAGTTCCAGAAAATTTAAGATAAACACTCTGCTACGAGAAATTATACATGAAATTCAGAATTTTTAAGACATTTCGAAGAAAATTCTACCAGGTGACGCATGGAAATCCCAGATACGATTTTTTTCTCAAAAAGTAGATTTGTAGGATTTTTCAAAAATGTATTATTTTTTCACCAGATACGGAAGTGGTGGTTATATTTACGACTTTTCGTCAATCACTCCGAGAACGTTGATTAATTTTATGTGACTAGAACATAAGTCAGTCTAGTTACTTCTCACACTTGAACCTTATCTACTTCATGCATTCAATAAACAAATCTTAATTGAAGTCAGTGGATTTATCGGATCTCGTATATCAAAAGCATTATTCCGGGTCATTTTTGATCGACACTGCTTTGTTCAAAATCTTAAGCCACGAAGAACTATTAGTATAGCAACATTCGTCTATTCGTTTCAAATGAAAGATTTATTCATTGAGAAAGGTTTAGCATCCCACAGTCTCAATAATTATATCTCACAATGCGAAAAATCACTTGCTCTATTATTCTTGGCCTCGGTCATTCAAAACTAATGCCTGAATTTTAAAAATCCACATACGCTTATGATATTATGAATCGGAGTCGTATATTTACTAGATGTTTTTGGTGATCATCGTATACTCGCGGGAAATTGCAGATAACGATCGTGTAGTGCTGGGACATTCTAGGTCTAATTAGTATAAATCCGGGACATTTATGATGGGAACCGTATAGTTCCGGGACTTCTCAGATAGGAATCGTACAATTCCGGAACATTCTACATGAATACTTCTGCTACAAGGAGATGTACGTGAAATTCTTCCTTTTCAAGATATCCCGAATGAAAATTTAACATATGACGAATGGAAGTGGCAGTTTCGATTGTTATCTCAAAATTTCAATTTACTTGATTTTTATAAAACTATATGATATGCTTCTTCAACCCGACACGGAAGTGGTAGTTCGTTTTAAAAAGTTCCGCCAATCACTAGTAGATGCAGAGTTCCAAATCTTAACCTTCAAAAAACCATTTGTACCACAACTTTCGTGCATTTATTTTAAATAAACGAAGTCAGAAATAATAGAACAAGTGACTTTTCGCATTGTAAGATCTATTTATGGAGAAAAGTTAAGCAACGTATAGCTTTAATGATTAAATCTTACAATGCGAAAAATTACTCGTTCCATTATTCCTGGCCATTCTCATTTAAGAAAAAGGAAGGAATGCTAAAAAAGGGGACGAATTCTAATAATACGTCTACTATGATATTTCCAATCAGAGTTGTATAGTTCCCAGAGGTTTTGGATGATCATCATATATTTGCTGGACATTGCAGATGACTATCGTATATTTCTGGGACATTCCAGGTATGAATAGTATAATTCCGGTACATTTGGGATGGGAATTGCACATTCCGGGACATTTCAGATTGGAATCGTCTAGTTCCGGAACATTTTAGATATATACTCTGCTACGAGAAATTATACATGGAATTCTGTATTTTCAAGTCATTCCGAATAAAATTCTACCAGGTGACGCATAGGAGTCCCAAATACCATTTTTATCTCAAAAAATCAATGTATAGGATTTTTATAGATGTATAAGCTTGTTGACAGATTATTCATTAATTTCGTATGAGTAAGTAAAACATAAGTCAGTCTACTTACTTCTTACACTTGAACCTTGTCTACTTCATTTATTCAATAAACACTTCTGAATTGAATTCAGTGGATTTATCGGATCTCGTATATTAAAACCATATTTACAGGTCATGTTTGATCGACACTGCTTTGTTTCATGCATTTGCATTGTAATCTATTCATTGAGAAATGTTAAGCAACTTTCAGCCTCAATGATTAAATCTTTCAATGCGAAAAATCACTCGTTTCATTATTCTTGGCCTTATTATTCCTGCTGGATTCTAAAAAAGGTGATGAATTCTAAAATACCGTTCACGATAATGATACTTTTAATCAGAGTCGTCTATTTCCTAGATGTTTCGGATGATCATCGTGTATTTGCCGAACACGGTCGCTGTTCTAGATGGCGCCACCATCGAGAGCGACCATGCGGCAATTATGCGGTAACTCTAAGGTCGCTTATCCCCGCTGAAATTGAGAATTTGACCAGAAAGCGACCGCAACGTCCGCAACCGAGCGGTCGCTCGGTTTGGTAGGGTAAGTAAGAAGAATATAAGCCAGTCCATCAGTCTACATACTTCTTACACTCAACCTCTGTCTAGTTTATTTATTCAATGATCTTGAGAAAATTCTTAGAATCTTGGAAAGATTCTTTTCAAGATTTTTTCAAAGATTTGCAGGCATTAATGGCTAGCACTGTACAATTCAAAATTGACTTCGGTAGATTCATCGGGTGTTATGTATTAAAAGCATACTTCCAAGTTATTTTTAATTGACACTGCATAGTTCTCAATGTTAAGCTACAAAAAACAATTTTCACCTTATCTTCTGTACATTTCTTCTAAATGAAAGAGGCCAGGAATAATTAAACGAGTGATTTTTTGCATTGTAAGATTCATCTCTTGGGAGAGGTTTATTATTCTGCAGCCTCATTTTGTCGTACGAATAATTTCTATGAAATGCGGCAGCGGCGATCGAGCAATGGTTATTGTTATAAATTTTGAACTATAGCCAATTCTAAAAAACCGCGAACGCTTAATATATTGAAATATGAATCTTATATTTACCAAATGCTTTGGTTGATCATCCTCTATTCACGCAACATTTCTGATATTGATCGCGTGGTTCTGGGACATTCCGAAAAGTATAAATCCAGGACATTTCAGATGGAAATCGTACAATTCCACTACATTTTAGATGAATACTCTGCTATGAGAAATCATACATGAAACTCTGTATTTTCAAGACATTCCGAATAAATTTCTCCGAAATGTAGCAGCGCCGTTTTAGCAATAGATATTGCTATGATTTTTGAACGATAACGAATTTTAAAAATTCGCATACGCTTATAATTTTATGAATCGAAATCGTATATTCTCTGGATGTTTTGAATAATCATTGTATATTCCCGGGACATTTTAGATAGCAATCGTGTCGTTCTGGGACATTTTAGGTATGAATAGTATAGATCCTAGCGAAATGAATAGTATAGATGCAGTTTAGATAAATACTCTGCTGCAAGACATTGTAAATTAAATTCTGTATTTTTATGATTTTTCGAATAAAAGTCTACCATATGGACAATCAAAATTAAGTTCAGTCAGGGACCACCCTCGATAAATATACACGATGTATATTCATATATATTTCCAGGTCTGCATTGTGTAAGCAGAATTAATGATTTATCATTTATTGTGTAGTTCAGGGACAGTCCTCAAATAATACTGATGATATATATTCGTTGATAGTTCCAGGTCTGACCTTGAATTAAACGATTGACATATAAAACGTCCGACGTGGAACTATGCAAATGTCCCATTAGTATTCAATAAATGCGAAAAAATGTCCGCAAAGTATTTAAATGTTTATTTTTAATGTATACATCAATCTAAAAAAAACATGTACATGCTATATATACTATCTATTTCGATATACGTTTGACCAGAAACGGAGAACTTTGAAAATGGTTTGTTTAGCATTGTGCAAGGTCTTAAGTCCCGAAAGTATCTATTTTCCATATTAAAATATACGAAGCCCTTGAACTCCATATTATATATACATGAGGCCTGGAACTATTCAACTTATCCAAAAAATATAATATTAAGAATAAACCGTTCTACACGAAAACCAAAAGAATAGCACGAAAACTCGGCGTGCCAGTTTGGGGCCACTAAAAAGTCAAAAGAGCAAGTGAGTAAACGAATGAGGTGCGAGCAAGTCCGCAAATCCGCAAATCCGCATACGCTTATACGGAGTCGTATATTTCCTGGTTGTTTTGGATGATCATCGTATATATATTCACAGGACATTTCAGATAACAATCGTGTAGTTCTGGGACATTCTAGGTATGAATAGTATCGATCCGGGACATTTCAGATGGGAATCGTACAGTACCGGAACATTTTAGATAAATGCTCTGCTATAAGAAATTGTACATAAAATTGCGCATTCTCAAGATATTCCAAATGAAATTCGACCAGATGTCGGACGGAAGTCCCAGATATGATTTTTATCTCAAGAACCTGATTTGGAGGATTCCCTAGCGGATTGGGTGACGATGTTTTCACCCTGAAAAACCACTGAATCACGGTGATTTTTTACGGTGACAAAGTGCCCACAAAATCACCGAGATCTTGGTGATTTTAAGGTGATTCCAACGTGATTCCACGGTGATTGTCACGGTGATTTTGTGACGGTGACAATCACCGTGAGAATCACCGTGGAATCACCTTAAAATCACCAAGATCTCGGTGATTTTGTGGGCACTTCGTCACCGTAAAAAATCACCGTGATTCAGTGGTGACTTCATCCACTAGGGTTTTTACAGAAGAATAAGCTTTTCCTACCTGACACGGAAGTGAAAGCCATTTCTACGAATTCTCGTCAATCACTGAGAGATCGTTGATTAAATTCGTGTAAGTAAGTAGAACATAAGCCAGTCTATCAATCTACTTACTTCTAACTCTTAACCCCTGTTTACTTCATTTAATCAATGAAGAATTTAAAGTTTACATCGACAGATTCATCGGGTCTCGTGTATCAAAAGCATACTTCCAGGTCTCGACTGACTGTTGTTTTTACATTTATATTTAATATTGTTCAACTAATAACCTAAAATCGTGACACATGCCAGCTGTTGTGTTGAATATAACGAACAACCCCTCCCCCTCTGCCCTCTTGCGCCGTATTACACATAACCTCCATTCGTTTCGGAAGTTCAGCAAATCGAATACTTTGAGGACATTTCATCTCATTTATTGAATACTACCGGGCCATTAAATAGTTCCAGATCGACCGAAAAGTTTTATATATCGATCATTTTTTCTCGGGGATGGCTTGATGGGATAAAAAAAGAAGAGCGGGGCTGCCTGCGTAATTCATGTGTACAGGTGGCCCAACTATTCTATTTTTAATCCATCAAGCCATCTCCGAGATGAATGTCTTAAAAGTTTTGAGCTCTATCTCTTTCGCACTTACGAGAAAGGAAAAGCGGACATCACCCTTCCCTTAAGGGGAGGCTAAATATCGACATTATAGCACCTCGAAAATGGATTCTGGACTTGCTCTGGCACGAATGGATTGACACGAAAGTAGTGATTGTTTTTACGAATTTTCGAAAATCACTAATAGATCGTTGATCAATTTCGTATAAGTTAGTAGAACATAAGTCAGTCTACTTACTTCTTATACTTAAACCTTGACTGCTTCATTCATTCAATAATTAATTCTAAATTGATTTCGGTAGATTCATCGGGTCTCGCATATCAAAAGCATACTCCCAGGACATTTTAGATGGACACTGCATAGTTCCAAATTTTGAGCCACAAAAAACCATTAATACCGCAGCTTTCGTGCATTTATTTTAAATGAAAGAATCTAAGGATAATAAAACAAGTGCTTTCTTGCATTGCAAAACTTATTCATTGAGAAAACCATCGTACAGCCTCAATGAATAAATCTGACAATGCGAAAAACCACTCGCTTTATTAATACTAGCCTTTCTCATTAAAAACAAATGCAGAAAATCGAAAATAGGTGACGAATTCTAAAAATCCGTCTAAGCTTATGATATTTTGAATCGGAGGCGTGATGATTCAAGGATTCCTAGATGTAATGGATGATCGTCGTAAATTCGCGGGACATTAGAGATAACAATAGTGTAGTTCTGGAACATTCTATGTATGAATAGTATAAATCCGGGACGTTTAGGATGGGAATCGAATAGTTCGGGGACATTTCAGATAGAATCGCTCAGTTCCGGAACATTTGAGATAAATACTCTGCTACAAGAATGTGTGAATAATATTCTGTATTTTTCAGACATACCGAATAAATATCTACCAGGTGACGCATGGGAGTCTCAGATACAATTTTCATCTCAAAATATCGATTAGTAGGATTTTTATAGATGTATATCAGCTTGTTCTACCAGACACGGAAGTGTTGCGGTTATTTAAACGAAATTCTATCTTTCACTAAGAGATCGTTGATTAATTTCGTATGAGTAAGTAGAACATGCGTCAGATTACTTAGTTCTTACACTTAACCCTCGTCTACTTCATTCATTCAATAAACAATTCTAAATTAAATTCGATAGATTCATCGGGTTTCGTATATCAAAAGCATACTTCCAGCTCATTTTTGATCGACACTGCTCGGTTATAAATCCAAAGCTACCAAAAACCATAAGTACCGCTACTTTCCTGCATTTCAAATAACAGAAACCGGGAATAAAACGAGTGATTTTTGCATTGTAAGATTTTTTCCTTAAGGAAAGATTATCATCACACAGCCTCAATAATTAAATATTACAATGAGAAAAATCACTTCTTCTATTATTCCTACCCTCTGTCATATGAAACTAATGCCTGAATTCTAAAAATCCGCATACGCTTATGATATTTTGAATCCGAATCGTATACTTTCTAGATGTTTTTCATGATCATCGTATAGTTGCGGGACATTGCAGATAATAATCATGTTGTTCTGGGAATGCTCTCTGCTATAAAATGTACATGCAATTCTTTTTTTTCAAGATATTCCGAATGGAAATTTAACATATGACAAATGAAGGTCGCAGTTGCAATCGTTATCTCAAAATTTCAATTTACTCGTTTTTCATAAAAGGATATGCTCCTTTAACCCGACACGGAAGTGGTATTTCGTTTTACAGAGTTTTGCCAATCACTAGTAGATCGTTGATTGATTACTTATAAGTAAGAAAAACATGAGCCAGCATATAATCTCCTTACTGCTCACACTTAACCCCTGTCTATTTTATTTATCCAATAAACAATTCTACATTGACTTCGGTAGATTTATTGGGTCTCATAAATCGAAAGAATACTTCCAGGTCATTTTTAATTGACACTGCAGAGTTCCAAATCTTGAGCTTCTAAAAACCATCAGTACCACAACTGTCATGCATTTATTTCAAATAAACGAAATAATGAAACAAGTGTTTATTTGCATTGTAAGATATATTTATTGAGAAAAGTTAAGCAACGTATGGCCTCAACGATTTAATCTTACAATGCGAAAAATCACTCGTTTCATTATTCCTGGTCTTTCTCATTTTAGAAAAAGGAAGGAACCCTAAAAGAGGTGGCGAATTCTGAAAATACGTCTACGCTTATGATATTTCCAATAAGAGTCGTATAATTCCTAGAGGTTTTAGATGATCATAATCTATTCGCTGGACATTGGAGATGACAATCGTGTATTTCTGGGATATTCCAGGTATGAATAGTATAATTGCGGTACATTTAAGATGGGAATCGAATAGTTCTGGTACATTTCAGATTGGAATCGTCCAGTTCCGGAACATTTCAGATAAATACTCTGTTACGAGAAATTAAACATGAAACTCTGTGTTTTCAAGACATTCCCAATAAAAATCTGCCATGTGACGCATGGGAGACCCAAAAACCATTTGTATTTCAAAAAATCGATGTGTTGGATTTTAATAGCTGTTTAAGCTTGTCTTACCAGACGAGGAAGTGGTGGTTTCATTTACGAAAATTCATCAATCACTGAGAGATCGTTTATTAATTCCGTATGAGTAAGTAGAACAGTCAGTCTACTTACATCTTACACTTAAACCGAAAAAAAAATTCCGAAAAAAAAATTACCAGATGACAAATGGAAATCGCAGTTACGATTGATATCTTTAAATTTCAATTCGTTCGATTTTAAGAAAAGTATAAGCTTCTTTAACCCGACACGGAAGTAGTGGTTCGTTTTACAAAATTCCGCCAATCAATAGTACCCTGATTGGAATTTGGTGCCTCATTGCCAGCAAAGGACGGCACGCCGTGGCCCGTGACGTCAATGAGCAGCTTTCTACGGCCGCAATAAGCTACGTTATGGCGACACGTGCCGCGTTATGACGACACGTATATGCTCCACCACGGCTGCGTATTCGCAGCATATTTGCAGCAAACTGTGCTCTTAAACCTTATTTTGACGTTATATTGGCGTCACGTTGTACTGCGTATTTGCATCGTTTTTGCAGCACATTGTGACGCAAATGTGCCGTTTATATTGCATCAAGCTATGCTACAGTACGTTTGTTTATCTGGGTAGATTGTTAATTAATTACTTATAAATCAGTAGAACGTTAGCCAGCATATCAGTCTACTTACTTCCTACACTTAACCGCTGTCCATTCCATTTATTCAATAAAAAATTCTACATCGACTTCGGTAGATTTATCGGGTCTGATATATCAAAAGCATACTTCCAGGTCATTTTCGATTGACCCTGCAGGGTATTAAATTTTAATTAGCTACAAACTACTGTAAGTAACACAACTGTCGTGCATTTATTTCGAATTAATGAAGCCAGAAATAATGAAACAAGTGATTTTTGCATTGTAAGATTTATTTATTGAGAAAGGATTAGCATCCCGAAGCGTCAATGATTGAATCTCACAATGCAAAACATAACTCGTTCTTATATTTCTGGCCTCTCTTATTTGAAACACATGCCTGAATTTTGAAAATTCGCATACGCTTATGACATTCTGAAACGGAGTCGTATTTTTCCGAGATGTTTTTAGTGATCATCGTATATTCGCAGGACAAATCGGAGTCGTATATTTCCTAGATGTTTTTGGTCATCATCGTATACTCGCGGGACATTGCAGATAACAATCGTGTAGTGCTGGGAAATTCTAGATTTAATTAGTATAAATCCGGGACATTTATGATGGGAACCGTTCAGTTCTGGAACATTTCAGATAGGAATCGTACAGTTCCGGAACATTCTACATGAATACTTCGGTTACAACGAGATGTACATGAAATTCTTCTTTTTCAAGATATTCTGAATGAAATTTTAACATATGAGTAATGGGAGTCGCAGTTTCGATTGTTATCTCAACATTTCAATTTACTCGATTTTTATAAAAGTATATGCTTCTTTAACCCGACACGGAAGGGTAGTTCGCTTTAAAAAGTTCCGCCAATCACTAGGAGATCGTTTATTCGTTACTTATAAGTAAGTAGAAAATAAGCCAGCATGTCAGTCTCCTCACTGCTTCTTACACTTAACCCCTTTCTATTTTATTTATCCAATAAACAATTCTACATTGACGTCGGTACATTTATGGGGTCTCATGAATCAAAAGAATACTTTTAGGTCATTTTTGATTGACACTGCTGCAGAGTTCCAAATCTTAAGCTTCTAAAAACCATTAGTACTACAACTGTCTGGCATTTATTTTAAATAAACAAAGCCAGAAATAATGGAATGAGTGGATTTTTGCATTGTAAGATCTATTTATTGAGAAAAGTTAAGCAACGTATAGCCTCAACGATAAAGTCTTACAATGCGAAAAATCGCTCGTTTTATTATTCCTGGCCTTTCTCATTTAAGAAAAAGGAAGGAATCCTAAAAAAAGGTAGAGAATTCTGAAAATACGTCTACGCTTATGATATTTCCAATCAGAGTTGTATAATTCCTAGAGGTTTTGGATGATCATCATATATTTGCTGGACATTGGAGATGACAATCGTGTATTTCTGGGACATTCCAGGTATGAATAGTATGAGTCCGGTACATTTCAGATTGGAATCGTCCAGTTCCGGAACATTTCAGATAAATACTCTGCTACGAGAAATTATACATGAAACTCTGTATTTTCAGGACATTCTGAATAAAAATCTACCAGGTGATGCCCGGATGACCCAAAAACCATTTTCATTTCGAAAAATCGATGTGTAGGATTTTCATAGATGTATAAGCTTGTTTTACCAGACACGGAAGTGCTGGTTATATTTACGAAATTTCATCAATCACTGAGAGATCGTTAATTAATTCTATATGAGTGAGTAGAATATAAGTCAGCGTACTTACATTTTACATTTAAACCTTGTATTCTTTATTCGTTCAATGAACACTTCTAAATTGAATTCAGTGAATTTATCAGATCTCTTATATTAAAAGCATACTTCCAGGTCATTTTAGATCGACACTGCTTTAATGCAAATCTCAAGCTACAAAAAAGTTATAGTACCGCAACTTTTATTTATTTGATAAAAATGAAAGAATTCAGGAATAATAAAACAAATGGTTTTTGCATTGTAAGATTTTTTATTGAGAAAGGTTTAGCATCCCACTGCCTTAATGATTAAATCTTACAATGCGAAAAATCACTCGTACTGTTATTCTTTGCCTTTCACATAAAAAAAAATGCAGGAATCCTTAAAAAGATGACGGATTCTGAAATTCCGTCTACGCTTATAATATTTTCAATCAGACTCGTATATTTCCTAGATGTTTTGGATGATCATCGTATATTTGTTAGACATTACAGATGAAGATCGTGTATTTCTGGGACATTCTAGGTATAAATAGTATAAATCCGGGACATTCAGGATGGGAATCGAACAGTTCCGGGACATCTCAAATAGGAATCGGCCAGTTCCAGAATATTTGAGATAAGCACTATGCTACGAGAAATTATACATGAAATTAAGTATTTTTAAGACCTTCCGAATACAATTCTACCAGGTGACGCATGGAAG
Source organism: Alloplasta piceator (assembly GCA_946863875.1). NCBI lineage: Eukaryota > Metazoa > Arthropoda > Insecta > Hymenoptera > Ichneumonidae > Alloplasta > Alloplasta piceator. Next base: position 28,755,760 of record OX333073.1, on the reverse strand, counting down.
TTCCAGATACGATTTTTCACTCAAAAAATGGATTTGTAGGATTTCTTAAAAATGTATAAGCTTTTTCTACCAGATACGGAAGTGGTGGTTACATTTACGAATTTTCGTCAATCACTGCGAGAACGTTGATTATAATTTCATGTGAGTAGAACATAAGTCAGTCTAGTTACTTCTCACACTTCCACCTTGTCTACTTCATGCATTCAATAAACAAATCTCAATTGAAGTCAGTGAATTTATCGGATCTCGTATATCAAAAGCATTCTTCCGTGTCATTTTTGATCGGCACTGCTTTGGTCAAAATTTAAAGCTACGAAAAACTCTTAGTACAGCAACATTCGTTTATTCGTTTTAAATGAAAGATGCCAAAAATACTAGAACAAGTGATTTTTGCATTGTAAGATTTATTCATTGAAAAAGGTTTAGCGGCCTACAGCCTCAATGATTATATCTTACAATGCAAAAAATGCTTTATCATTCCTGGCCTCTCTTATTCAAAACGAATGACTGAATTTTAAAAATCCATATACGCTTATGATATTTTGAATCGGAGTCGTATATTTCCTAGATGTTTTTGGTGATCATCGTATATTCGCGGGAAATTGCAGATAACAATCGTGTAGAGCTGGGACATTCTGGGTCTAATTAGTATAAATCCTTGACATTTATGATGGGAACCGTTCAGTTCCGGAACATTTTAGATAGGAATCGTACAGTTCCGGAACATTCTACGTGAATACTTCTGCTATAAAATGTACATGCAATTCTTCCTTTTCAAGATATTCCGAATGGAAATTTAACATATGACAAATGAAAGTCGCAGTTGCAATCGTTATCTCAAAATTTCAATTTACTCGTTTTTCATTAAAGGATATGCTCCTATAACCCGACACGGAAGTGGTATTTCGTTTTAAAGAGTTTTGCCAATCACTAGTAGATCGTTAATTAATTATTTATAAGTAAGTAGAACATGAGCCAGCAAATCAGTCTCCTTACTGCTTACACTTAACCCCTGTCTATTTTATTTATCCAATAAACAATTCTACATTGACTTCGGTAGATTTATCGGGTCTCATGAATCAAAAGAATACTTCCAGGTCATTTTTTATTGAAACTGCAGAGTTCCAAATCTTAAGCTACTAAAAATTATTAGTACCACAACTGTCGTGCATTTATTCTAAATAAAGGAATCCAGAAATAATGGAACAAGTGATTTTTTGCATTGTAAGATCTATTTATTTAGAAAACTTGAGCAACGTACAGACTCAACGATTAAATCTTACAATGCGAAAAATCACTCGTTTCATTATTCCTGGCCTTCCTCATTAAAGAAAAAGGAAGGAATCCTGAAAAAGTTGACGAATTCTGAAAATTCGTCTACGCTTATATTTCCAATGAGAGTTGTAAAATTCTTAGAGGTTTTGAATGATCATCATCTATTTTCTGGACATTGCAGATGACAATCGTGCATTTCTGGGACATTCCAGGTATGAATAGTATAATTGATGTATATTTAAGATGGGAATCGAATAGTTCTGGGACATTTCGGATTGGAATCGTCCAGTTCCGGAACATTTCAGATAAATACTCTGCTACGAGATATTATACATAAAACTCTGTGTTTTCAAGACATTCCGAATAAAAATCTACCAGGTGACGCATGAACGACCCAAAAACAATTTTTATTTCGAAAAATCGATGTGTAGGATTTTAATAGATGTATAAGATTATTTTTCCAGACACGGAAGTGCTGGTTACATTTACGAAATTTCATCAATCACTAAGAGATCGTTTATTAAATCCATATGAGTAAGTAGAACATAAGTCAGTCTCCTTACATCTTACACTTGAACCTTGTTTACTTCATTCGTTTAATAAACACTTCTAAATTGAATTCATCGGATTTATCGGATCTCGTATATTAAAAGCTTACTTCCAGGTCATTCTTGATCGACACTGCTTTGTTGCAAATCTCAAGCGACGAAAAAGTTATAGTACCGCAACTTTCGTTCATTTTATTAACATGAAAGACGCGAGGAATAATAAAACAAACGATTTTTGCATTGTAAGATTTATTTATTGAGAAAGGTTTTCCAATGCCTCAATGATTAAATCTTACAATGCGGAAAATTACTCGCTTTATTATTTCTAGCCTCTCTCATTTAAAACTAGTGCCTGAATTCCAAAAATCCACATAGGCTCTCGATATTTTGAATCGGAGTCGCATATTTCCTACATGTTTTTGGTGATCATCGTATATTCGCGGGACATTGCAGATAACAACCGTGTAGTGTCGGGATATTCTAGGTCTAATTAGTATAAATCTGGGACATTTATGATGGGAACTGTACAGTTCCGGGACATTTCCGATTCGAATCGTATAATTATGAAACATTTCAGATAAATACTTCTGCTACGAGAAGATGTACATGAAATTGTGCCTTTTCAAGACATTCCAAATAAAAATTTATCAGATGACGAATAGAATTCGCAGTTACGATTGTTATCTTAAAATTTCAATTTGTTCGATTTTCAGAAAAGTATAAGCTTCTTCAACCCGACACAAAAGTGGTAGTTTGTTTTACAAAGTTTCGCCAATCAATAGTCGATTGTTAATTAATTACTCATAAGTAGAACGTAAGCTAACTTATCAGTCTCCTTACTTCCTACACTCAACTACTGTCAATTTCATTTATTTAATAAAAAATTCTACATTGACTCCGGTAGATTTGTCGGGTCTCATATATCGAAAGCATACTTCCAGGTCATTTTTGATCGATACTGCTTTGTTGCAAATCCTACGCTACAAAAAACTATTACTACCGCATCTTTCGTTTTTTCGTTTTAAATGAAAGAAGTTAGGAATTATAAAACAAGTGATTTTTGCAGTGTAAGATTTATTCATTAAGAAAGGTTTAGCGTCCTACAGCTTCAATGATTATATCTCACAATGCGAAAAATCACTTGCTCTATTATTTCTGGCCTCTCTTATTCAAATATAATGCCTGAATTTTAAAAATCCACATACGCTTATGATATTATGAATCGGAGTCGTATATTTACTAGATGTTTTTGGTGATCATCGTATAATCGCGGAACATTGCAGATAACAATCGTGTAGTGCTGGGATATTCTAGGTCTAATTAGTATGAATCCGGGACATTCATGATGGGAACCGTTTGGTTCCAGGACATTTCAGATTCGAATCGTATAATTCCGGAACATTTTAGATAAATACTTCTGCTACAAGAAGATGTACATGAAATTCTGCCTTTTCAACACATTCCGAATAAAAATTTACCAGATGATGAATGGAATTCGCAGTTACGATTGTTATTTTAAAATTTCAATTTCTTTGCTTTTTAGAAAAGTATAAGCTTCTTCAACCCGACACAAAAGTGGTAGTTCGCTTTACAAAGTTCCGGCAATCAATAGTAGATTGTTAATTAATTACTTATAAGTGGAACGGAAGCCAGCATATCAGTCTCCTTACTTCCTATACTTAACCTCTGTCAGTTTGTAATATTTTATTTATTTTTTGGATTAGCTTTATAGACTGACGGAAATATTTATAACGTAATTTGATAACGTGTAAAAGAAAAGGAATTTCAAGAGCGTTAAATATCGGAAAATATTATAAGCGCAAAAATAGACAAGCAATATGTGATTTTATCTGTTCGGAGGGGATATTTGTAATAAAACGTATAATGTGAACGAGAAAGATTGGCGGACGTAGACAAACGATAAAAGAATAAAGAGGACAATTAAAATGATCGGAACTCGTATATTTACATTAAACGGCATTATTATAAAGTCATGGGTGTATAGAGCCCGATAATGCCTCAGTCGAAGAATAACATACAAATTTATATACGCAACTATAAGTAGATAAATTTGGCACTCGCTGGTTAAAATAATAAAATTTGGTCGTATTTCGCTTTAATAATAGTCTTTCTCCTCTCAACTCTTCGTAATATATTTTTTTTTTATATTATCATGTACTTATTCTTTTAATTTTTTATGCGTCGAATGATCGAGATGAACAAATATACCAGGCCTGGCTTCCCGATGATAATACGATGATCGATGGACGCAAGTCTTGATTTACAAATACAGATACGTCAATATATATATATATATATATCTCTCTACATTATATAAATATTTCGCCGCCGCCGCCGCCGCCGCTGCCGCCGCTGCCGCCGTGTACAAGAATCGAGACGGCCTGAAGTTGGCCACAGACTAAGCAGGGTGAAGTTGGCCATGGAATCGAGAATCGAGCGATGTCAAGTTGGCCATGGATGGCCAAATTCAACGGATGGTTGGGTGGGTGGGGCGGGGGCAAGGCATGGGATGGCGGGGAGAGGGTTGGAGAAGCTTGTGGGCGGAAGGTCGGGGTTTGGGTTAGAGTCGAACCTTTACGATACGAGGGCGCGTAGTATATATATATATCTCTCTATCTCTCTATATTATATAAATATTTCGCCGCCGCCGCCGCCGCTGCCGCCGCTGCCGCCGTGTACAAGAATCGAGACGGCCTGAAGTTGGCCACAGACTAAGCAGGGTGAAGTTAGCCATGGAAACGAGAATCGAGCGGGGTAAAGTTGGCCATGGAATCGAGAATCGAGCGCGGTGAAGTTGGCCATGGATGGCCAAATTCAGCGGTTGGTTGCCGGGTGTGGAGGGGGGAGGCGTGGGATGGTGGGGAGGGGGTTGGGGAAGCTGGCGGGCGGGGGGTCGGGGTTTGGGTTAGACGCGAACCTTTACGATGCGAGGGCGCGTAGCGCCCGAGCCACACGAACCCCTAGTATATATATATATATCTCTATATTATATAAATATTTCGCCGCCGCCGCCGCTGCGAAATCTTTACGAATCTTTACGATGCGAGGGCGAAGTTGGACATGGATTCGAGAATCGAGCGGGGTGAAGTTGGCCATGGAATCGAGAATCGAGCGGGGTGAAGTTGGCTATGGAATCGAAAATAGAGCGAGGTGAAGTTGGCCATGGAATCGAGAATCGAGCAGAGGGTTGGGGCGGCGGGGATGGGACGGGGGAGCGTGGGGGTGGGGAAAGGCGGTGGGCGGGAGTTGAGGTTTGGGTTAGAATTGAACCTCTACAACGCGAGAGCGCGTAGCGCCCGAGCCGCACGGACCCTAGTATCTCTCTATATTATATAAATATTTCGCCGCCGCCGCCGTCGCCGCCGCCGCCGCCGCCGCCGCCGCTGCCGCCGCCGCTGCCGCCGCTGCCGCCGTGTACAAGAATCGAGAACCCAAACCTCGGAACCCAAACCCAAACCTTTACGATGCGAGGGCGAAGTTGGCCATGGATTCGTGAATCGAGCGGGGTGAAGTTGGCCATGGAATCGAGAATCGAGCGGGGTGAAGTTGGCTATGGAATCGAAAATAGAGCGAGGTGAAGTTGGCCATGGAATCGAGAATCGAGCAGAGGGTTGGGGCGGCGGGGATGGGACGGGGGAGCGTGGGGGTGGGGAAAGGCGGTGGGCGGGAGTTGAGGTTTGGGTTAGAATTAAAACTCTACGACGCGAGGGCGCGTGGCGCTCGAGCCGCACGGACCCTAGTATATATATATATATGTATATAGATACAATATACGCACGAAGATGAAAAGTGAGAGGAATTACAAATTAGACCGTACACGACGAGTGCCCGATGATAAGTGTTGAACGACGAGGAAATTTTCGTCGTCGCGAATAATCCGGAAAACCGGTTTTCAATACCGCTCGATATTCTAGTCTTTGCGAATTCCAATATATATATATATCAAAATTTCATTACAAGTTTCATTTATTTAATAAAAAATTTATCGGGTCTGATATATCGAAAACATACTTCCTGGTCATTTTCGATTAACACTGCAGGGTATTAAATTTTGATAACCTGCAAACAACTGTTAGTACTACGATTGTCGTGCATTTATTTCGAATTAATGAAGCCAGAAATAATGGAACAAGTGATTTTTGCATTGTAAGATTTATTTATTGAGAAAGGATTAGCATCCCACAGCGTCAATGATTGAATCTCACAATGCAAAACATAACTCGTTCTTATATTTCTGGCCTCTCTAATTTGAAACTTATGCCTGAATTTTAAAAATTCGCATACGCTTATGACGTTCTGAAACAGAGTCGCATTTTTCCGAGATGTTTTTGGTGATCATCGTATATTCGCAGAACATTGCAGATAATAATCGTGTAGTTCTGGGACATTCTAGGTATAAATAGTACAAATCCGGGACATTTAGGATGGGAACCGTACAATTCCGGGACATTTCAGATAGGAATAATGCAGTTCCGGAACATTTTTGATAAATACTTCTGCTATAAGATAATGTACATGAAAGTCTGCGATTCCAAGATATACCGAATAAAAATCTACCAGATGACGAACGGAACTCGCAGTTCCGGATTTTATCTTAAAATTTTGACTTGTTCGATTTTTATAAAAGTATAAGCTTCTTCAACCCGACACGGAAGTGGTAGTTTGTTATACGAAGTTCCGCCAATAACTAGGAAATCGCTAATTAATTACGTATAAGTAAGTAGAACAAAAGCCAGCATATCAGTCTCTTCACTGCTTACCCTTAACCCCTTTCTATTTCATTTATTCAAAAAACAATTCTACATTGACTTCGGTAGATTTATCGGGTCTCATATATCGAAAGCATACTTCCAGGTCATTTTTGATCGACACTGCTTTGTTGCAAATCTTACGCTACAAAAAAGTATGACTGCTGCATCGTTAGTTTTTTTTTTTTAATAAAAGAAGCCAGGAATAATAAAACAAGTGATTTTTGCATTGTAAGATGCATTCATTGAGAAAGGTTTAGCATCGTACAGCCTCATTAATTAAATCTCACAAGGCGAAAAATCACTCGTACTGTTATTCCTGGCCTTTCGCATTAAAAAAAAATGCAGGAATCCTAAAAGAGATGACGGATTCTGAAAATCCGTCTTAGCTCATGATACTTTCAATCAGATTCTTATATTTCCTAGATGTTTCGGATGATCATCGTATATTTGCTGGACATTACAGATAAAGATCGTGTATTTCTGGGACATTCTAGGTATAATTAGGATAAATCCGGGACATTCAAGATGGGAATCGAACAGTTCCTGGACATATCAGATAGGAATCGGCCAGTTCCAGAATATTTAAGATAAACACTCTGCTACGAGAAATTATACATGAAATTCAGTATTTTTAAGACATTCCGAAGAAAATTCTACCAGGTGACGCATGGGAATCCTAGACACGTTTTTATTTCCAAAAAATGGATTTGTAGGATTTTTCAAAAATGTAAAATTTTTTGCACCAGATACGGAAATGGTGGTTATATTTACGACTTTTCGTCAATCACAGCGACAACGTTGATTAACTTTATGTGACTAGACCATAAGTCAGTCTAGTTATTTATCACACTTGAACCTTGTCTACTTCATGCATTGAATAAACAATTCTTAATTGAAGTCAGTGGATTCATCGGATCTCGTATATCAAAAGCATTCTTCCGGGTCATTTTTGATCGACACTGCTTTGTTCAAAATCTCAAGCTACAAAGAAATATTAGTACAGCAATATTCGTCTATTCGTTTTATATGAAAGAAGGTTAAAAATACTAAAACAAGTGATTTTTGCATTGTAAGATTTATCCATTGAGAAAGGTTTAGCATTCCACAGCCTCAATGATTATATCATACAATGCGAAAAATCACTTGCTCTATTATTCTTGGCCTCTCTCATTCAAAACTAATGCCTGAATTTTAAAAATCCACGTACGCTCATGATATTTTGAATCGGAGTCGTATATTTACGAGATGATTTTGGTGATTATCGTATACTCGCGGGAAATTGCAGATAACAATCGTGTAGTGCTGGGACATTCTAGGTCTAATTAGTATAAATCCGGGACATTTATGATGGGAACCATACAGTTCCGGGACTTTTCAGATAGGAATCGTACAATTCCGGAACATTCTACATGAATACTTCTGCTACAAGGAGATGTACGTGAAATTCTTCCTTTTCAAGATATCCTCTATTCACGCAACATTTCAGATATTGATCGTGTGGTTCTGGGACATTCCGAAAAGTATAAATCCAGGAAATTTCAGATGGGAACCGTACAGTTCCAGTACATTTTAGATAAATACTCTGCTACGAGAAATCATACATGGAATTCTGTATTTTCAAGACATTCCGAATAAATTTCTTCGAAATGTTGCAGCGCCGTTTTAGCAATAGATAATGCTATGATTTTTGAACGATAACGAATTTTAAAAATTCGCTTACGCTTATAATTTTATAAATGGAAACCGTATATTCTCTGGATGTTTTGGATGATCATCGTATATTCCCGGGACACTTTAGTCAGCAATTGTGTCGTTCTGGGACATTTTAGGTATGAGTAGTATAGATCTTAGCGAGATGATCAGTATAGATGCAGTTTAGATAAATACTCTGCTGCAAGACATTGTAAATTCAATTCTATATTTTTATGATTTTTCGAATGAAAGTCTACCATATATGCACAATCGAAATTAAGTTCAGTCAGGGACCACCCTCGATAAATATAAACGATCTAAATTCATATATACTTCCAGGTCTGCATTGTGTATACCGGCAAAATTAATTATTTATCATTTATCGTGTAGTTCAGGGACAGTCCTCAAATAATACTCATGATATATATTCGTTGATAGTTCCAGGTCTGACCTCGAAATAAACGATTGACATATAAAACTTCCAGGTCCGACCTGGAACTATGCAAATGTCCCAGAAGTATTCAATGGATGCGAAAAAATGTCCTCAAAGTATTCAAATGGTATATATATACGCATGTATATGTTGTGAAAATATCCATTGCACGTACGTAATATGCATGTATGCGTATAAATATATGTATATATGTATATGCGTATATATATGTGCTTATACACATATATATATGCATATTATGAGTAACTGAAATTAATGGTATAAAACTTATGAGCATAATATTATAACTATATTAAGTATATGGATATTATATAATATTTCGTTATAATATTTGAACGTGTATTCACGCGGTTTTATAATGCGTGAATTCAGCAAAAATAATTGTTTTATAAAATTGATAAAAGATATATATTGAGTTTAAAAATTTGAGTTTAAAAGGCGCCCGATTAATCATAGGGTTCTTGTTCCATTATGAAGCGATTTGTTCGATTAATAAGTATTTAATTGCGCAATTTGTGTGGGCTAAATGCTTGAATATTTCAATTAACAAAAGAATTTTCAAATAAGATAAAAGATGAAAATTATTTTGTGTGTACGCCTATGTTTTGCGCAGGAGGGATGTATTTGTACACGTGACAGTGTCTACTGCGTGAGAACGCATGTTATTATCTTTCCAATATTAGGAAATTTGTGTATTCTCATTATCGTGTATATATTTTAGGGATTACATCTTCCTTATCGCTTGTGTATTTTAAGGATTTCTCTTCGCCGAGAACTTTGTATTCTGTGTGTTTGTACAGTTGCGTGTTCGCATGTATATGCGTTAGCCCTGTCTCAAAATGTATATCCATTGGTGAGGATGATACTTATTCGTATGGCGTAATTGTGCTTTCGCGGGAAAACCCGCTTTTTCCTTGGGAGAGCGTCTTCCTCGCAGTAAGCCGGGTTGTCATCTTTGCGGCGTGGTTGGCGTGGTTGGCGATTTCACCCTCTGCAGGGGGTAACTCCAGTTACCACTCGTTGGGTATGGTCGCTATTACCGACCAGTGATTCTGATGGCTCCTTCTTTACCGATGGTGGCTACGTTACCCTCCCTTTGGTTCCTCGGAGCCTCTAGGTTTCGCCGATGGTTTATCCACGGCCGGTAACGTCAGCCTCGACGTACTCGGTTGCTGCTGGTACGACAGGAAATATTTTCCTCTGGTGCTGGTGTCGATGCCAGGACGTGACACACTTTCCCCGATATCTGATGACAATTTTTCTCCTCACATTGAGAGTTCGCGAATTCCGTGTCTGTGCTTAAGCCTCATGATCCATCCTGAACTTGCAGCAAAACTTTTTGGGCCTTGCAACATTTCATTGAACATGAGAGCTTTTTCTTGGAGGACATTCCCGGAAGATGGTTCTAGAAGGCTCCTTTTTTGATGGAACCACTGAAAAGTTGCTTTTTCCAACAATGAATTTTCAACAGCATCCATTCTCGTTTTCTTCGGATTCCCTTATTGATTATCCAGCAATTTTGAATGTCCTCTCAGATTTCCTTTTTGTTTGGGAATGTAACTAATCGCAGCATGCGAAACACCATATTCTGTGGCAAGAGTTTTGTTTGCTTCGCCGGCCTCCAAACGTTGTACTATTTCCAATTTATCGGCAATGGATATCTGTTTATATTTCCTTTTTTTCTTGATTCATCCATCTACAATTGTCAAAAAAACGAATAAATATCTAACAGCTTACGTAACCTCACTATTAGCAAGTTTTTATATTTTTATTTGTTAATATTATCGTGTACGAATTTATAAATTAGGCATTCCAGCTGGAGAACGTACCTTCTTTTGATAGTTCATGTCGCAATGTGTAGTACTCATTACTTATATATTAACTTTTTGGTTTTGTTTTGTATGTAAACTCTGACCGCCGGTATCGTGTTTCAATTTGCATACGTATAGCTACTTTCGCCATGGCTTTGGCATGAGTACAGTGAGATGGCGCTACTATAGCTATTAGTGGTGGGGGACCCCTCACGGCGGAAAATAAGTGGCGGTCGTCAGTCCCGACTATAGACCTTATACTCCTGGACTGCGCATCACGTGCCGAGTTACCAGACAAGGACAGCAAATCGGCAATGCTGGATAAAGGCACCGTTCACCCAACTAGGGCATTGTTGTCCTTGTCACGCACCACTGTGGGTAGATTCACAGAAAAATCGGCAAAACTAGGCCGATGTGCGTACTGAAAAATGCAATGGTGATTCTTAAGTTTTTAACCTCGCTGATTTCAAATCTGGAATCAAAATTTCGAAAAAACAAAATGGCGGACCGGAAGTGACTATCTGCGTTACTAAAAAGAATCCGATTTGAGTAGGGATCGGTAAATTAGCGGTTTAAAAGTCACTGATTAAAAATCTCAAATCCAAATTTTGAAAAAACAAAATGGCAGACCGGAAGTGACTATCTGCGTTACTAAAAAGCATCCGATTTGAGTAGGGATCGGTAAATTTGCGGTTTAAAAGTCACTTATTGAAAATCTTGAATCAAAATTTCGAAAAAACAAAATGGCGGACCGGAAGTGACTATCTGCGTTACTAAAAAGAATCCGATTTGAGTAGGGGTCGGTAAATTTGCGGTTTAAAAGTCACTTATTGAAAATCTCTAATCAAAATTTCGAAAAAACAAAATGGCGGACCGGAAGTGACTATCTGCATTACTAAAAAGCATCCGATTTGTGTAGGGATCGGTAAATTTGCGGTTTAAAAGTCACTTATTGAAAATCCTGAATCAAAATTTCGAAAAAAAAAAAAATGGCGAACCGAAAATATATTTTTATCTTACTCATAAGCAACTTTTGCTATCAGAAATCAATATTTGTGTTTTGAAGGTTGTTTTTTATAAATTTTGAATCAGATTTGGGGAAAACAAAACGATTGTCTGGAAGTGAGGGAAAGTTTTCAAATAATTTCGGAAAATTAGTTATAAATCATTTTTAACGAATTTTATTGCTAAATACATTTGAAACAGCAATCGACACTTAACGAATTAAATTTTACCGAAAATAATACGTGCGTTACATAGAATAATTAATAATTAATAATAATAATAATAATATTAATTATTAATAATTATTCCTGATTTCAATATTAATCATAATCGTCAGCGTCGGAATCGCGATCGCCGTCGTCAGAGGAATTGGTGGATTCTGATTCGTCACTCGTGTATTCCATTAATTCACCTAAACCATACTTATCGCGAGAACTATCAGTACAGAGCAAAAGTTGCAATGCTTCTGGTGATAAACTTCTTGCTTTTTTCGGATACTGCTTGCCCATGCTCGATATGTACGGATCTGAAGTTAAGAGGAGTCGATTGAAAACGTCTTGCATGGTCGCTGTTCTCGAGTGTTTTCGAGCAAAACACTCGCGATATTTTTTAATATCCTTGTTACGGGCTTCCTGTGCGTCTTCTGACATTTGCCCGATAGGAAGCGGGGACCATTCAATTATCAAAGGACCGTGAATCAAAACTTTGTGAACCGTAGTTGGCATGCAGTACCAAGAATACAAAGTTACGAACATTTCGGCGGTTTCAAGACTATATTGTTTGAAAGCAGTTACATTTACGGCAAAGCCACTTGAAAGAACTTGCAATATTATGTGGAATCTTTTCATAATATTCTCGTCCAAACCCAAAATTCTTGATGAAATTTGAGTATTTTCGAAAAAACGTCGCGCAGTGTTTCCGTCGTTACTGCTACCGAACCCTTGTTTCGGTTTATCAACATCAAGATGCAACTCTTTCTTGAATGCGGCTTGAATAACTCGTTTTCGCTCAGCAACTACTTTTTTTTCTTCATCTTTTCGAGTTTGCCACTTGTGAACACCGATGTTATAGCCGATGTGCGAGAAGCACTCAAAAAAACGGATCCACGCATGCAACGTTGATAATCCAAGTTCGAGTCGAGTTCTGTCAACGTCTACAGTTTTCATCAGCTCTATGTCATTAAATTGCGATGATGTGAGATTGCATATATAGCAACGCATTGCGGATTTTGTATTTGTCACGGAGTTGCAAACTTTGCCGTCAATCATAGTGAAATACAGCTCGTATTTAACAGGAACTTCCTTCCCGTCAATAAATGTCGTAAAAGGGGTGAGAGACTCGATCTGATTATCAACGTGTTGCCGTTCCTGAATCGTTGACGACACAGTTTCTTTTAAAAATTGAATTCTAATAGGGCGACAATACCGTGGAGATGAGGGCCTGGGATTTTTCCAAAGGACGAATTCTTTTTTTGAGATATCCGATCCTAAAATTTGCAATGGAGCTAAAGACGTTAAAAATATACTCGCATCAGAACTCTCAGCATTCGTAAACTTTTGTTTGTATTCACTGTGCCCAGAGCTTCCATCACAACCCCATTTACAAATTAGTCTTAAATTCTTCGATTCTTCAGGGCGCAAAGAGTTAATCACGTCAGTTTGCAACTTTAGAATTCTGTCGCAAGTGTGATCAATCAAAGACTGTAACTTCACTTCGGCTAAAGTCTCAGTTACCGTTATATCTGAAGGGTAACAACGGTTTTTAGCAGCAACGACTTTTGCGTACGATGGATAAATAGCAACTTTTTTATTTCTCAAAGATCGCCTGATGTCTATGTATTGCTGTTTTGTTAGTTTTGCATTTACAAAATCTATCAGTGCTTCATCTCCAGACATCTCAACTAGCCGTGGATCTATCGACGATTCATATGCTGTTCGGTATCTCGCAGCTCTTGAGGGAGATTTTGTTGTGATGTTTTTTAAAATAGTGGCAGCATCGTTTAATCCTGCAGAACTGAGTCTCATCCTGGTGGCCAAACTTAATTCCTCCACGCAATGCTTTTCACTGACTTCTAAAGCCCTTCTTTTCTTGGTACGTTCACTCGACTCTTCGAAACTCAATTTTCGAGGTCGCCCAGATACACCTGAAGTTGATGGCTCTCCAATTGGTTTCGTACAATTCTGAAAAAAATAGCGCGAGCGTTATACTATACATCTTGACCCATAACTCGAGTTTTCGAAACATCAATAAAATTAATTACCAAAATAGTTATTGAAGTTTGCAACCATTTTTCATTTTTTTTTTTAAATGCATCTTGGCTTCTGTGCACTTCGAGCCATCTACTTTTGATATTACAAAGTAATTTTTTTAATGAATCCTTTTCATTGTTGTCAATCGTGAAAGATTCGGATGACTCAAGAGTAATTTTTTCCTCAAAAATCTGAAGTTGCTCATCCAGGCACAATTTAAATTTCTCCTTAATCATTCCAAAAATATCCTGATAAGTGCACGTGTAATCCATGGCACGTGAACCTAGAATAAAACAAGTATGATAAACATTTACTAAAAATGAATGTGTTCATGGGAAAAATTTTAATCTAATTGTAAATGATAGAATAAATTATTGTAACATTTTGAACACCCGTTACATGAATCATGACTCTTTACGAATAGATCACTGGGTAGAAAATTATTTTATATTCCACAAGGACCGGCTATTGTCCCCAGCAGGTATACGTTTACCTGCTGGGGACTATGCGCCCAGCCTGAACAAAGAAGCCAAGCGTTGCGCGACATGAGAATTCCGGTTCCCAAAGCCAGATATGCAACAATCTGCAGAATTTTTTTTATAAATTCTAATCTTAATAACATTATCAATAGGCTACAATGTTCAAAAGTCTGGGATCTCCTGGGATCACAACTATTGTTATACTTCTTTTGGAAAAATAAATTTACAAGGATGCTTAAAATGCATACATTGAACACTCTTTTATACATACAATATTTCAAATTTCAAAAAACTATTTGACATGATAATATTCTACATACCTTCAAGATTATCTCCCATTTTACCGATTTGAAATCGGTAGCGTAGAACAAAATATATTTCACTTTGCGCGAATCGAAAATTTCAGCGTACAAAATCGCTACGTTCTTCACTCTCGAACGGTCGAGTTCAGACTGTCGTAAGTCGAGTACCGCGAAGGGTAGGGACCGGTCCTTTTACAATAGGGCGTACAAATACCTGGTCTTTGAAATGACATACATAGAAATACGAAATGAGAACACTCAATTTTTTGGTTTTGCCGATTTCTCTGTGATTCTGCCCACAGTGCGCACGTGGAAATCTCTCTCTGTCTCTTTCTCCTAACTCGACACTATGGGAACAGATAGGGAATGCGCGGTCCAGGAGTATCAGGTCTATGGTCCCGACCATGTAAAATAGATGAGAGTTGACAGTAATACTGGAACGCTCACCGTAGCGCGGCTGTATAGGCATTGAGCGTGTCGACAAGGATGGGAAATGGTTGGAGTTTCATCTTTGTCTAACACGCGTCGTGAGACGGCAAGGATAGAGATAGCATGCTGATAGAACTTCTATTTCTCTCTTAAGGCCCGGACACAATGAAAAACATAAGAGATAGGAATAAGAAATAAGGAATAAGAAATAGCGATAGAATTTCCGTCGCGTTCGAAATCTATCTCCTATTTCTTATTGCCAGCCAATCACAGGACCAGCACAAGCTTCTTAAAAATACCGGTACGAAATTCAATTCTCTTCGCCTTGATATAACGCCTTGTATCATGACGTGGGTAATGTACATTGTGTATTTTGTACATAATATATGTCGTGTATAAATGTACATTCTATGCAGAGAAGGGCAGTTGCAATTATCTTTATAATTAAATTATACGTTCAATTACTAATTATTCGAGGCATTTGTACTTATTGATAAAATAAAGTTATGCATTCATTGGAGCAGTTTTAATTATTATTCATGTAATTACAAACTATTTAAAACAGTTCATACTGAATATCATTCAAGTACTTGGAACCAAATTTAATTACATATATTATTAAATTACATTTGTAATTAAATTACATTTATAATTAAATTACGATTTTTAATTTAATGTTTGAAAGATCTCATAATCGAATGACTTTGGAAATAAGAAATTTATAATAGTGAAGGAAAAATCGGCTGCGATTCGGCCAGTGGGTCCAAATGATAGTGGACAATTTTTTTAGTATAACGTTTTGATCCTTATTCGGATCCTCTTCAAATTTATTATTTCTAAAATTACATTCATTATTGTCTTATTTTGTATAATATATTTTACATTATAAGCTTAAGTGTTATGTGTCATGACTGACCTGAATTTGTATGGGTAATTTTTGATCATTTGGTGAATCTTGGGTAATATTCATTATGAATTTATTGTATCAAGACGGGTCGTTCTTTGTGATCTTTGGTGTCTGCGAGAGGGAGGATTTTGATATTTTAATGCTTAGTTAATGTTTTTTGTGAGACCTTTGTGTACGTGTTATTTACCTATGAATTTTATGTTTGATATTTTCCAAGATTCATTTTTGATCAAAATTAACAATTTTCATTACATGGTGTTTCGGGAGCTGAGTAGCGACTGAGTATTGCCGTTTGCCGTTAGTTGTTTTTCTTGCCGGACTAGATGTGTTAATCAGTTTTGGACCGGTTTTAAATTGATAACTGCTAGATTTGGTAATGAATTTTCAATTGATGGATGGTAATTTAAGGTTTTTCAGTTGTTATTCAGAGTTTTATTAAATTATGGAATTATATATGCTGCTTAATTTGTCGATGTCGGTTCTAAAATTGATCGCATTTGAGTGTGCGCTGTATCATTTTCAGAATTAATCGCTTTTTGAGCCATTTTTCATTATTTAAAATTTTAACGTCGTCAAATTTAAAATTGTGTTTTAGTTCTATTTCGTGTTCTGCTAACGCTGCACTGTAAAAAAAGATATGCAATTTCAAACATTTTTACGATACATCTGTCACGGAAATTCACAAACACGGAATATGAAATGCAAATTCATACACATGTATAGTAAATTTAAAGCAGATATATTAATTGCAATATACTATTTGAAATATAAGATACATGCATAGTAAGTTAGAGGAGGCATATTAATTTTAATATACTATTTGAAATTTAATATACATAATGTAGGAAAATCAACAATTTTGTCTTGAATTCAATATTTGTATATTAAAATTAAAAGAGTGAACATTGAAAATTAATATCCCCGTATATGAAAATGGTTTTTATATACTTTTTCGCAATTTTAAGATACATTATTGGAAATTAATGCACTCATGTCTTAAAATTACAATCAGTCACGGTGGAAAATGTCTTCAAATTTAATATAAAAAAGAATATTTATGAGAGCGTCACGATTTTTTTCAAACAGTTTTAAGGATTTACATAACGAATGAAGGGTCAGGGGCTCTGAAATTAAGTTGTGAGGGGTTAATTAACTTATGAGGGGTCAGTAATCCTGGAATCAAATGTTGCGGCTTTACATAACCTACGAGGGGTCAGAAATTAAGTTATAAGGGATTACTCAAGTTGTGAGTATTTATTTAAGTTATGAGGGGTCAGGTATTCTGGAAAACAGTTTTGAGAGTTCACATAACTTGTAAAGAGTCAAGGGTCCTGAAATGAAGTTATGAAAAGGTACTTAACTTATGAGGGGCCTGGAATCCCGGAATTAATTTTGCGGCTTTACATAATCTACGGGGGGTCGGGTGTCACGAAATCAAGTTATGAGGGGTAACTTGAGTTATGAGGGGTCACTTAAGTTATGAGAGGTCAGGTGTTTTGGAATAAAGTTTTGAGAGTTCACATAACTTATGAGGGGTCAGGGGCCCCGTAATTAAGTTATGAGAAGTTGCTTAACTTATAAGAGACCACGGTTTTGTTCAAACATGTTTTGAGGGCTTACATAACTTATGAGGGGTCAGGGGCTCTGAAATTGAATTATGAAGGGTCACTTCATTTATGAGAGATCAGGTATTCTGGAATAAAATTTTGAGAGTCCACGTAACTTATGAGGCGTTAGGGGCCCCGAAATTAAGTTATGAGAGGTCACGGTTTTATTCAAACCACTTTTGAAGGTTTATATAACTTATGAGAGGCCAGAAGCCCCGAAATAAACTTATGAGGGGTCAGGGACCATAGAATTAAGTTTTGCGACTTTACATAATCGACGAGGGGTCAGGGATCGCGAAATTAAGTTATGAGGGGTAACGTAAGTTCTGAGGGATCACTTAAGTTATGAGGGTTCATGTATTCTGGAATAAAGTTCACATAACTTATGAGGGGTCAGGGGATTCGAATTCGCAAATCAAAAACCAACTTTCATGGTTTATTGCTCATTGAAAAGCATATACTATTATATTATTTCGGCACTCCAGCATTCATATATCATACAAGTAGAGGCACTTCACAAGTAGTCGATAGCGTAATAGGTAGCGTGGTAGGTAGGATGGTAGGCAGGGTCGAGGGTTCGATTCCCGGTCTCAGAGAGAAATTAGATCGGGCTATTCGTGAAGATTTTTGTTTTTTTTCTGTGAATCTCTTTTTGGGGTCGGTAAACTATGAATATTAAATTATTTTGCAAGGGCTATATATTTTTTATAACATGCTTAACAACAATTAATTTAGCTACGGTAACGTAATTTTCATGAAATAAATATGAAAATTCAGAAATGTATTGTGATTTTGAAATAAACGCGTATATTAATTTTAATACACATTTTTTGAATAATAATATACCTGAAATTGAAATTTTTATGGCATGTATATGAATTTTCAAATACATCAGTATTTTAAAATTCAACTGCATACTTTTATTCTTCAAATTCGGGTCCATGAATTTTCAATACTGAAATTGAAATTTCACACACGGTATCCGCAAAAAAACTTTCTACACATGTACATTAATTTTAATACAAATTTTTTTAACAGTGTGTGTTTACTGTGTTAGAGTGTTTTAGACTATTTTTGTGTTCGTTGATTCTCGTTTTTAGATATCTTTTTGTTGGTCCTATGTATGTCTTATTCCTTTTTTTGTCCCCAAAAAAAGGAATTATCATGATGTTGGTAGACAGAGCGATAAAACTATCACACGCATCCTTCCACCAAAAAAACATTGAACTAATCAAAAACACAATGACACAAAACTGTTACCCAATTTCCTTCATAGAAAAAGTAATAAAACAAAGGCTAAGATTAATTCATTCACAATCAAATAATCACAACGCATTCGACTCCTCCACATTAATAAATTTACCCTATACTGAAAATATTCACCATCAACTAGTCCGCCTTTTTCGACAATTCAATATAACACTAGTCACTAACAACCAACACAATATTCCTCTATCACCGGTTCTACAAAAGATAAAATAGACAACATGCATAAATTGAACGTAGTTTACCAAATCGATTGTAATGATTGTGATGCATTGTACATAGGACACACAGAAAGATATCTAAAAACGAGAATCAACGAACACAAAAATAGTCTAAAACACACTAACACAGTAAACACAGCGTTAGCAAAACACGGAATATAACTAAAACACAATTTTAAATTTGGCGACATTAAAATTTTAAATAATGAAAAATGGCTCAAAAAGCGATTAATTCTGGAAATGATACAGATTAAGCACACTCAAAAGCGATCAATTTTAGAACTGACATCGACAAACTAAGCATTCAATCATTTAATAAAACTCTGAATAACAACTGAAAAACCTCAAATTACCATCCATCAATTGAAAAGTCATTACCAAATCTAACAGTCATCAATTTAAAACCGGTCCAAAACCGGTTAACACATCTAGTCCGGCAAGAAAAACAATTAACGGCAAACGGCAATTCTCAGTCGCTACTCAGCTCTCGAAACACCATGTAATGAAAATTGTTAATTTCGATCAAAAATGAATCTTGGAAAATATCAAACATAAAATTCATAGGTAAATAACACGTACACAAAGGTCTCACAAAAAACATTAACTAAGCATTAAAATATCAAAATACTCCCTCTCGCAGACACCAAAGATCACAAAGAACGACCCGTCTTGATACAATAAATTCATAATGAATATTATCCAAGATTCACCAAATGATCAAAAATTACCCATACAAATTCAGGTCAGTCATGACACATAACACTTAAGCTTATAATGTTAAATATATTATACAAAATAAGACAATAATGAATGTAATTTTAGAAATAATAAATCTGAAAAGGCCCGAATAAGGATTGAAACGTTATACCAAAAAAATTGTCCACTGTCATTTGGACCCACTGACCGAATCGCAGCCGATTTTTCCTTCACTATTGTCTCTATACGGCCGCATACCCAAATCAACACTTGAATTAACTGGCTCAAAACTCGACGAAAATGACTTTCTTCTTTCTTCAACGAGATCCTGCAAATATTTGGTTGCATCATCCTCGCAGCCTTCAAAAATTGAAAACGCAGCAACACCGCGAAAGCTCGCTACGACCAACAACTACGGTTTTATTAAAATGCAGACAAGAAGGTCTGATACCTAAACACATCTATTCACAGAACATAAACAACATTCTAATTTTCAACAACCGAAATAAATTCAAACTGAAAACGATCTTACACAAACCTTACAAATCTTTACTCAACCCTAGCGGATTGGGTGACGATGTTTTCCCCCTGAAAAACCACTGAATCATGGTGATTTTTTACGGTGAAAAAGTGCCCACTTGGTCACCACAAAATCACCGAGATCTTGGTGATTTTTAATGTGATTGTCACGGTCACAAAATCACCGTGACAATCACCTTGGATAAAGATTAAAAATCACCAAGAACTCGGTGATTTTGTGGTGACCAAGTGGGCACTATGTCACCGTAAAAAATCACCGTGATTCAGTGGTAACTTTATCCGCTAGGGAACATAGAGATTGATGACCTGAATTACAAAATTAAAATACTCAACAAAAAGATTTAAAAAAATACAGATTTAATCGCAAAAACTCCAAAACACATACACGAAAAATTCTTCAAATTTGAACAAATTAGACTGAACAGAATATCAAAAGAATTCTTTGACAAACACCAAAAGAAATTAGGTAACCTCAGATATGAAAGAACACAAAATATCCACCAACACATTTTTAATTACGACGAATTCCTAAGAACAATCACATCAAATCAGAATCAAAAAAACATAAATGATCCAAATCAACATCATAGGAAGAAACCGACATCACAAATCAATCTTTTTAATTCAGCGACTTCAAACAATACTCAACATAACACAAACAATAACATAACTAATAACCCATTAACTAACATAGAATCAACAATCTCAAACAACAAAGTTAAAGAATGGCTGATTAATCTATCAAGCATAGACATTCCAACACATATATCAACCTTTTTATCATTGAGTGAAAAATTCAGCTTTCCATATCCTAAAACCAACAGATGTCAAAACATACATCTATAACACCATCTCACCAAATTCACAAAATTCACCAAATTAATTGATAAAGTAAAAACTCCGAACTCATTCTTTAACACGAACAAAATAATCAAAGGTACATCCACTTTTCTTCAAAACAATTCTCAATTAATAATTACAAGAGCAGATAAAGGAAACTCAACCGTTATATTGGACAAAGTAGACTACATCACCAAAACTGATAATCTACTTGCAGACGAAACCACATATAAAAACACAAATAAAAATCCACTCAGCAGACTAGAAAAAGACGTAAACTAAATTCTTACAAGATGGAAAATCTCAAAATAATAGATGAAACCACACAGAAACATTCAAAAACAGAAAACTGTAATTTAGCACGATTATACTGCCTTCCAAAAATTCACAAACACAATTATCCGCTACGTCCAATCGTATCTTCTATTAATAGCCCTACACACATAAATTGGCCGAATTCATTCGAACGAAACTTTCAAAATTAATAGACACAACAAACTCACACGTTAAAGACAGTTTCTCGTTTAAAAAATTGCTATCGAACATCTTCATACCCGATAACTACCAACTCATTTCCTTTGACGTCATCTCACTTTACACCAATGTACCTTTGAAATTAGTCATACAAAGCCTCCAAAAACGATCAAATCTCTTCTCTGAAAAATTTCCACTAAACGAAGTAATAAAAACAATAGAATTCATAATGTTCTATTGTTCTCGACCTACTTTATCTTTAACGTCAAAATATATCAACAAATATTCGGCTTACCAGTGGGTTCACCATTAGCCCCGATATTATCAAACATTGTAATGATCGACTTAGAAACCAATTGCTTAGAAAAACTGAAATTCACGATACCAATCTACAAAAGATACGTAGACGATATTATCATAGCTCTGCCTACGGACAAAATAGATTTAACACTCAACATCTTTAACGCATACCACACCTAACTACAGTTCACAGTTGAAGTAGGAACAAACAACAAATTACCATTTCTAGACATCTTGCTAATCCGCAAAAACAACTCAATAATCACAGACTGGTACAGAAAACCGACTTGGAGAGGTCGATTCATAAACTTCTTCTCTCACCACCCTCTTAGCCAAAAAAAAGGAATTATCATGATGTTGGTAGACAGAGCGATAAAACTATCACACGCATCCTTCCACCAAAAAAACATTGAACTAATCAAAAACACAATGACACAAAACTGTTACCCAATTTCCTTCACAGAAAAAGTAATAAAACAAAGGCTATGATTAATTCATTCACAATCAAATAATAACAACGCATTCGACGCCTCCAGATTAATAAATTTACCCTACACTGAAAATATTCACCATCAACTAGTCCGCCTTTTTCGACAATTCAATATAACACTTTCGCATAATGCATCTCCGGAGCATTGAAACGATCGTCATCGTCTTTTAGAAATTCTAGCACCAGTAGCATATTTATTTCTGACAAATTATTTGCGTTTGTTTTTGCGAATCCTTTTTCGTAAATCACTGCGTTTAAATTCCGTGAAATATCAAAATTTATTGCAAAACTTCCAAACGTTTGAGAAGTTAATCCCACAGTCTACAGCATTCGTGTGGCGTCCGATAACATTGTGACGTCATAACACTTGCACCAATCACGTAGCGTTTTATGATCATATCAAAAATTTGAATCTTCGGACATTTTAATTATTAATAACTATTCACAGGCTTATACAAAACCAATTTTTTCAGTTTTGGGATCTAATGCAATAAATGGTTCATAAACAAAATTAGAAATCAAACTTTTTTTTTTCAACAACCCAATTTTAATTTCATCAAAAATTAACCATTTGTAATTAATCAAAAACAAAATTCTTTATAAATTTAAATTTATTATAATTCTAACCATATAAACTAATTAAAAACAAAACTCTTTATTAATTTCACTTTATCATAATTCTAACCATTTAAATAAATTAAAAACAAAACTGTTTATAAATTTGAATTTATTATAATTCTAACCATTTCAATTAATTGCAAACTAAACTTTTTACAAATTTCAATTTATTATAATTCTAATCATTTCAATTAATTAAAGACAAAATTCTTTATAAATTTAAATTTATTAGTCATATGGAATGCCAATGATAATTGGAAGCGACTTTAATATCAACTTCTCTTCAGGCGAGACAGAACCGCTAATTTCATTTTTACGCGAAAAACTCAATCTACGAGTGAATACAAATAGAAACATTCCAACAACAAATTTAAACACTACAATCGATGCTGTATTTTTGCGTTATTTAGAAATACTATAGTCACAGTTGTATGTACCTCCTTTCAGTTACCACAAACCCATAATTTCATGTATAAAAGAAATTGAACAATAAATTTAGAAATTTCATTCTTTACGCTGTTTTCGCATTGTTTCATTAAAAATAAATTTTGATCGAAACCAGTGCACGATCTCAATTTACCAAAACCGAACCGATACGAGCTCACATGTTTACACATGAATTCTCGGGAGTACCTTGGCACTCACACTGATTTTTTAATACTTGACATTTTCTCTTAAACTATATAGTTTTTGGATTACGTCGCATCTTTCAAAATTTGTCTTTTTTAGCCAAAGTGAAATAACTTTGCTAGAAAAAATCGAACGAAAATTTTCGTGAAACGAAAATGGAGCATCTGCTAACGCTTTTAAATGTGCCGTAGAAAAAAGACAAAAAAAAATGTCCTTAAGATGTGCGTCCAATTCGCGATGTTCGAAAAAAGGCCAAAAAACGGTCACGTCCAAAAGTGCATAGTGGATCGAAAAAAAATCATAAAAAATATTTAACAAAAAGGAAACAAAGCTGAATTCCTTCTTTTTTTTTGACGGAGTTATGCAACTTCTAGTGCGGCAGGAAATATATCGACAGGTGTATCCAAACTTTTGAGCGGGGGTGTATATTCACCCGCGTAGAAAAAAAGAATCTTTGCAAGAATCTTTTAAAGAATCTTTTCAAGAATCTTTCAAAGAATCTTGTAAAGAATCTTTCAAAGACTCTTTCCAAGAATCCCGCATACGCTCGCGAGAAGGATTCTTTGAAAGATTCTTTGAAAGATTCTTTGAAAGATTCTTGAAAAGATGCTTCAACTATGAAAGGATAAAATCATGAAACGATTCATTGAAAGAATCTTGGCAAGATTCATGGAAAGACTCTTGGAAGAATTTCGAAACGATTCATTTAATAAGATTCTTGGAAAGACTATATTTACTTCGAATTAAAAAATCTGGTAAAAAGTCTTGTTTCGGAACCAATGCTCGACTCTTTCCACGCTTCGACAAAAGATTATTCACAAGACTGTTGGCAAGATTCTTTAAAAGATTCTCCTATTACTAAAAATCTTGGAACGATTTCTAGGGCAGAGCGGGGAAGAATCTTTCGAAGATTTCACGAGGGTCGGCGACGGAGAATCTTTGAAAGAATCTCGAAAAAAAAACATTCAAAGAGTCTTGAAGAGAATCTTAAGAAAAATCTTTTAAAGAGTGTTAAAGAGAATCTTGAAAAGAATCTTTCAAAGAGTTTTAAAGAGAATCTTGAAAAAAAACGTTCAAAGAGCATTGAAGAGAATCTTTATAAGAAACTTTCAAAGCGTCTCGAAGAGAATCTTGTAAAGAATCTTTCCGGTAATCTTGGAAAGAGTCAGGCATTGGATCTGGAACAAGACGCTTTACAAGATTCTAAGAAAGATTCTTTGCAAGATTCTTGGAAAGACTATTTACTTCGAAATAAAAAAATCTAGTAAAGAATCTTTCCAAGGAGCTTGGAAAGAGACTTGTTCCGGATACAATGCTCGACTCTTTCCAAGATTCTTGGAAAGATTCTTTGCAAGATTTTCTACTTACAAGACGCTTTCTCCAAGATTCTTGAAAACATTCTTTACTCGATTTTTTACGTCGAAGTAAAAAGTCTTTCAAAGAATCTTGCAAAGCATCTTTCCAAGAATCTTGCAAAGAATCATT
Source organism: Alloplasta piceator (assembly GCA_946863875.1). NCBI lineage: Eukaryota > Metazoa > Arthropoda > Insecta > Hymenoptera > Ichneumonidae > Alloplasta > Alloplasta piceator. The sequence goes on along the minus strand of OX333073.1, from coordinate 28,730,670 downwards.
CCTAGAATCTTGTAAGGATTCTCCTATTACTAAGAATCTTGTAAAGATTCTATTATTACTAAGAATCTTGGAACGATTTCTAGGGCATAGCGGGAAGAATCTTTCGAAGATTTCACGAGGGTCGGCGACGGAGAATCTTTGAAAGAATCTTGAAAAGAAACTTCCAAAGAGTCTTGAAGAGAATCTTGAAAAGAGTTTTAAAGAGAATCTTCCGAAGAGTTCAGAAGATAATCTTTCAAAGAGTATTGAAGAGAATCTTGAAAAGAAACTTTCAAAGCGTCTCGAAGAGAATCTTGTAAAGAATCTTTCCGGTAATCTTGGAAAGAGTCAGGCATTGGATCTGGAACAAGACGCTTTACAAGATTCTAAGAAAGATTCTTTGCAAGATTTTCTACTTACAAGACGCTTTCCAAGATTCTTGAAAACATTCTTTACTCGATTTTTCACGTCGAAGTAAAAAGTCTTTCCATGAATCTTGCAAAGAATCGTTCCAAGAATCTTGCAAAGAATCGTTCCAAGAATCTTGTTAAGATTCTCCTATTACTAAGAATCTTATAAAGATTCTCTTATTACTAAGAATCTTGGAACGATTTGTAGGGCACAGCGGCAAGAATCTTTCGAAGATTTCACGAGGTTTGGCGACGGAGAATCTTTGAAAGAATCTTGAAAAGAAACTTTCAAAGAGTCTTGAAAAGAGTTTTAAAAAGAATCTTTCGAAGAGTTTAGAAGATAATCTTCCAAAGAGTCTCGAAGAGAATCTTGTAAAGAATCTTTCCGGTAATCTTGGAAAGAGTCAGGCATTGGATCTGGAACAAGACTCTTTAAAAGATTCTAAGAAATATTCTTGGAAAGATTCATTAAAAGGTGCTTTGCAAGATTCTTGGAAAGACTATTTACTTCGAAATAAAAAAATCTAGTAAAGAATGTTTCCAAGGATCTTGTAAAGAAATTTGTTCCGGATCCAATCCTCGACTCTTTCCAAGATTCTTTGCAATATTTTTTACTCGTTTTTTTACGTCGAAGTAAAAAGTCTTTCCAAGAATCTTGCAAAGAATCTTTCCTAGAACCTTGTAGAGAGTCTTGTTCCAAATTAAATGCCTCACTCCCTCCGAGATTCTCGGAAAGATTCTTTACAAGATTCTTAAGTTGACATTCAAGTACCCATAACTCGGCGACGAAAGGTCGCAGGACAATTTTTTTTTCTTCGATTTCATCGCGTTCGTGAATTAGGATTAACCCGTATAAAGACTAGCAAGGAATCTTTGCAATGATTCGGTGTATAGTATCCCATCAAGGTTTCTAAGGATCGGTCACGATCACGGATTTAAAAAAACGCACATGTCGTCGCACATCATTCCGAAGTTGTATGGGAAATCCACGATGTTCCTTCTAAACTGATTAATCCTTTGATAAAAGAAGAGTTGTCACGAAATCTCGAAGAGCGAGTTATTTCTGAAGCCGCTATCGTTCATGCGCGTATTTCAGATCGTAGAAAAGAGGAGGAAACAATTGCAACACATTTCAGATGTGTTTGATCAACACGTGTCAGATAAATGTATTTAGAGACGCGATCGTGTCAGATACAAAAAGTTCGAAAATAATTAAAGACAAGCGCGCATTTGCGCGCGCGGTGACACTAGTCCTCTCTTAAAAAGTTCTTTGCGATAAAATATTGAATATATCGAACACATTGTCACCGTTTTATTCGTGCTGCGATTGGTCGGTTAGGCTGACTCAAGCACGACTTCAAACCTCGCGTGTGAGCGTCTTCGCACATCGCGCGAGTCTCGGAAGAGTTTGACAGTTGATTGCGGTTATATGTCTGTCACGTTAGCCACAGAATCTGTTAGTTACACATTGCGCTTAATACGGATAAAAGATCTGTATCGTTCGAAAAGAGTCAGTGAGATAATTTCAGGAGAAAAACGGATATTAATTTTCCCGTGTAACGGTGGTTTGTGCGCGCGAATTCATACATCGCGAGTCGTGCGATGTTTTGATGTAGTGAGTAGCCTTGATTTAAAGCCTTTTTAAAGGGGAAGCATCGTACCATCGACTCAGAGACTCAAACTTTCTCCGTCGCCAGTTGGAATGAATATTTTAACAGTATTTTTGAATATTTTGGAATGGATTGATATTTTGACAGTCAACGTCGATTTGTGGCAAGGATGAAGCTTTGATGAAATTTTTTGCAAAACAGCGGGTCAATTCAATTTGAGAAAAAAAAGTTTCTATCGGTAAGTCAACCATTATTCGTGTCGACAAACAGTAATTTTGATTTCTTCATCTTAATTTATTATTTTGAAGTATAAGTATATGACCAGGACTCCGTTCTGGCCCGAATAATGCTTTAATTGTCAAAATATTATCAATGATCATTCATACATCTCACAGAAAATTTAGATACGGATTTGGCGTAAAAAATGTCAACACATTGCGAGTCTCGGATAAGTTTGACAGTTGATGCATTCAATGATACGGATCGTCATGTCAGTTACATTACAACGACAAAATCGGTGAGCTTTGGTGAATAGCTTAATCGTGTTCATCAGGAAATTTCCAATCCAGAACACATTCTATGAACCTTTGAATCACGAAAAAAAAAATTCGACCGTTCGGCGGATCACGAATCGTCGTTACATGAGATAATGAAATGAAAAAATATTGCCAAGTCTCGAAACGAACTTTGAATACGATTTTCTAAAGAACCTTGAAAAGAATCTTCGAATGAATCTTGAAAAGAATCTATTAAAGGATCTTGAAAAGAATCTTTGAATGAATCTTGAAAAGAACGTTTTGAAAGATCTTGAAAAGAATCTTGAATAGAATCTTAAAACAGGGTGACCACTAAATCAAAGGAAAATAATTCCCAGACATTTCCCTGACATTTTCGACAATTTTCCTGGCGGATTTGTGAAAAAAGTGACACGGTAGTAACATTGTATTTTCCATAGAAAAAAAAAACATAAAAAAATCTTCATCCATAATTTTTTTTTCAGCAATGCGCAGAAAAAAAAGTTCGCCCATACATTTTTTTTCTCGATTTGATATTTCATTTTTTCCCTGACAAATATTTAATTTCCCTGACATTTCCCTGATTTGCCAGACACTCAAAAAATGCCCCGACATTTCCAGATTAATAAATAAAAGTTCTTAAGAATCCATTTACAATTTATTTGAAAGCAAATGCAATTTCATTGCGAATATCGAAACAGTTCCGTTTTAAACAAAACAAAAAAAAAGACTGTGATCTATCTACTGCGGATTGAGGGCCACTGAACAAACTTTTTTTTTCTAATTTGCAAAGTAATTGCTGACAAATTTCCATTTGTCCTGTGAATTTTCTTACATAGATGATACATTGCAATCGACAATCAAGGATTTAAAAAAAACGACCATGGACAAAAACATTAAACCTCATCCACTGCTGAATTGGGGCATGTGCGAGCTTGATTCTTGCAACCTCCTGAAAGATTTATTGGGGTTAACATTTCGCACCAAAGCCCATTCAGCCGATTGGTTGAAGTATTGGTTGAAGTTTGACGATTTTTCAGCTCAAATTTTTCATCGAAATACCGCAAGAGTATAATCAATTTCAATAAAACTTACGTGAGGCAAATGTATGCCGCTACAAATGTATACGATCAAGTGCGTAACGAGTTGTTATATGAAATTATAGCAGGAAGAATTATTGCCAAGTCTCGAAATGAACTTTGAATAGGATTTTCGAAAGAATCTTGAAAAGAATCTTTAAAATAATGTTTAAAGTAATCTCGCAGAGAATCTCGAAAAAAAATCGGAAATATTCTTGAATAGAATCGTTGCAATAATCGTGAAAAGAATCTTCAAATGAATTTTATTACTCACTTCAAAAAATACACATGTCATCGTACATCGTTCTCAAGTTGTATAGGAAATCGAAGATTTTCCCTTCAAACTGATCGGCAATGCAAAAGCCGCGATCGGGGACGGAGCGGCTGAAGGACCCGGTTAACGAGAGCCATAAAGAACCTGGCTAGCCCACAATCTAGCTCTGGTGGACTAATGCCTCGTCGCGGACCAATTCCCCGAAACCAAGGTGAAAGCTATCGTGCCGAAGGCTGCATGACACTGGGGTTACAGTGTCTTTAACGATGCGCATGGGGCACCAGGCGACACCCCATGGCTATTTAATGGGAGTGAGTCAGCTAATTTTTTCATTTAAAAAAATGGCAATATTTTTGTTCGGACTTAGTCCATAAATATAACCAATTGCTTATAGTTTGAGGTATTAATCGAGCTTCTCTTGTGCTCAAGATTAAATCACTCAGGTGTCGTGGCACCCGGATAAACAGAATTTGAAGTTTTTTCATTCTGCTCGTGATTCAGAAAAGACCGCTCAATGGATTTGATTCCAACTAGTCTCATTTTCTTCGTAGCGGATGCATCTATCGTATGAACGCGGCACATTATTTTTTAAACCCTCTCCTTTGAAGCTACGCATCAATTTTGAAAAAGTCTAATTAAAACTAGATTGAATAAATCTTTGAGCCAATACCCCCTTCAAGGAAAGTACTTTAATCAAAATGTGCCGCGTTCATACGACAGATACATCCGCTACGAAGAAAATGACACTTGTTGGAATAAAATCCATCGAGCGGTCTTTTCAGAATCAGGCGCAGAATATTTGAAGATCCAGGTTTCGGCAAACAGCATCTGAAATTGATGGTGTGGCAAAGAATTTTCTTCTCTCCTGGCTGCTGCAGATAAAATTCACCTGTATACAAAATCATATTACAAAATACTCTGCACATGAAAAAAACATTTTTGAACACTGTTTTCACTTTTTTTAATAAAAAAATGTGTCAACTCTAAAATACAGTTGAACAGTTCAAAATATTAATTACCGGAAAATTTTTAGATTTCCCTGGCAATTCACATGTGATAAAATTTCGACTTTTTTCTTTCGCTGTGCCAACATCAAACATTTCATTTCGCCCGGATAAACAGAAACGTTGGCCAATATTTGTCGCAAAAAACTGTCGATCCCAATAAAACGATAAAAAATGAAATAAAATTGGAAGAATTCAATAAACACAAATCTACCGATAAAAAATCGCGAACTGTCAAAAAGAACGGCATCATGAATAGGTTAGTCGTTAGTACATGGCTCGGAGTGACGTACCTCGGAGTGACAGCTATAGCAGGGGTACATATTTTTGGGCGCTGCAGGGCCGTAACTATATGTGTTTCACAAATTTGTATAGAGAATAAAAAGATTGATGTAAATTGTGTTATTGATGCTTAGTATGAATATTCATACTACAGCACCACCTAATCTACAGACGCACATTTTTCTCCGTAGAATTCATAAGATAACCGCTATAGAATTGTGCGATGAAAATAAATGGGCAAAACATTTTTTTTACGATTTCGATTTTCCTCGAAATTTTTTATATAGAAAAACACATTGAAAAAAAAAATTCCACATTTGTTCAGAATTTTTTGGTTATGCGGTTTATGGATTTTTTTTTGTTTTTAAAGAGACCGCTTTGTAAAATCTGAAAAAAATCAGAATAATCTAATGAAATATAACCAAATTTTTGGGCTCTGTTCCAAAATGGAGATTTTTGAACAAACTCTATGGAACAAACTCTATGAGTCAAATTCAAGAAATTGAGAGAAAAATTTTTACTTATACAGAATTAAAATCTCCATTTTAGAACAAAGCTCAAAAATGTTGTTATATTTTATTAGATCATTCTGATTTTTTCCAGATTTTACAAGGGGTCCCTTGAAAAAAAAAAAAATCCAAAAAACGCGTGACCAAAAAATTCTGAAAAAATTTGGTAAATTTTTTTTCAATGTGTTCATTTATATTAAAAATTTAGAGGAATATCGGAATCATCAAGGCAAGATTTTGATCGCAATTTCATGGAATGCCTCACTTACAAGTTGAAAACGGCGAAAAAAAATTCGCCATCGCCAAGTTCGACTCTAAGTGATTCTCAGTATTTTTTATATCATATATCGGATTTTTCAGATTTTTTAAAACGAATTTATAATTTTTTTTATTTTAAGTGCACTTTTTTATATTTTGGTCCGTAACTCAGCCGTTTTTTTAAAAATCGCCTTATGGCTTGAGAAATAGGTGCAAAAGGTATCACAAAACGTAAAAAAAATATATAAAAAAACGATTTTTTATTCATTTTAGCTTACTCACCCCCCTTAACCTTACTCCCGCATACAGGCTCCCTGGGGGTGGACCTTAAGCTCCTGATTACTCGTGGGATTTAAATGGAATTATGAAAAACAAACACCACTGAGTTACACGCCGAAGGTGGGGCTTTTTCTAGGGCTCAGACGTTGGGACGAATGGTGTCAGGGGTCGTGAGTCCGAGGGATGGGAGCATCGTCGCTACTACGGCGGAGCTCGGCTGACGACAACTCTTCGCTGAGAGCGGGGTTGAAGGGATCAGCGAATACTGGGCCCACTGACCACTCGCACATGCCCGGGAGGAAAGCTGTCCGAAGCTGAGCGGCGAGAAGGAGGATTCGCAATGCCAGAATGGCCAAGCAGAATCCATCCGACAAGCTGAGTCGTCGAGGCTTCCCGACCAAGAGAGGACCGTGGTGTCGGGCTCTAAACAGCCCCGTCCTGCGGACAAACTCCGCCGGTGACAGCAAAGGTGGTAAAGAGAGGTAGGCTCTTCCCGCGGTCCACTGGCTACGGTGATGCGGTGACCGCGGATAGAAGGTTGGCCATCGCACCGGCCAACTACCCGGAAGCCGTCCTGGGCCAGGGGGAGACGGGCTGGTGGCTCGGGGACTATTTGAGGCGTTGGACGCTGTCTCTAAGCAGTTCCGTGCTTCGAGGGGACCCGTTGCGACCATGGCGTCCTGTGGGTGACCTGCTCCGATGAGCCAGCAAACGAATGGTTGAGGTCGATAGTCCCCAGCCTAAAACCATGGGAGGGGTTTTGGGCTCCTTCTCTCAAAGTTTCGGAGAAGGAGCGCCTACCCAGCTAAAGAGGATGACAGCGGTGCTTCCCTGCTCAACCAAGAGGATCGATGTCATCCTCAATCGTCTGGGCCGACAGAACCCTGGACTGCAAACTCTCTTGTGGAGGGTGTGGGACAAGAAGGTGGTACGGGATTCCGTCCACCTGGTTCTGGGGGTCGACTGCCGCTGCCTGGAAAGGCTGAGGGAGGGCGGCTTCGCCCCTCACTTTGGACTGGGAAGGACCTGTTTTTACGAGGCCCAACACAGAGCCGGAGTGGGGGGAGCGGGCAGTCAATCCCAGTGCTACCCGGCAGAAGCCCGGGCAAAGTGTGCAGCCGAGGCCGGCCGGGCAGGTGACGTGGTACCGGACCCCAGCTTCAAACCCGACCCGGGGTGAACGCACTTCGGTGGAATTCTCCGCGGTGCGGGAAAAGACTATCGGACCTCGGAACCTCTGCCGACTCCGAGCGTCCAGGTCGTAGCAGAGCCGACCGTACTGCGGCTGCCACCAGCAACGGTGGCGCGATAGGCGGAGAGTACGAGGGTCGAGGATGACCCTCCATCCGAGTCGGAAAGGCAGGACCCTAGTGGACCTGAATGGTGATGAATCACCGGTCCGAGTGGCTGAAGTAGAGGAGGGAAATGGCTCATAAAGCCCATTTTTTCCTACGCAGCAAGGCGATTGAAGCGTTAGATAAAGGCGTGGACATTGTCAAATGCTCCCATAGCAACCTGCAACACTGCAAAGCGGCCTCAGCTCTCTTGAGCCGTGTTACGTCCCCGTGAGCTTATCGGAGTTAGAGAGAACGTAGCACGGTGGTTTGACTTCTCTTTCGGGTCAAGACAATCAAGCCCTTTACCCTGGGACGGAAGTCACGTCTTCGATATGGGAGATGACGAATGTGGCAGGATGCGCAAGCCGTATTTGATCTTATTGTAGGAAGATGCAAACGGGTTTTGATAAAATATGTTTTACTCACGTTTTATATATACGCTCTCCTTAGTGCTGGTTACAATTTATTTCCTTAAGCACACGTATACATCAAGCGGTTAATTTCGATGGTTGTCGCTTTAAGAAGCTGCGGATTTTGATTTAATAAGGAAGCCTCCCTTACGGGGTTTCCCGCGGCGGTTGAGTCTGCGATGATTGTGGTCCTTAGCGGTGATGATATCGATACGGTAGTGTGTCCTCGTCAGGCGAGGGTGCGCCGAGTTAGATATATTATATATAATTCGCGAAAGTCGATCAATTCAAATGATTCGCAAGTCGATACACAAAAGCTTAGTTTGAATTATTCGTAATATTCTTACAACACGTAGAAGTTATATTTTCGAGTTACTGTGAAGTCGATATACTTGTACAACACGCAAAGTCTATATTTCCGACGGTTGATTCGGAATTGTAAAGACGTATCTTGGATACTGGATGATTGACCGAACTAGACCAAAGTCTCCGACCGATTAGAACTTGCGACGACGAGTGCGTTGCCTATCGGCGGAGCAGGGTCTCCGACCGATTCGAGGACTTGACGACGAAATGCGTACCTCTGGTCTTCGAGCACGGCTTTTTATCTTACTTTTGGTACCCCTCTTGGCGATGGTCTACCCCTACGATTTTGGAGGGGATGCTTGGCGACAATCGGCTAGACCATGCGTAGGCTGGATTATGTCTTTGCGTATAGGTCTCCCTTCTTATTGCTGGTATATTGGTGAGGCGGTGTTTTCGAGAGTGTGGCCCCGGCTATATGAGGCGTCACTATACATATTGGTAGTAAAATTCTGTAATCAAACGAATTCCCTTTTTTATTGCTGGCATATTGGTGAGGTGGTGTTTTTGAGAGGGTGGCGACCATGCCCGGTGATATGAGGCGCCACTACGCATATAATTCTGCGATCTGCCGAATTCTTTCTTTTATTGCTGACATATTGGTGAGGTGATGTCCTAGAGAGGGTGACGACTGGCGACGCGAGTCCTGGTGGCTGGCTCGCGCTGATCGATGCCTCGCGTCTCTTTTCTCTCGGTAAAAAGATGGGATGACGTAACACCTCCCCCCTTCAGACAGAGCATCGCGGTGCAACAAGTGATGCTCCTGCACATGTCCTCATGTGTCCTCAGGCGTTTGGTAGTTCAGTTGGCTAGTTAGATTCTGGTTACTGGTCTTTTCTTTGGATCTATCAAAATCTACACAAATATTGTTACATAGATTAATGTTCCATCGATACACGTCACATTAACACGTTGACAACGATTAAACTTATGGTCGTAATTCTTCATCTTTTGCTGGATCTATCAGGTACTTCCTCAGTGTCTTGTTTGTCGATGGTTCGGCTATCAATTGGTCCCAACTTAGGAAATCGTCTAATGCGGCTGCTGATACGGCCTACTACTTGGTCCCATGTGGTATGGGCTTTTGTAACTGGCCTGTTCTTTGCTGCTACTTCCAGATGTTCGGCTGACTTCAGGTGATTCCTCGCTGATTCTCCTTCCTGCTCATGGTTGGTGGTGTGTGGTGCGTCTAGCAACTGGTCCCAAGTTTCTGATTCGTCGGTTATCGTTCCCCGATCCCATGCTGGACTAGACGGTGGAGTTGAGCTTTTGTTTAGTGACACCCTTAAGTCCTGAGTTAGTTCCACCTGATTCCCCGTCATTGTTGATTCCGGTGGTGCGTTTGACTGATGTTGATCTTTCATTGGCCTTCCAACCTTCTTTTTTATATATGGTGATACTAGTGGATCCGTTCCGTCCTCCCACTGGGTGCCGTACACCCATCGCTGGGCGTTTTCATATATTCGCCATTTCCGTGAGGTGACATGTTGGTAGCGATAGCGATCTAGCTTTCCCCATGACTCTGCAAACTGACTAATGCATTCTCTGCAATGATTGGCGTGCTGGAGAGCAATTGTATAAATACCGCAGTTTCTACAAGCAAGGTCGTAACTCTCGATAGGATAAAATGTTGTATGGTCTTCAAAGTATACGTAATCATCAGGCCTTCCTTTTGTGTAGTGACAGTAATCGCATAGTGTCGACAAAAATTCCAGTTCAATCCAAGTACTTCCCCGCAAACACCAAGAACGGTAGAGCACGTCCAATGGGCTAGGTATGGTTGGTCCCCTCATGGGTGTACGATGAGATCTTGTCGGTTGGTAGGATTCCATTCTGTTGCTGCAATGTATATTTTTATTAGATTTTATCAGTTCGTAAGATGAATTGCTTATCGTGTTGATACTTCCGACAGGACAGAGAAGTCACTTGGTGATCCAAGCGTCCAGTGGTCCTGCTGATTTACTAATAATTAATCTGTCGATACTTTCTCCCAAGCTTTATTTCTCTTATTGTCTATGAATATCGCTATGTTGCTTATGAGTTGTCACGCTTCGCCATCCCTAATATTCATCATTGCTGTCATCAGATAGATCTATAGGCGATAAACGAAGTCGGTTGGGATGTACTACTCGGCTATCGTGACCTATTTTAATTTTTACATTTCCATTCCTCTTGACTTCAATAATTTCATGTGGTCCGGTATAATGATCTCCGAATTTCCCTTGCTTCTGTCCTCTCTGCAAAAATACTTTATCTCCCAAATTGAATTCTTGAGGGTTTACTCTTTTATCGTAGTATCTTTTTGATCTCTCCTTTGCTGTAATGAGATTTTCTCTTGCGATCCCTTGCACTTCATGCAACTTGGTGGCTAGATTAGTTAGATAATCTCCGTAAGTACGCTGCTCCTCCTCGGGCTCGTCTTCAAATGAAGGTTGTCGTGCTAGTTTTCCAAATACTAATTCGTGTGGGGTATGTCTAGTCCCCTCGTGAATACTTGTATTGTATGAAAACGTGGCTAGTTCCAACCATTCGTCCCACTCGTTATCTCTGTTGATAAACTGTTTTAAATATTCGACGAGTGAGTGATGTGATCGTTCCAATGATCCATTTGACTGAGGATGGTAAGCTGTTGTTCGACATTGCTTGATTCTGAATCTTTTTGCTACTCCCTTCATCAAGTTACTCAGGAAGTTTGCACCTTGATCTGTTAGTATTATTTTCGGTGCTCCAAAGACGCAAATGAAATTCTTGATTAGTGCGTCGGCAATATTCTCTGATGTGGCTCTCTTGAGTGGTATTGCCAAACAGTATTTCGTTAATAAATCCTGAATCGTGAGAATATATTCATTTCTTCTTTTGGTTACTGGTAAAGGTCCGACGATGTCCATAGCAATTTTATCGAATGCAGAATCTGGCGTATCAGTGATGATCATTGGTTGCTTGGTTTTAACACGTACCAATTTCTTCAGGTGGCACTTTAAACAATGATCGATATATTGTTGAATTTCCTCTTTCATATTTTCCCAGTAGTGTTGTTGTCGAATTCGATTATATGTCTTCGTGACTCCCTTGTGACCTCCTAAAGCTGAATCGTGCGCTTCCTTAATTATCTCCTTGCGTTTGTCACTCGGTGGATATCGAATTTGTCCTAGACAGATGGTGAGTTTGGTTGGAAAGTTCTTCATGCCTTTCCGAATTGCTCCAATTATGAGCTCCCAGCTGATTCCATTGATCTCCTTAGTCTTAGCTATGCTAATCGAAGTAACGTCATTTTCATGTAGTTTTTCACCCACTTTCCTGCAGGTTTTGAGAAATTCTGATTGAGACAATTTTTCTCCATCACTTCCTTCGATCGTTATGGCGACGTGAATTCTCGAGCTGCTTTTTATTATGCTGATTTCTCCCAATCGTCCTTCCCGAAATCTCGGTAATGCTCGCCTCTCAAATAAGCTTCTTGATCCATTATCACAGGGTTCTCCGGTTTCTGTGACAAAATACAAATAATTATCCTTTTTCATAAATAACTGCTCTCTTACCTCAACAGGTAAGTTACTGATTTCCGCCGTGGATTTAGCTTCTTCTTCTTCCTCCTGACTTAGTACTTGATCTCCATTGTCTTCATCGGAGCTTAGCTCGGTTGGTCCATCGACCTGATCAAAAGGATATTCATCGGATTCGTCACCCGATATACTAAAAGTTTCATCGCATATTAAATTATTTAGTTCTTCGTCTCTTGCTCGATCGATGTTTACTGATTCTTCTGAAGTATATTGTTTCCCATTGCGCAGTTGGCTCTTTAATTTTCCCATTATTCGCCTTGCAGTCCTCTTGACTGGTTCCGTGACAGTTGCTCTAATTCCTTTTCCTGCACTTCGAAGTCGTCTAGCTATTGGTTGGTCATCTGCGGGTGCCTCCATCGGATTCGGCTTAATGCTGCTTGTAGTCGAGCTACTCGGTACAGTGATGTTTCCTTTCGTACTACGTAATCGCTTGGCTATCGGCTGGTCATCCATGGTTGCAGTTGAATACGGTTTTCCTGGTGGTATCTCATCTCCCTTTTGTTGATCGTCTTCGCTGTCCGATTCACTATCCTTGCGAATGGGATGAATTCGTTCCATCCGAGTATGCGAAGTTTTCCTTGTACATGGGTTACGTGATAAAGCATCCGCATTTGCATTTGTTTTTCCGGCTTTATATACTACTTCGTAATCGTATTCCTCCAATCGTAGACGCCAACGAGTTAACCGTGATGTGGGGTCCTTTGAAGTGTGTATCCACACAAGTGGCTTATGATCCGTCACAAGTTTGAAACGTCTTCCGTATAAGTACGGTCGAAATTGTGTGATGGCATGAAGTATGGCGACAGCTTCCTTCTCATATGTACTATATTTCTGTTCAGCATTATTTAACATTCGCGAGGTATAAGCTATGGGTCGATCCTTGCCCAAAGTACCTTGACTGAGAATTCCTCCAACTGCAAATCCTGAGGCATCGGTCGTTACTATAAATTGTTGCGTGAAATCTGGATATTGCAGTACTGGTTCCTTGCATAATAAATCTCGCAATGTTTCAAACGCTTCTTGTTGTGGTTGGTCCCAGTGAAACGTACATTCTTTCTTCAACAATGCAGTAAGTGGCTTTGCAATTTGGGAAAAATTCTTTATGAATCTTCTATAATAACCTGCAAGTCCGAGAAATTGTCGAATATTTTTAGCGTTTTTCGGTTGAGGAAATTCCTTTACTGCTGTGAGCTTTGAAGAATCTGGACGAACGCCTTCCCTACTGATAATATGACCCAGGTATACCACTTCTGGTCGTAAAAATTCGCACTTATCTGGTTGAAGCTTTAATTGGGCTCCTCGCAACCGATTCATTAATCGCTCGATTTTCAACTCATGTTCCTCCAATGATGATGCATAAATGACTATATCGTCTAAATAAACGAATGCATCTGATCCTTGTATACCAGTTAAAACTTGATTCATAAGACGTTGAAATGTTGCAGGTGCATTTTTCAATCCAAATGGCATCCTTGCGAATTCATAATGTCCGTAAGGCGTCGAAAAAGCAGTTTTATGTTGATCCTCCGGATGCATTCTAATCTGATGAAATCTTGATGCAAGATCGAATGTCGAAAAATACATTGCTCCTCCAAGCTGATCTAGAATTTCGTTAATGAGCGGAAGTGGATACGCGTCTGCAATAGTTTTTTCGTTAAGCGCTCTATAGTCCAAGACCATGCGCCAACGCTTATTTCCGTGTGAATCTGCTTTCTTTGGCACGATCCATACAGGTGAATTATAAGGTGACTGAGAGGGTTGTATTATTCCTCCGTCTAATAATTCATCGACTTGGCGATTTATTTCATCCTTTAATGTAGGAGGATACCGATATTGGCGAGTATTGATCGGTAACTCATTTACTGTAGGAATTCGATGCTGAATGACATTTGTTGCCATAAGTTTTTCTCCTGGAAGATAATAACGATCCTGAAATTCCTCGACATGACGCTCGACGCTCTCCCGTTCTTCGTCATTGAGGTCATTTAAACGCAATAGATTTAGTATTCGTTGCACTCGATTTTTGGATTCACTTGAATTAGTATTGGGCTTGTTCCCTTTAGATGCATGATTATTAATATAGAACAATGATGCGAAATTGGAGAAAGTTTTGTTCGATTCGCTTTGATTTGGTAATTGACTTCTTTCTCCTCCGCTGGAATGCTGCGATGTAGTATTAGAATAAGAGCATGTGTTCATTTCATCTTGACTTGGCAAGTATTGATTTTTTCCTCCCCTGTTGGGATACCGCGCTACAGAATTAGAGATGGACCTTGGGGTAGGCCCTGCGTTTAACGCATCTTGTTTTGGTGCGTATTGATCTCTTTCCCCTCTTCTTTCATCCCCGTTACATCGGTCAACGTTCCCTTTGGCGACACTATACGGGGCGTTCAACGCCGACTCGTATGGCCATAGCTTGAGGACGGGTACAGCAACTTCGATCTCCTCTTCCGTAGTATTGATCAGGTAGAGGTATGCTTTTCCCTTATTATTCGTGACCAATGCATCTCCTAAATATATTCCTTCCGAGACCTTTAATTTAGGTAAATACCCCTCTTTAATTTCCGGATTAGCCACACGGATGTAGAAACTCTTTTTCGTGCGTGCCGGAATAATTATAGTCTCGGGTTTAGCAAATGGAAGTTTATTTCTTTTCCATTTCAAACATTTTTCCGAATAAGATACATCTGCATGGTGGGTGTTGAAAAATTCGGTCCCAATTAGACCATCATCTTCAATCGGGAAGTCGTCCTTAACTAGGTGAAAAGTAACATTTTCATTCAAGATTCGAATTTGAACTCTTCCTAGCGTGTTCACATAATTTTTCGTTATTCCGCTAATTTTTATTATATCATGTCGGTCAATTTCAACGCCAGATGCAATTTTATTATTCTTGATTAAATTTAATGCAGATCCTGTGTCAATCATTAAAAGTGTTGGTCCTATTAAATCTTGGGAGTGAATAGAAATTACGGGCACATTGCTTGTGCGGTTCAAGCGAACGACGGCGACTCTGCGTAGTCATTCCTGATTTTCCTCAGATTCAGCGTAATTTATACTTCGCACAAATGAAGTTTGTGCTGGTCTGTTACTTATTTGCATGTTCGGGTTAGGAGTATTTTGCGCTGGATTAAATGTTCTTTGGTTTAAAAGCTGTTCATTTGCCTCTTGATTTCGGGTATTATTCATATATTCTCTTTTACGACACTCTGTAATTAGGTGACCAGGATTTTTGCAATATCGGCAAACAACTGTTGGTTTATAAGGGGAATTATTGTATGGTTCGTCTCTCGCATTTCTATTCTGAAAAGTCGGTTTAAACGTGGTGTTATTAAATTGTCTATTAGCCGGAATATTGGGTCGCGAAAAATTGTTTTGACAACGATCTCTGTCTTCTCTATAATTGTTCCTATATTTAGCACTTTGCGGCGTGTAGTTGTTCGAAAAATTATTGCTCGGAGCACTCCGTCTTTCTGAATTATTAAACGCGCCCGAGAATTTAGTACACTGATTAGCGACATGCCCTTTTTGCGAACATAGTTGACAAACTGGGATTGTTGCTTGAATATGATGAATACGGTCTCTTGACTGATATTGCGGTCTCACGGAGTCGGAAGGTCTCGTGGATCGTATATTCCTTAATGATTCTTTCGCTTGTATACGTCGCTCAATATCTATCGCCTTCTTCATAGTTGCTTCAAAAGTTCGTTCTTTCGTTATTTTATTTTCTATCGCGGATTTTAAACCTTGAATGAAACATTCTATCAAATCTTGATCCAGGGCCGTCTTGGCTTCTTCGCTCAATTCACGTCCCTCTTTAGCCTTATATGCTTCATAAATTTTATTGCCGAGTTCTTTGGTACGATTGGCATAGGATAAGGTCCCTTCGCTTTCCCCTTGATAGATTCGACCGAGCTCTCCTTGGAGCTGATATATTGATTTTGCCGGTGCATAAAGTGATTTTAAGAAATCTATGAAATTTGGCATTGACTCGAATTTTACACCGTGAACAGCGCGTCTTGCTTCACCCCTTAATTTATTTCGAACTATACGTGCAAGATTTCCCTGTGCATCGGCAGGCATCATCTGTTGCGCCTCCTCGCATCCCTCGATAAAATGTGCTAAAGGAATATTGTGTCCATCAAAAATTGGAACGGCTTCAAGAGCGTATTTAATGGAGACTGGAATGTCAGGCATTTCTTCTTGATTTTCGTTTTGCAAATATAGATTGAATTGTTGATTTAACCTTTCGGTTCTTGCCTGAATTTCGTCAAGAAATTTTTCAGCTTCTCCTGTTGCAATAAGGGATTCTTCTAAATCAATTAATCGGCTACTACTTGCAATTGGCAAATTAGCTTCACCAGTAAATGTTGTTCCAAATTTTGGGGTACCGTTTGATTTTTCTTCTCGTTCTTCTTCTGAATCTTCAAGTGGGTAATTTTCATTTCTTTTTGACCCTGTTATTGGAGATCTTAACGTCATTCTAATTTTCCCATATCAGGAGCGTTTTGAATCCCACTTCTGACACCAAAAATTTTATTTGTGTTACGTCCCCGTGAGCTTATCGGAGTTAGAGAGAACGTAGCACGGTGGTTTGACTTCTCTTTCGGGTCAAGACAATCAAGCCCTTTACCCTGGGACGGAAGTCACGTCTTCGATATGGGAGATGACGAATGTGGCAGGATGCGCAAGCCGTATTTGATCTTATTGTAGGAAGATGCAAACGGGTTTTGATAAAATATGTTTTACTCACGTTTTATATATACGCTCTCCTTAGTGCTGGTTACAATTTATTTCCTTAAGCACACGTATACATCAAGCGGTTAATTTCGATGGTTGTCGCTTTAAGAAGCTGCGGATTTTGATTTAATAAGGAAGCCTCCCTTACGGGGTTTCCCGCGGCGGTTGAGTCTGCGATGATTGTGGTCCTTAGCGGTGATGATATCGATACGGTAGTGTGTCCTCGTCAGGCGAGGGTGCGCCGAGTTAGATATATTATATATAATTCGCGAAAGTCGATCAATTCAAATGATTCGCAAGTCGATACACAAAAGCTTAGTTTGAATTATTCGTAATATTCTTACAACACGTAGAAGTTATATTTTCGAGTTACTGTGAAGTCGATATACTTGTACAACACGCAAAGTCTATATTTCCGACGGTTGATTCAGAATTGTAAAGACGTATCTTGGATACTGGATGATTGACCGAACTAGACCAAAGTCTCCGACCGATTAGAACTTGCGACGACGAGTGCGTTGCCTATCGGCGGAGCAGGGTCTCCGACCGATTCGAGGACTTGACGACGAAATGCGTACCTCTGGTCTTCGAGCACGGCTTTTTATCTTACTTTTGGTACCCCTCTTGGCGATGGTCTACCCCTACGATTTTGGAGGGGATGCTTGGCGACAATCGGCTGGACCATGCGTAGGCTGGATTATGTCTTTGCGTATAGGTCTCCCTTCTTATTGCTGGTATATTGGTGAGGCGGTGTTTTCGAGAGTGTGGCCCCGGCTATATGAGGCGTCACTATACATATTGGTAGTAAAATTCTGTAATCAAACGAATTCCCTTTTTTATTGCTGGCATATTGGTGAGGTGGTGTTTTTGAGAGGGTGGCGACCATGCCCGGTGATATGAGGCGCCACTACGCATATAATTCTGCGATCTGCCGAATTCTTTCTTTTATTGCTGACATATTGGTGAGGTGATGTCCTAGAGAGGGTGACGACTGGCGACGCGAGTCCTGGTGGCTGGCTCGCGCTGATCGATGCCTCGCGTCTCTTTTCTCTCGGTAAAAAGATGGGATGACGTAACAGCCGGGACCTTGCAACGGAGCAGACCGACATATCCCTGATACAAGAACCCTGGGTTCTTGGGAACCCAAGGGCCTGTGTTCTTCATCCACATAACCACACAGTGCCATAAAGCTTAGCAGGCTCGGCGGCAGGAATCTGGCAGTGGCGTCGGTTAAACTGGGGCTAGGGGGAGGGCTGACAGATCTCATCGTTTGTTCGGTGTACCTACCGTACGACTCTGAAGAACCTCTACCGACGAAGGAACTGAGAGTCCTGGTGGATCACTCCACAAAAGAAGGACTGGACCTGGTGATAGGGTGCGTGGCTAACTCTTTGACCTCGATTATCATCCAAATTTATGATGCTGCGTGCCCTGTAAGGGAGCGCGAAAGCGGCATAAAGGTTGCGGAGTGGAATAGTGAGCTGAGCAAGCTACGCTCTGGCTCACGCCATCTACTAAATCGAGCCATGAAAACTATACCGGAACCAGACTGGACGACTTATAGGGTCACACAAAGTACCTATAAAAAGTTCGTCAAAAGTTCCGAAATAAAGGCCTGGGACAAATTATTCACGGAGATGGAGGCTCTACCTACAGTAGCCCGGCTCCGTACGGTTTTTACCACCGGCCTACAAAAGAAAGCTTGGTGGACTCACACTCCCAAACGGTGGGATATCTGAGAAACACGAAGGCATTCCAGCATACCTGATGGAGGTGCACTTTCTTGAATCTACACTAATCGAGCGGGAACTTACTCAAGAGGTAAGGGAGCCCGCGATCAGACCACGTGATTGAGCAACTGCCGCAAGGGCGGTCACTCCTTACAAGATCCAGTGGGCCTTGAACTCGTTCGACGGATACAAGAGCCCGGGTGCTGATTAGATCTTCCAAGCCCTCGTTCAGCAGGGAGGGGAGGACCTGATCAGGCACCTGAACTACTCTTTCAGATCCTGTATGGCGCAAAGATTTGTCCCTATGGCCTGGAGAGAGGTCATCATAGTCTTCAACCCGAAACCGGGAAAAGCTCGCTGGATGACCAAGCAAAGGCTTTTGGGCTCATCGGTCTGACAATTTTCTTATTGAAAACAATGCAGAGACTCATTGATAGGTGCATAAGGGATGGGGCGCTGGTAATAATACCTGTGCAACCACTCACAACACGCGTATCAAGCGGGCAAATCCGTTCACACTGAGCGGAACTGCTGTCAGGGCTCGAGTCGGTCGGGGTTGCCCGCATGGAGGAGTAATATCCCCATTGATGTGGCTCCTGGTCTTCGACGGGCTTCTGCGCAGGCTTGAGGGGCTCAGAGTCAAAGTGTTGGTATTTGCCGATGGCGTTTGTACAGCAGTCAGCGGCAATCATCCTGCAATAAGGGCGAGAAAGATACAGAAAGCGCTCGATCTCGGCGAATAATGGTGCGCATCAAAGTCTTTATGGGTCAACCCAAAGACACGAAAGAGCCGCTTCAACATAAAGCACCTTTCAATTTACGGCGCTAACCTATCGTTCTCCTCTGAGGTTCGCTACCTGAGCGTGACGCTTGATTCTAAGATCAGCTGCAAGAGCCACATCACAAAGCAAGCCCGGAAAGCAACTGCCACATTCTTGGCCTGTAGAAGGATACTTGGTCAAACGTGGGGACTGATACCCAGGATGGTTGGGTTGATATACACGGGCATCTTGGTTACCCAGTTCATCTACGCCTCCTTAGTATGGCGGCCTGCGCTGCAACGGGCTGGAATTCGGAGAACATTGAGTGGTGTATACTATACGGGCCTGTGCCCGCGGTATCCTTAGAAGGGGATGCAGTACCAAGCATCTGCACATATGCAGCGACAGTCGTGCTGCGTTCGGACAGCTGCTCAATGTGGTGGTCAAGTCTGAGCTGGTAAGAGACTGCATAAACCTGTTGACTTAGCTGCCCGCGTAGAAAAAAAATATGTTTGAAGAATCTTTGAAAGAATCCCGGATAGGATCCGGAGCGGGATTCTTTGAAAGATTCTTTCCAAGATTCTTAGATTCTTTCCAAGATTCTAAGAATCGTTTTAAGAATCTTTTCAAGATTTTCTTAAAGATTCTTTCAAAGATTCTTTCAAAGATTCTTTCAACGTTTATTTCAAAGATTCTTTCAAAGATTCTTTCAAAGATTCTTTCAAAGATTCTTTCAAAGATTCTTTCAAAGATTCCTTCAAAGACTCTTTCAAACATTCTTTCACAGATTCTTTCAAAGATTCTCTTGTCGCATCGGACGAGAATCTTCCGAAAAATCTTTAAAGGATTCTTCAAAAAAATCTTTAAAAGATTCTTTAAAGGATTCTTTGGAAGAATGAGGTTTTTACACAATCTCACGAAAAACTAAAAACTGACCAATTCGAGTCAATTTTCAAAAAAGAAGAAATTTGAGAAAATAAATAAATAAATAAACACTTTATTTGGGAAAAAGATAGAAAATTAAAAAGAAAGATGGCCCTCATGGCCAAAATCCGTTTCAACACGGCGTTATATCTTGAAAAAATTCATTCAAAGAATCTTTGAAAGATTAATTGGAAGAATCTTAGAAAGATTCATTTAATGAATCTTAGAGAGATACATTCAAAGAATCTTGAAAAGATTAATTGGAAAAATCTTGGAAAGGTTGATGTAAAGAATCTCATTTGATCGGACGAGAGAATCTTGGAAGTAATTTTGCTCTTTCCAAGATTTATATTATATCGACTTGTACAAGATTCTTAACATCATTCTTTCCAAGATTTTTTCAATTAATCTTTTTAAGATTCTTTGAATGAATCTCTCCAAGATTCTTCCAACTAATGTTTTTAAGATTCTTTGAATGAATTTTTTCGAGATATAACGCCGTGTTGGAACGGACTTTGGCCATGAGGGTCATCTTTCTTTTGAATTTTTTATCTTTTTCCTATGTAAAGTTTTTCGATTTTATCAAATTTATTCTTTTTCGAAAATTGACTCGAATTGGTGAGTTTTTAGTTTTTCGTGAGATTGTGAAAAAACCTCATTCTTCCAAAGAATCCTTTAAAGATTCTTCGGAAGATTCTCGTCCGATGCGACAAAAGAATCTTTGACAGAATCTTTGAAAGAATCTTTGTAAGAATCTTCGAAAAATTTTTTAAAAGATTCTTGAAACGATTTTTAGAATCTTGGAAAGAATCTTTTAAAGAATCCCGCTCCGGATCCTATCCTGGATTCTTTCAAAGATTCTTTAAATATTCTTCAAAGATTCTTTAAAGATTCTTCAAAGATTCTTTTTTTCTACGCGGGTGGCTAGAGTCAACAGAGTAAAATTGCTCTAGGTACCAAATCACAGCGGTATACAGGGCAATGAAAAGGCTCACGATTTGACCACACACGGCGCTTTGCGGCCCGATATGGCAGATCATGTCGACTGCCCAGATGTTACCATGGGACTCGTGAAACAGATAACGGCGAGTTGGGCCGCGAATAAGTTTGCGAACCTCTGATCACAGGTGCCGGGAATGAGGCACACCAAGGAACTCTTCTCTGGGCCATGAGCGATGCTGGGGACCATGCTAGGTGACCTTAACCGTACTCAATTCAGGGTGGTCGAGGGGCTAGTCACGGGACACTGGCACACAGGCAAGCATCTGATGCGACTGGAGCTTGCAGAGAAACCGGTCTGTCAAAGATGCAAAGATGAAGAGGAGACACCACTTCATCTCATTACGAGGTGCAGGGAGCTGACAGGCGTAAGAAATGACGTCATTGGGGCACCTGTCATTCTTGAATTCAGCCTTAAGGACACAGTGGTGGACAGGCATCTCCGCTTCACGTGCGAGGCTGGCTTGCCCATGGGTCTGACAGGCTAACAAGCTTCTCCAGCGGAGGGCCCGAGCACAATGGTCCACTAGCACTGAGTGCTCGGACAATTCACAAACCAAAACACCTTTCCAAATGTTTCGTATATAAAAAAGGCAGCAAAAAATGTCCTCAAGCTATGCGCTCAATTCGCGATGGTCGAAAAAAAATTCCGATAAACGGTCGCGTACAAAAGAGCATACACGGTCGAAAAAAAATCATAAAAAATATTTTCAAAAAGGTACACAAAGCTTAATTTCTTCTCGTCAAAACGTCGTTTTTTAAACTCGATTATTTTATTTTTACCACGTTTTTATTAACTCTCTTTCTTGTATGTCCGGGTGGAATTTTGTATTTGATTTTGAACTATCTTTCCGATGAGCTAGATACTTGAAATTTTGTACGTAGCTCAGAATTTTATGACAATACAAGAAGATGTTAAGAACAAATCGTAATTGTCATTATGATTTTTTAAAAATATTTTTATAATTTTCTCAATACAAAGTATGACAGGAACGGTTATCATACGAACGGTTTGGGTTTTTCTTTTTGCTATATTTTCTTTAATATAACCCACGTCTGACTGACAGATAAACAGAATAAACCAATTCTTCGATTTCATATAAGGAAATAATTAAATAATCGAATATAAAGTATATTATGGTAAAGGAAACAGTAACACAACGCACGGGACGCTTGGAAAAAAAAAGCAAAAGCGACTTGTGATGCTCCAAGATGAATCTGAAGCAGATCCGTTCAAGCTCATCAAAGTGTTTCAAATAAATTTCAAAATTTCACTTACACAAAACTAAAAGTGATAAAATAAATGAGAACAATAATTTTTTTTTCTTTCATCCACGTCTTCAAAACGCACTAAAAAGTATGAAATAATTTCTCTAAGCTTCACGCAGAATAAAACAACATTCACATTTCTAACCTCTCACAGATTGTCCTGAAAATTTGTCATTCTACATTTCGAAAAACTATTAAAATACTTGTTAGATTTGAAACGAAAAACGTGGGCCGCATCCTATACATAATTATATGAAGTGAAGAGAGTACCTATCAATGAAATAACTTATTTATTAGTTCACATAATTTGCTGTGCTATACAGTCAATGACTGAACTATTAATTCATCAATTATCTTTTGCATGCGCCCCACGTTTTTCGTTTCTAATTTCACAAGCATTTCAATAGCTATTAAAAATGTACAATGACAAATATTCAGGACAATCTGTAAAAGTTCAGAAATGTGTATGTTGTTTTATTCTGCATAAAGTTTAGAGAAATTATTTTATACTTTTTAGTTCGTTTTAAAAACGTTGTATATTAAAATACATATTTTTCCATTTCTTCCATTTTTTAAACGGAGTTATACTAATTCCAGTGCGACATGAAATATCAACTGGTGTTACCAATCTTTTGATCGGCAGTTTTTATTTGAAAGACTCTTGAGAAAAAGCTTTTGACCAATCGTTAACATAAACTTTAAAAGTATTTCGATAATAATCTTCGAAACGAACTAAAAAAGTATATTCAGAAGAGCAATTACAATAATTTGATAAAGCATGTTTCAAACTATCTTTAATGAATTTTTCAGGGAATTTTAAACAAAATCTTTCTAATAACTCATCAAAAATTATGAGAGCAATATCGGATTGACACTATAAATGTATCTCGGCAATTATTTGGGGCACAAAATCTCGCCAAGGCTTCCAATATTAAATTTGCAATAAATTTGGAAGGAAATGTTGTTTATTGCGATTATGACAATAGCCTCATTTTTATAAATAAAGATAGCTGTTTAGCTATCCAGAATTGCTCATTTTCAAAAACAAGCAATCTTCGATAACTTTAGCCCCTTCATGCTCGAGAACCGAGACGTTTCCCATAAATCCATTAGTACATTCGAGGCATTTCGATATATATTACAATATTTTCACCAATAGGGCATAAATCGACAAAGGTTTTTTTTATAATTTTCGAAATAAAATAGCAGAAACCTTTCTTCCTGTTACATACATTGCTTCGATAATTCAAACTTAATGCTCAAATGTTGCGAGAAATTTCTACGATCATTTAATATTCCACTCACATTGTAAATAGTCTAAAGAGATGCATTAATTATTACGTATGTATATGCAATGAGCAATGCGACAAACTCTGATAACTTACTTGTTGATCATAGGCGTATCCAAGCGTTATTCACATTTGTAGTTTACGAGTCCCATCACGGTAAATAAAATCATCATTTCGAGTCATCCAATAAATCCAGGTAGCTCTTAAGTTACAGACCTTGCAGTCGTTGGGACATGCTCATAACTAAGAATCGTTCGGTCGCGAACCATTATAGCTGGATGCTCCTCATCTCATTGGCATTTAATTAAAAAATGTTATGAAAATAATTATTTATACACTGAGAGAAAAAATTACAAGAACCAATGAAATAAAGTTTTAAAGGCAAAAAATCATTTTTTTCATTATTTGCCAAAACATATCAATTGGTTCCCTTATATATTTACTTGGTTACTTTTTTTCAGTTAATTCCATAAATGTCTGTTTCAATAAACGAATTTACTTGAATCTAACAATATCTTATCAATTGTATGTAATATGTTGTTTGAATCAAGAACACATTTTATCATTCGAAACATGCATGTCTTTTAATACAGGAAGCACTGAGACATTTTCTTTTTAAATCAACAAATCAATTAGTTTAATCAACAGGAAAAAATGATTGATTCAATCAAATGCGTGTTTATTAATTGTTGCTAAGCATTTTATAAAAAAAATATATAGCCCTTGCCAAACAGTTCAATATGCATAGTTTAGTGACCCCAAAAAGAGATAAATATGAAGAAAAAAAAAATCTGCGCCAATTCTCCGATCTAATTTATCTGTCCGACCAAGATTGGAACCCTCGACCCTACCTACCATCATACCTATCCTACCTAAGTACCTAACACGCTACCTATTACGCTATCGACTACTACTATGCACTTGAAATAAGATAGGAGTTATGAAGATTCGAATATAAGAAACCATGTAAAAAACCAGTTTTTTAATTTTTAACAATTTATGTATACTATTCAAGTATACTATAGAAATGATAGTTCTTTGCTCGAAGGAAATACAAATTTAATCATTCCAAACAAATATACTATTGGAATAAAATAATGTGTTATTTATTTTACTGCAGCTTCTTTCAAAATAATTACAATCAGTTTTATATCTAATTAATATTGAAAATACTACAGAAATATTTTTAGAATTAAAATAATGATGAATTTATTGCAAAGAAATCATTTTGTTCGAAAAAAATAATTTGATATTCATGTCGTTTTTCAGATTCAAATAATCTCATGTTTATGATGCAATAAATCTAATTAATCCAATGAATGCAAATTTATTAAAATTTATTTAAATAAAAATATTTTTAGAAGTAAAATAATGATGAATTTATTGCAGAGAAATAATTTTGTTCGAAAAAAAAAAACTTCGTATTGAAGTCTTTTTTTATATCCAAATAATCTCATGTTGATGCCATAAATAATTTTCTTAAGAAAAAAAATTTAGTATTGAAGTCGTTTTTTGGATTCAAATAATCTAATGTTTATGATGCGATAAATGTAATTAATCTAATGAATACAAATTCAATCAAATCTATTAAAATAAAAATATTTTTTGAAGTAAAATAATAATGACTTTGTTGCAAGAAAATAATTTTTTCAAAAAAAATAATATCGCATTGAATTCGTTTTTTATATCCAAATAATCTCATGTTTATGATGCGATCCATGTAATTAATCCAATGAATACAAATTTAATCAAATCTGTCATGCTTTTAGTTGTTACTATTAAATAAGAGTTTAATATAATGGTGTAATAGATCCGTGAAAATATTTTTTTAAATGAACAGTGATTTTCTTGATTCAACAAATAAATAATCGAATTGATACTTCCATTTAATAAATAAATTCATGTTCTCAAATTCAGTAATTTTTTCTCTCAGTATATGAAGATGAAATAAATTTCTAATGCAAACGAGAAAAATTCAATGGCGCATATCCCTAACGGCACCGCGATGTAAATTCTTTCTTTACTGCCTATTGAAATACCCAACATATCAATATCATTAATAACAATTCCAACATTTTATTGAGACCACGAGCCCACACATATTTATGACACTTATTACCTATCATTATATATAAATGACAGAAATTTCATTAGCAGTTCAATTAATATCTTTGTTGATTACTTCCCGAGACTCGCAAGTCACCTTGGAATAGACCGCTCGGATTGACTCTACGTGAGCCCCAGCATCATCATTTACTGCGCATTTTGAATTAGTATATGCTACATTTCATGCACGTACTATGTTAATGTTGAGGGCGACTTTTGCACAAGCATAACAAAATTGAGTCGTTGAAGCTTTCATGAACGTATCCATTTATTCCCGATACAAAAAATTCGCATGATACGCTATCAATCTTGAGAAAATAAATTCAAAAAAATACCAATGCCATTTTCTTATTACAAAATTATTGAAACCTCTAATAACAATAATACATTACTCACTTTAAATTCCAAACATGTCCAATTGTATAGTGAATCCGTCGGTTCAATAAATAGTTTGACAAAGGGTATAGCCGGATAAGAATGTGAAAGCTGCCCCCAGCGATTTTTAAAATTCCACATGGGTGATAGATTTCTAATGGAAAAAAAAACATTTTCCTGAAAATTTCAGATTTTTAACCTAAAAAGTGACGACACAATTCAAAAAAACGTGTTTTTCAGTATTTATTTTATTTTAACTATTCTACTGAATATTTTTTGACAAAAATTTGTTTGCTAATAATTATCGATAAGAGACGTTAAACAGTAATTTTTCAATAAGTTTTTAATGATTACTTTTTTTTTCAAAAAAATAATAAAGTTTTTGTCGCTATATTTAAATATGTTCCTCTCGGGTGTCAATCACGAATTTTTCACAGAAAACTTTTTTGTTGCTCTTCTTAATACAGTACAATTTTCAGCCTGATCCATTTGGTGCAACATAGTCAAAAAAAAATCGATTTTTTTCACATTTTCTTTGAATGTTATTTACTATTTACTTGTAAAATACTTTTTTTCATTTAAAGAAATATGCAAAACATTTTTAATTTTATAATTTATATTGCTCAACAAAAGTTATTATCAATTATTTATATTGAAGAAAATAATTTTTTATAAAGATATCGATTTTTCTTTAAGGCCAGTACGCTTACCATTAGCACAATCACGACGATATCGTTTAATGCCAGAGATTTTATTCGTACTTGGCTGATAATCAATGAAACAACGGTATGTTTTGAGCTAATGTGCCGAGATTTTACTTGTAATTTTATAATATTTACTGTGATTTTTACATACTGAACAGTGAAGACGTTACACCCAGAAAAAAAGATCTAGTACATTTAATTCAATCCTAAACAAGCCAAATAATTTTTTTTAGTTGTGGGCCGGCCTTACACGATTTCAACGATTTTTTTTTTTAATATACCTATTAGGAAATATATTGCAATTTAATAAATTTTATTTAATATGAATAAATATTTTTTCAAACTGTGCAAATATGTATTTGAATGAAACAATTTTTTTTAAACATTACAACTGTTTCTTTCTCACGCACGATATTGAGCTACAATACATAATATAAGATCTGCCAAGATATTAAGTCGTTTATTTATAGATGAAAAAGTCAATGCAATAGTGAATGAAAATAGTGACGAAGGTTAACTGACGTTTTTTAAAACAATTTTTACAAATAATTTCTTATATTGAACCCTAGTAGAGATCTCGACCAAGTCTTGCGCCAAATCTAATGAAGACAGGAATTTATATTTATTTACACAGTATCGGACTCGTCTTGACAAAGATTGCTTATATAGTTATAGGGTAACTAGGTAATTTCATTTAATTACTTGTATTAAAGAAAAATTGATATCTCCATATGAAATTATTTTATTCAATATAAATAATTGATAAAAACTTTTGTCGAGCAATATTGATATGATAACATAATTGATAAAATTAAAAATTTTGTTTTTCTTATATCACTGAATAATTTCCCTAATAGTATGGAGAAATGATATCATATTTTTTATATATTTTGAAATGAAAAAGAATATTTTACAAGTACGTAAATAGTAAATAATATTTGAAGGAAATGTGAAAAAAATCGATTTTATTTTTTTCGACTATGTTGCACCAAATGGATCGAGCTGAAAATTTTACTGTATTAAGAAGAGCAAGAAAGAGGTTTTCTATGAATAATTCGTGATTGACACCCGAAAGGAACATATTTAAATATAGCGACAAAAACTTTTTTTTTTTTTTTTTAAAGGCAATGATTGAAAACTTATAACAAAATTACTTTTTGACGTCTCTCATTCGTAATTGTTAGCAAAAAAATTTTTGTAAAAAAATATTGCGTAGAATAGTTACAATAAAATAAATACTTAAAAACACGTTTTTTTTAATTGTGACGTCACTTTTTGGGTTAAAAATCTGAAATTTTCAGGAAAATGTTTTTTTCCAATTAGAAATCGATCAGCCATGTGGAATTTTGGAAATCGCTGGGGGCAGATTTCACATGCTTATCCGGCTATACCCTTTAACTCAATGCAGATTTTGCAAACTCCTTGATAAAATTCATGGCTACGACGACAGATGATGCTGGAATATCGTGACGAATGTGATAGTCTGCGACTTCAATTCGTCGCCAACGAATCCAATGCACGAGAATATTTTGCTGAAGAACATTCATTTATCTCGCTGTAGATTGTTATCGATGCCCAGAATCACGATACTTTGGGTTTCCGTGCCTCATTCGCATTAATCGATTATGAAATAAAATAAATAACGATTAAAGAGTGAAATGAATGATTTAATACAACAAGTCACACATACTCCGCAATACACATTTATTAACAGGAACAACAATGTCGAACCAACAACTATGTTAGCTCGTAATGGAATTGGTTCTATTAATAAAGGCCGAAAACTATAATACCGTATACACAATGTTCACAGACAAAATATTGGCGTTTAATAGCGCAAAGGCCGCCCCTCCTTTAAAATCAAACAACGGCGAAATGGTATTTTACTTTATTAACATCAACGATAAAAATTGATACGTCAATTCACCTCTGGAGCTACATACCGGGTGTGCCATTTTATTCTTACAGTCGATTTATCTCGCAAAATACTACTCCGATAGAAATTTGAGTGCAACAAAACGTGTAGAGTTCAGAGAGGGACGTTAAATTTTTTTTTTGTTATGATCCAAAATTCAAAATGGCGGCGTTGAGATGGGTGACATATTTTTTTTCAAATGGAAACATGACTTTTTTTTAACAAAAAATTTGTCAGATCCAATCAAACATCTTTTGTAGGAACATTTATTTTATACATGTTAAAGGAAGGAATCGGCTGCATGTTAAAGGAAGGAATCGCAGCCGATTCCTTCCTTTAACATTTCTCTACACGGCCGCATATCCAAACCAACAATTTATTTTATACAGTCCATAATAGATCACCATTTTTTATTATTTGAGCGTTATCCGGGATAACCACGAGGACGAGGAGGTGGAGTCTCATCACTTTCGCAGTATTTTATCCACTCCAAAATCTCCTTGTCAGTGACACATTTTTTTGTGAAAAAAATGATGTTTTCATTGTTTAAAAAACCTGTCGGCCATCTTAACAACGCTCCTTTACATTTTGGACCACAAACAAACAAATCTTTTCAACGGCCTTCTTTGAACCCTAAAAGTTTTATTCCACTCGATTTTTTATCTAAGCAGTATTTTTCAAGACAATTCAGCTGTGAAATTAAAATGGGACACCCTCTGTTATGGATTGTATCAAAAAATGTTCCTACAAAAGATCTTAGATTGGATCTGACAAATTTTTTAATGAAGAAAAAATTATGTTTCCATTTTAAAAAAATATGTCAGCCATATTAACGCCGCCATTTCGAATTTACGACCAAAACGAACATTTTTTTTGAATCCTAAAAGTTTTGTTCCACTCAATTTTTGATCGGAGCAATATTTTTCGAGATACATCAACTGCAAGATTAAAATGGGACCCCCGGTATATTATCTCCTACCTTTACCAATATCACCAATGACATGTCAGGAATCTCGGAACTTTTGTCGAATATTTGAAAAAATGTATATTCTTGAGAAAGGATATCCCCACTCTCGGCTAATCTCAGTTTACGCTAATAAATTAGATGTGATTATTACGTTCCCGATTTCCACAAATTATATTTCGAAGAAAAAATAAAATGTTAAGCGTAAACCGAGACTACTCGATGGAAACCACGTGAAGGTGGTGGGTCTCTTCCATCGGGGTGGGGAAAATGTCAGAGTCAGGTAACTCCAACTTTGAAATTTCATCATCCAATTTAGATTTAACAATGATTTTATATTACAATTCCGATTTCATGTTTCAAACAGAATAATAAAATAGTATCGAAGAATTTCAGAATTTCCAGACTGTGACATTTCCCCCGGGACAGGATAAGGATATCAAACGGATCTGAGGATCATTTACAATATCGATTTTGATATTTGGATGGGAAAAAAATAAAATAAAAAAATAACGTAACGTAAATATACTTACAACACGAGCTTTTTCTACATTATCGACTGAACCGCATCCATGCAGCTCGTTCTAGATACTTCGCCTCAAACGAAAAAAAAAGAAAAAAATTTACTCTCGTCCCTCATGCAAAATAGAATCGCATAAGATGCTATTGAGGAGGCTCATAATAATTTAGAAAACATGAGAACAAATATATCGGTCTCACTTCTTAAAGCGAAAAGGAATAGCAGGAGAAATTTTGTTTTCTCGCATGCATTATTTTATTTTTTTTGCCACATTTGTCTCGCGTGGTGGCTCTTTTCTCGCTAATAGTCTTTTGGCTCGCGTGGTTGGCCTTCGGTTCGCCCGTGCGGCAAACTTGAAGCTCATCAAAAAGCCGTATCTCTGGCCACAGATGCACAAAATACTATTACAATATCGCTCTCATAATTCACGAACAGGAAGGTCCGCGAACTCACCAATAGTCTCGGAATGAAGCACGTTAAAACGGTTCCATGCAGCCCCTGACCAAAATGGAGCGGCTGAGCCGGAGAACCGAACCTTCGTCGAAGTAGCGAGATCATTGCTGTACGCAAGGAAACTGAGCTAAAACTACTAGCGTATAGCGTCCCTATTGTGGAATAAAACGATAAAATATCGCATCCTATTATATTTCACAAATCGTATTCCGCTTAGTCAGTGCTTTCATACACGATAAGCAGACACTCGTCTCTTGTATTGCAATACATCATTACGTAACTGGCTACTATTATATCCAGCGAACAAACAAAAACTTCAATACGCTCGTTTCATATAAGACATGCAATAAAAACAGAACTTGCGATACAATACGAAAGATATGAAAAATCTGCACGCAAGCACTTCACCGTCAATGGCAATATTTAAAGAAAAATCCATATTTCTCCATTGATTCCAAGGGAATCTCAGATACCGTTTTCCGCTCTGCGAGAGTTCTTACATCAAATAATCGAGCACCTGTTCTGCCGCGCGCAAGAACATTATAATACAAAATTTATCTCTGTATATTATATAAATATTTCGTCGCTGCCGCCGCCGTGTACAAGAATCGAGGTGTTTGTTGAGGTTTGGGTTTGATGACGCGAGTGCGCGTAGCGCCCGAGCCCGAGCCCGTGGGGCTCGGGCGCTACGCGCACTCGCGTCATCAAACCCAAACCTCAACAAACACCTCGATTCTTGTACACGGCGGCGGCAGCGACGAAATATTTATATAATATACATATATGTACATACTAAGGTTTGTGGGGCCCGATATACATACTAGGGTACGTGGGGCTCGGGCGCTACGCGCCCTCGCGTCACCAAACTCAAGCCTCACCAAACCCCTCGATTGTTGTACACGGCGGCGGCGGCGGCGACGGCGGCGTAATATTTATATTATATTCATAGATATATAATATTATATTTCAAAACGTCGGCTCCTTGGCAAAGCAAATATTCTTTGCTTATTCTATATTTCGAAGATTACGGTGAACGAAACGTACAGTACAATGTGATAAATATCGTATCGAACATAGCCAGACACGACAATCGTATAAGCGCGCAATAATTCATACGAGGTAATCGAGCAGTCCTCCCTTCTATTGAAGTCGATCAAAACATTACAAGAAAGACAAAAAGCATTAATAATCCGAAATTACACCACAATTAATCAAAACATAAGTTGTTATGTAGTGTAAAATATCAAGAAAGTTACTATTTGGCCAAATTTATATAAAACGAAAATAATAGCAACTCAAAACGTTCCTTATATCGAAGGCAAATTAAACGCGATAGCCTGCGGCAACTCTATTGAAGCAGTAAACATAAAAATTTATCTCCGTCCTTCATGTCGATACTGATAAGAAAAAAACGTCAGGAACAATCATCGAAGACTGGTAATGATGTCGAATAACTCAGTATTGCTCTAAAAAAATCGATAATTGCTGGAATATGGCATTTCATTCAAATTCCAACAAATTCACCGGCTCGATTACGAATCTCTCCGAAGAATCCTTCACTTTGGCATAATAACAAACGGAATTCAATTTTTGTACGTCCACTGCGAGTTCGCTGTTTGCCAATTCCACAATACTGTGTACACTAGACAAGACATTACCGTCTATGCACGTTGAGAACTTGTTCTGCAGAACACACGGCCTCAATATAGCGTAATTATGGGCATTGCAGTTGCAATATGTGCGGCAAGGACAGTACGAAACTCTGATGAAACAGCGAATTCGTCCAATTTCATTCGATCCGTTTTCACCGGAGTATGAAGCGAATGATGAGTCCGACTTTGCGCTGCGACTGTATTCCGTACAGGAAAATAATATTTTTCCCTTGAGCAGTCTCCGATACTGAAAATATGCCGTGCCATGCACATTCAATTCTTCGAAAACTTGAGTTACTGAAGGAGGAAGCTCTACAATTTTGTTGCACTTTCCGACTATGTAAGTGGTGCCTGAAATCAAATGTCGCTTCATTCTGCCATGCTTGTACCCCAATTTTTCACAAAAAGAATGCGCCGGTGTTCCCTCAACCAAAACTTCACTGTTCAGGGATGCTAGAACCAAAAACATCGATGCGGCAGAACGGATTTGCAACTGTGCTGAATTGCTACCGTGCACCAAGCTTTTCAGTGTCCCATTCAAATCTTCAAAGGGAAAGCACGAAGTCGTCCACAAAGGACCAAACTGACGGACATTTTCGACCAAGTGAAGCAACTGATGGAGATTGTTGCTCATATTCGGCAGATGGTACA
This sequence comes from Alloplasta piceator, assembly GCA_946863875.1. Classification (NCBI taxonomy): domain Eukaryota; kingdom Metazoa; phylum Arthropoda; class Insecta; order Hymenoptera; family Ichneumonidae; genus Alloplasta; species Alloplasta piceator. The sequence goes on along the minus strand of OX333073.1, from coordinate 28,697,749 downwards.
GGTTTTCAAACATCGATACGAATTCCGTCAACGCTCGAGACGCTATATCCAAGTCATGTTCGGATATGCTCGATTTGTTGAGCAGTGTTATTCCGAGTACAAGCAGCATATAATGATTTGAGTACTTCTCCTCCATGAGATCGTACGTACACGGAATAGACCAATAGTGTAACCACGCTTTCCTTTCGTGTGCTTTCCAATAAGCGAGATGTTTGGCAATCGATCGGGGATGCCTTTGCATTGAAGATGGTGGTCTCAAAGCCGCGATCCGCTCATCAATGAGATCAACGTATTGTATCAAAGAAGCAGGATGATCGGAGAAATTCGGTGAGAACATGTAACTCATCAAGGATGTTACGACTCCTTCGTAAACACAGTGCATACTGTCAACTGCGGTTGCCCTCATCTTCTCATGTACAAGCGATGACAGGACAGTGGGACCTTTTACACCACATACTGATATGCCAGCATTGACAGCTAATCCGGCATGCTCAACAGTTTCTTCGTCCGTTCGCAATACAAAACTCTCGTACGGATAAACGAGTACTCTCTCGTTATGCAAGTATTCTCCCTCCTGCTTACATTTTTGGCAACCGAATTTTCCATTATACTGTTTCATATTGAGGAAAAGAGCTTTAGCTGGCAAGTCACAGGTCCCGCACACAATCATACCCTTGACGATAAGAGGAGCCTCAGCGTTCGGTATATCGACACTGATTCCCCGGCGCAGCTCTCTCACACTCGACTTCAGTGGGTCCAGAAATAAATTTGGTTGAGGCTTCTCATGACCAAACCAAATAGCTGCGAGCACGACATTTTCCTTTCGGGTCCTCATTGAATACGGCAGTTCGTTTATGATCAAGTAAACAGGCCATATAGAAAACTTGGACGACTTAAAAATTCGGATGCCATCGGTGTACCACGTCAACGATATATTGGCGCGATCAGACAAAAAGCCGTTGGGCTTACTCAAATCTTTGTATACCATCCCGTCGTATATGTCTGATATGTCAATCACATTTTCACGTTCAAAATCGAATCTGGTCTGAATCATTTCGTAGAACTCTGGGCGTTTGTACAAAGTTTTGATTTGAGGGATTATCGGAACTTCAATGAAATAGTCAATTTTCGTTGCGGCGTCACACGACGGACAAATCGAATCCTGATTTTCAACTTTTTTGTAACACTGCTCACAGTGAAAATGACGTACAATACCTTCGGTAAAAACTTGCTTTTCGGCAAAGTACTTCTTGAAGGTATAGAGCGTTTTTTTACACTTGTTGTTAGCAGGACAATGCAATGCAATTAAGCCCAAAATATCTGAGAGCAATGCGCCAGTGACTTTGTGTCGCAATGCTAGATTCAAAACGCTTACCAAGCTTTCGGCGACAGTTAGAGGCGCACCCTCGTACAACGGCTCATCGTCACTGTTTGGCTCAGGATCAAAGTTTTCCTCATAATCAATATCGTCGTCGTCGTCTTCGTTATCGTTAAAATAACAATCGGAGTCTGAATCAACAGTCGGTTCCTCGGGAGAGACATACGAGAGCTCACTAGCAGCGTCATCGTCTTCAGCAATGGGCGATGGCAAGACGTTCAATGCTGAACAACCATCATCCGTATCCTTGTTCAAAACAAGCGACAAATCCTCCGATGTTGTTCCCAATTGAACGGGATTATCACGAGGCGAAGACGAACCTTCGCTTCTGTCGTCATCGGCGATCCGCTGACGCTTCAGTCTTCTAAGACTACTCTGCGAGTAATCGTCAAATTTTTTCCACGGCTTCGGCATTTCAATATCGGAGCTTCAATCAACTTAACGACAATCCATTGTAGAACGTGCAGACGAGATGAACTTTGGAAGAATCTAATGGTCGTGAGCAAACAAACACAAAATTGATACAGTCCGGGAACATATTACTTTTTCAGCAGTGGTTTCAGCGTATTTCTTCATCGATTGTGCATGCATGTGAGCGTGAAACAAATTATACATCATACACACCGAAATATATCCCGCCCAGATATGAGGCCACGTTCGCCATTTCCTAATTTACTTTCCCTAATCGAACAGCTCTGAGGTTTTTTTTTACATAAACAAGCACGGTCCATTATGAAAGTTGTTAATATGTCAACGAATCATGGGCATTGACGCATTATTCACACAAATGTTTAATAGAATTACATTCTCGTATAATAAATTTTTTACTATCATTTAGTAGAATATTTTCAATATTGTGTGCATATTACACTTTTCAATGGCACTTTAAATGGCAAATTAAAAATCGTATCATTCGTAACCTTCAAATACTTACAGGCTTTCTAAATGAACATGCAATATTGCTACGTAAATCAAACCAATATTACTATAATGGTGAGTAAAATGAAAATATACGCGCTACTCAAATCTGGACAGGAATCTGGATTTTAAGTTGAAATAAAAAATTATCAACGGTCCTTTTAACTTCCGTTCAATTGAACTTCAATTAACTACAGCCGGTTACATTGGTTACGGACGTGACTTCATTTAACTTGATCGTGAACGAAGAGGGTAGTATTAGTATTAGCGAAAGTATCAGTTATGAGAAAGAATATAATTTTTTTCATGCTGTTAAATAGTCTGAAGAGAGATTTGAAGGTCACAAATCCGTTCAAAACGAAGCTCAGAATTTGGCAAGATCTTGGCTGGACCTAAAGTCAAAGGAGCCTCTTTAAGATGCTGCCTTTCTAGGTAAACCACTTTTAATAAATCTATTCAATAGATATAATACTGCTATTTCGTCTGGTTCTACAGTAGAACCTATTTGTTCGAAAGGAAAAGATATTTTACGGGCTAAACGATCATCATTTTCTGATGATAATATTAATATGCTAATGTTCATGAAGGAAAACGTGCACCTTATGAAACATTAGCAGGAATCTTGCAATAATTGATTGCTATTCTTAATGTTACCTACATACAATTCTGCATTTTCTTTTTAAAAACATCTAACACTTAATCTACCAAATTGTTTTACTTACCATTGTACCATCTTCAAATTACTCGTATACTTTAGAAGGCGACATAAATCAAATTTTTTAATTTTTATTTTCAGCTCCTTTATCATATATTGCTATAAAACTTTTATTTTAAACATTCTTTCATCCTTCGAAAATGCAAAAAAATATTTCATTTTGATTCTTTGAATAATTTATAAGATACGCGAAAGTCGGAAATTGATTGTCCCATGTCCGACAGTTTATTTGAGGATTGGCAAGTTTCAAAAAAAAAAAACAAACAGGCATTTTAAAGAGGAAGATTTCTTACACATCAATTTGCCACCGTTGATGAGTAATCGATTTAAAGAAAAATTGTACATGTTTGAAATGAAGATTAAAAATTAAAATTTCAACAATTCATTTCAAACATCAGCCATTTATTTATATCGATTTTTCATTAACGGTTGTAAATTGTTGTGTAAACAACCTTTCTCTTTAAAATGCTTCTTTACCTTTTTTTGTGTGACTTACCAATCCTAAGATTAACTATCGGCCATGGGGCAAGACATTTTCGAAGACTCGACTTAGCGCCTTCTAAAAATTATTAAAAAAATCAAAATGAAAAATCATATTTTTTTTCTATTTTCAAAGGACGAAACAACATTGTAAAAACAGTTTTATATCCACATCTTATAGAGGAGCTGAGAAAATAAATCTTCAAAATTTCCTTTCTTTTTGCCTTCTCAAGTAGACTCTAGTACTTTAATATATAATACTTAAGCATAAAACCAATTACCAATAAAACTTCTGAGTGGTTAACTTTTAACGGATAACTTCAACTTGCGTTAAATTTACGAAAAGTTGACGCTTTAACGATTATCGAAATTAACTTTTTGAGTAACGAATTAACGATTAACGAAGTTAACTTATTATAATTAAGTAATGAAGTTAACTTATTATAAAATTATTATAATGGCAATAATAAAAGTTCTACATTGCAAAGAAAATCTTTCAAAAATGCATAGCGCTTTGGAAATAATTATTAAATATTTATTACATTGGATCATTGCATCTTCATCATTATACGCATACTTTATATGCATCAACTCGTTGGAGCTTACATTTTACGGTTGTAAATCAATTTTACTAAGGGTATAACCGTATTGATTGTATAAAAATTCTATACGTCCGTTATTTTATAAAGGTTGGATAAACCGTCTTTTAAACATTTAATTTATGCAACATTAATAAAAAATTCATGTTGGAAACGAATTGAGCCATAAGTATATTATGGGCCGCACTTTAAAAGCCAATCTTTTGAATGGAGAAAATTATTTGATACACATAATCATTTTTATTGTACATCCCTTTCAAAATCTGACAGCGATATAATTTGCAAATTTTTAGAAGATTGATAAAAATTTAATGGTTATAACTCTAGATGAAAATACTTCAACAGAAAATACATTTATCTGATTGTTGGAACGCGCGAGATACATTTTTTTACATATTTTTATACAAAGCTGCATATATAAATATATATACATGATGTATTCCATATCAAGCCGACCGATGCGTGGACCCGATTATTTTTTATTTTGTTAAAATTTTTTTTTTTTCCGTACTGAAAGCAGTCTTTCTGAATTTTTTTACATTCTTGTGTCAACCCAACTAACCACAATAAATTTTTCAAAAGTTGACACAATTTTTTTTTAAATGTTCATAACTTTTTAAAAACCGGAGATATAAAAATAAGACAAAAGGTAGTTTTTTTCCGTCTTGAGTTGCAGTTTTATAATAAAAAATACAAAAAAAATATTGATATTTATTTTCATGTTTTTTGAAGTTTTAAACACAACATTTTTTTTCTCAACTTCGACTCCTTTCATTTTTTTGAAAAAAATCACCACTTTTCAAGAAACATTTTCGCAAGTACAAAAAAATTGACAGCTTGTGATTCTAATAACTTGTATTTTTTATATATTTTTGAAGTTATAAAAAATATGAAAAAAGTATAACAAATGACCGCTGCGACGCTAATTTACGTCTGGTCCGTCTGCCGCGTCATTCCAACTAGTGTAAGCACCCGCGTAGAAAAAAAGAATCTTTGAAAGAATCTTTGAAAGGATCTTACAAAGATTCTTTGAATCTTAGGAAGAATCTTTTTAAGATTCTTGCAAAGATTCTTTCTAAGATTCTAAGAATCTTTTTAAGATTCTTTCAAAGATTTTTTAAAAGATTCTTTCAAAGATTCTTTTGTCGCATCGGATGAGAATCTTTCGAAGAATCTTTAAAAGATTCTTTGAAACGATGAGGTTTTTTCGAAACCTCACGAAAAACTAAAAACTGACCAATTCGAGTCAATTTTCGAAAAAGAAGAAATTTGAGAAAATCGAAAAACATTATTTAGAAAAAGAATATTAAATCAAAAATAAAAAACACCATCATGACCAAATTCATTTACAGAATCTTGGAAATTTTGGAAAAAACAAAATTATTTCCAATATTCTCCCGACCGATCTGCTTATACAAGATTTTTTATATTAGTCTCTCTGAGATTTTTCCAATTGATCTTTCCAAGATTTTTTCAATGAACGTTTCCAAGATTTTTTAAATGAATTTTTCCAAGATTCTTTAAATTAATCTTTCTGAGATTCTTCCAATTAATCTTTCCAAGTTTCTTTGAATGAATTTTAAAACGGAATTTGGCCATGCTGGTCATCTTTATTTTTGATTTTCTATCTTTTCCCAAATAAAGTTCCTCGATTTTCTCAAATTTCTACGTTTTCAAAAATTGACTCGAATTGGTCAATTTTTAGTTTTTCGTGAGGTTTCGAAAAAACCTCATTGTTTCAAAAAATCTTTTAACGATTTTTCGAAAGATTTTCATCCGATGCGACAAAAGAATCTTTGAAAGAATCTTTTAAAAAATCTTTGAAAGAATCTTAAAAAGATTCTTAGAATCTTGGAAAGAATCTTTGCAAGAATCTTAAAAAGATTCTTAGAATCTTGGAAAGAATCTTTAAAAGAATCCCGCTCCGGATCGTATCCGTGATTCTTTTCAAGATTCTTTTCAAGATTCTAAGAATCTTTTTAAACATCTTTCTAAGATTCAAAGAATCTTTGTAATATCCTTTCAAAGATTCTTTCCAAGATTCTTTTTTTCTACGCGGGCATTACTTCGGTTGAGATCGGAAGACTGTTGTGTTATTTTTTTTCTGCGATCATGTTCACGAAATCATCAAAGAACGTATTAACAATTTAGCGTTAATAACTCATAAATATTGATGGTTGTTACATCGAATAACACTGAAACGGACGGCAGACGGATCAGGCGTGAATGAGCGTCGCAGCGATTTTTTTTTTTTACTTCTTTCATGTTTTTTATAACTTCAAAAATCGATTAAAAAATTCAAGTTATGAGAATCACAAGCTGCCAATTTTTTAGTACTTGTGAAAATGTCTTTTAAATATTGGTGAATTTTTTCAAAAAAATTAAAAGGGTCGAAGTTAAAGAAAACAAATTTTTGTGTTTAAAACTTCAAAAAACATATGGAAATGAATATCGATATTTTGTTTGTATTTTTTTTATAAAATTGCAACTCAAGACGGAAAAAAACGAAAACGAAGCTGTTAAGTTATGGAGTGTTCAGTTGTGGGAGCGTCCACTGTATATGTAAATTGCCAATTTGCATGATTGTTTACCAATTCTGTTCAATTACATTATTGTTTTTGTTATCTTGTGTATTGGTGCTGCTACATTAGGAAACTTAGTGTGAACAAGTCTTTTTCGAAAATTTCAAACATCTTTTTACAACAAACCTCGAGCGATTTTTACAAAATTGAATTCTTAATTTTAAACATTTTTGTCATTTACCGTATTTGTGCAAAAAATTTTAGCTCGATACTTGCAAAAATGGGAATGTAGGAGCGTTAACAAAATAATTATTTAACCGAACATCTCAATCCGTTTTCCTGAAATTCAGTCTTATTTTTCGTTGTATAATAAAATGTATAATAAAAAAATCCAGCTGGATTGATGCAAAACTACAAAAGTTTGAGAACTTACAATTTTTTTTACGAAAAATTGACATTTTTTTTAACCCGAACCTCTTGAGCGATTTTTCCCTAATTGAATTTATTATAATATGTATCCGTATATAAAATTCCAGGGTGATAACTGCGAAATAACGAAAGTTAGACGACCCACAAGCATTTTTAAAAAAATCACATTCAAATGTGATTTCTCGACGTTTTAGGACATTTTCAACATTCTAACATGAAAATTGCGACATACATTTTTTTGCAAAAACATAGCTTCCTTCATGAGGAAGCAAAATTATTTTATTTGCCAGTTATTTTATTTCTCGGAATTGCATCACATAAAACGCTTCGTGTGATAAAAATCATTTGAGCACCAGGATTTTTTAATGCTCAAAATTCCTCTGAACCTTTCATCACTTTTGAATAAACTCTTTGATTGACGCTTTTTATTATAAATGCTTAAAATAATAAAATATTCTTCAGTCAAAGAATGTCTTTTTTCTTAGGCTAGTCTGAAATTCCAGAAAAGTTAGAAAATCTCCTGACCATTCAATGACTTTTCCAGAGATCTAAAATCCCCCGACATTTCCAGGTTTTCCAGGTTTCCATGATCCGATTTTAATTGGGAAACAAACCTTTTTAGCATTACTTTTTTTTCTACAAATGGTCGTTGAGAGCAAGCATAAATTTTCGTCAACAAAAATATAATAATGATAAGAATAACAGTTATGTTTGGCAAAGAAAATCTTTCAAATTAGAAGAGCGCTTTGGAAATAATTATTCAATATTCAAACAATTGTATAACAGCAGCTTCATCTTTATGCTCATAAGTTAAAACATATGCTCATAACGATAAAGCTGCTGTCTCAATTTGTCGAAACTTTTATTTTGTGTTCTTCAATAGATTTTACAAAGTATTACAGCACTGATTGTATCTAAATTGGACATGGCCATTCTTGGATTCAGCTTGTATGAACTGTTTTTTAAACTTTTTATTTAAACAACCTTAATTAAGATGTATTCTTGAAACATATTGAGCCGCAAAGAAATGAAGGGATGCACTGCAGTCGATCAATCAAGACAATCAAGTCAATCTTTTCTGCAAGCTTATAATTCCACATCATTTCATTAAATTTTGAAAATAAACAATATATTTCCACCGGGAAGTGTGATAACAGGAAAGCCACCACCAGTGGACAGCGTCAGCGATGAACCAAGTCAAGCAGCATTGGCCTCAAACCTCAACCGAATGAGTGGCAGCTTAGCCGTACACTGGTTTGCACACAAACTGTTCATAACGAAAATCAGGTTCTTATAGTATATGGTAATATAATTTATACCCAAAAAAATATTATGCTAGCTGTACCCTAACAAACCAAGCCACTTGAAAGCGACCATGAAAAGACCGGTCTCTCTGCGGTCGCTTTACCCCGCTGAAATTGAAAATTCGACCGGTCGCTTTGTGGTCGCACCACGGTCGCTTCATGGTCGCACCACGGTTTCGTGGTCGCGCCACGTTCGCTTCGTGGTCGCACCACGGTCGCTGTTCTAGATGGCGCCACCATCGAGAGCGGCCATACGGCGGCTTAAAAATCGCTTACCCCCCCTGAAATTGAGAATTTGACCAGAAAGCGACCGCAACCACCGCAACCGAGCGGTCGTTTGGTTTGGTAGGGTACACTCTTACCGCGGCTCTCACACGAGACTATCTTGTATACGACTGCTCCACATGAGAGAGCTCGAGACGAGCCTAGCATACCCTTTATACTCTTACTCTCGGTTGACTGCCGGCTGTCTCGCAATAGTGTACAGCTAGCATAAGCATTTGCATTGGCAGAGATTTCATGCAGTTTTCTTATGCAACAGCGCATTACAAAAAGTCACTGCGAACAACACTTCAGCTAGTCTCAAATAAAAGTCGAAAAGCCGAAGTAGAAATGGGAGTGCAAAAATACGTTGGATTATAGACCATATTTAATAATCTCCTGTCAACCAGTACTCCCTGCTTAAAATGTCCGATAGGAAACGAAAAAAAAAATGGGTTTCGTTTCCTTTCGTGTTTCTGATTCCTGTTTTTCGTAAACAGCTGCAAATTAATGTGATGGGAATCGTATCGGATCATGATGACTTTACAGTATCGAGCTCCAATCCGAATTAATAGCGAATGAATGATACCACCCCATTGGATAGGTTTGCGATATACGACATATGTTGCTTATGCAAGTGAATCTATTCGTATATGCTATGTTTCATTGTACCTTTCGTTTTCGTTGTTTTTGTTTGATGTTAATGTATCCATCCGATTAATCCGAACTAATCAGAATTAATAGAGAATGAATGATACCACCCCTTTGCGTAGGTTTGTGGTATACAACAAATGTTGTTTATGCGACTGAATCTATTCGTATATGCTATGTATTATTGTACCTTTCGTTTTCGTTCTCTTTGTTTGATGTAAATGTATATGCACGAATGTGTTACGTCGTATAGCGTGGCACCTAAACAACATGTATCGTTTCCTTTCGTGTTCGTGATTTATATATTACGCAATCAAGATCTTATTCATATGAACCAAATCTTATCATGTTCTATACAAATATTGTATAAAGTACTGAAACGTTTCGATATTTGAATTTTTTTATAAATTCCAATTTATTCAAATATCGAATTATCCAGTTAATAAAAATATGTAGTCTTTAGTCCATAGGACTACGCGACCACACAGCGCGAGTAAATGTTCCAACAATTGATTGTTAATTGAGGACTCCGATGCTGGTAATACACCGGACTTTATCGGTGTTCCGCGGTGCTCTCGCTAGCGCGAGAGCGCATATCGACCGATGCCACCTAACGAATCTCAGACGAAGTGTCGAGATCTTGGCGAGCCCCAGGTCGTCCCGTTACAGTGCACTCTGCTTTTATGCAGTTCAATTTGGGATCGTTCATACGATCATTATGAAGTTGAATCATATATCTATGAATAATATTTATCGTATAAAGATTTCATGTAAACAAATATTTTCCAATGTAATACGTCTCAGTGTAGTTCGCAACCTGTATTATTTATTACTAGTAGCATTTCATTGCGAATATATTTAATACTGAATAAATAATAACGTCTGACATTTCAATGAAAATGAATCATTTTGAATGCGATACGTCTCATTGCAGTTCAGCATGGCTTATTTATTACTAGAAGCATTTCATTACGAATTTATGTACTACGTAATAAAGAATCCAGTAAAGTATACTGATGAGTATTTCGTAATGTAATACGTATAATTGCAGTTCAGCCTGTATTATTCATTATCAGCAGCATTTTATTGCGAATGTATGTACTACGTCATAAAGATGTACTCTTTCAAAAAATACATATACGGCGATGATGGTGAGTTTTCCATGATCAAACATACCATCTATTGTAATGTGAAGTTCGTCATTGCTACTTTATGAATTTGAATAGGTTTCTATGCAGTATCTTGAACTCTATCAGATAAATATCGTAGCCACGGTTTAGATTTATTTGATTTTTTTGTTATTGCGAGAGTACCAATGGAATCCTTTCGTCTTCGTCTCATTGCAGGGCATGATTCTATCGTTTTTGTATCGTTACATTTTTTTCTGTTTCCAAATAATAGAGATATAATTATGGTTCTAAAATTTTCTATGCACCTCGGATATTTCGAATTTAATCTTATCCGGTATTTAAAACTCGAATCATATTCTATATGAAAAATGCTGTTTCGTAAAAACGATGTGATAAAAACGATATTTACTTGTATAATTCGTTTTCCTTACATCATGAGAATACTATTCTTTCGTTTGTGTCTCATTACTAGCCTGATCTTATTAGTATACTGATGAGTATTTCTCAATGTAATACGTATCATTGCAGTTCAGCCTGCATTATTCATTATCAGTAGCATTTCATTGCGAATATATGCATTGTCATAAAGAGTACAGTGAAGAATACTGTTGCAAATGAATCATTTTGAATGTCATGCATATCATTGCAGTCGAAGTATGCGAATTTTCATATTTAAAAACCACATCAATCCTTGTTTAGTGGTTTTTAAATATAAAAATGTGGTTTTTAAATATGAAAATTCGCATACTTCGACTGCAATGATACGCATGACATTCAAAGTGATTCATTTGCAACAGTATGCTTGACTGTACTCTTTATGACGTAATACATACATTCGCAATGAAATGCTACTGATAATGAATAATGCAGGCTGAACTGGAATGATATGTATTACATTAAGAGATACTCATCAGTATACTTATAAGATCAGGCTGTGTAATGAGACACAAACGAAAGAATAGTATTCTCATGATGTATGGAAAACGAATTATACAAATAAATATCGTTCTTATCACATCGTTTTTATGAAACTGCATTTTTGATATAGAATATGATTGGAGTTTTAAATGCCGGATAAGATTCAATTTCTTATATCTATACAGTGCATAGGAAATTGTAGCACCATAATCGTAGTTCTATCATTCGGAAAAAGATAAAAATCTATAATGATACAAACACGATTGAATCATGTGCTGCAATGAGACGAAGACGAAAGGATTCCATTGGTACTCTCGCAATAACAAAGAAATGTACGATAGTCATCTGATAGAGTTCAAGGTATCGCATAGAAGTCTATTCAAATTCATAAAGTAGCAATGACGAACTTCACAATACAACAGATTGTATGTTTTATCATGAAAAACTCACCATTATCGCCGTATATGTATTCTTCCAAGTCATTTCCGCATCGTCTATAGTATAAATGTTATAATATCGGGCCGTGCAATGAGACACAAACGAAAGAAAAATATTCTCATGATGTATGGAAAACGAATTATACAAATAAATGTCGTTCTTTGCAAATCGTTTTTATAAAACCTCATTTTTCGTATAGAACATGATTTGAGTTTTGAGTGCCGGGTAAGATTCAATTTGATTTATCCACATTGCATAGGAAATTTGAGCATTATAATCGTATCTCTATTATTCGGAAAAAAAAATCTAATGATACAAAAACGATGGAATCGTGCCCTGCAATGGTACGAAGACGAAAGAATTCCATTGGTCCTCGCAATAGAAAAAAAATTAATAAAACTAAACCGTGGCTATGATATGCATCTGATAGATACCAACGTATCGCATAGAAATCTATTCAAATGCATAAAGTAGCTATATCAGTTATAATATCAGGCTGTGCAATGAGGCACAAACGAAAGAATAGTATTCTCATGACGTATGGAAAAAGTATTACACAAATAAATGTCGTTCTTTTCAAATAGTTTTTATGAAACCTCATTTTTCGTATAGAACATGATTGGAGTTTCAAGTGCCGGGTAAGATTCAATTTGATTTATCCACAGTGCATAGGAAATTTTAGCATTATAATCGTATCTCTATTATTCGGAAAAATGAAAAAAATGTAATGATACAAAAACGATAGAATCATGCCGTGCAATGATACGAAGACGAAAGAATTCCATTGGTACTTGCAATAAAAAAGAAATAATATAAAACTAAACCGTGGCTATAATATGCATCTGATAGATATCAACGTATCGCATAGTAATCTATTCGAATGCATAAAGTAGCTATACCGTTCTTCACCACCAAAGAAAAGCGCGATAGGTCCGAAAGGATATCATAAGAATTGTGCATTATTCCTATGTTGGTTGATAATATTTAATCGGACATTTTAAGCAGGGCTTGCATCGGCCGTCATTAGCTGTCGACAGAGTGACACGCGCTGGGTTTACTTAATGATGACAGATACAAGCGACCGACGTCAGTACTAACTGTCAAAAGTAGTGAGGAGAGCACTGTACGAAGCAAAAAAAACCATATATTAACGACCAAAATAAATGAAAGAAAATACATATCGGATCAATTTGTTTTCACTCCTGAAAATATTACAAAATATCAATTTTTAGCCTATGATGAATTTTTAACCCTCCGCTGTCGCTCTGGGTCGCCGAATACCAGTGTGAAAATTTCGATTTTTTTAAAGCAATTTAACATGTAGAAAATTATTCACAGACAAAGGCGTCCCAGTGAGATCGCGGAGGGTCAATGAACAATTTTTTCGTTCGCGAAATCGGAAAACCTCCGATTCTAAATAATCATCCGATAATTAAATAATACCTTAAATGTTTAAAATACTCAAACTTACTTTCAAGACGATGCGAGCCGGGAAATTGCGAACCATAAGAAAATTCATGCTCCAAGATAGAAGCCTGAAGATACTGTCGAAGAACCCAACTTTAACGAAGAGCAATACTGCAGACCAATAATGCACTGATACACGCGTCTGTTGGGAACACTTCAGTATTGATAAATTGGTATTTATAAGCTTTTTTCGATAAATCGATGGATAAAACCGATGGATGACAACAATTTCAATGCTGCCAACCTCGTTTCGGCTTGACGGCGTATTCGCATAGGAACTTAAGGTGCCCTCACATGGCGCGCACTTTGTGTATATCGTTATTCTTAGGGCGGGCGGGTAAAGGCTGGTTTATGCAGCGGCCGTAAAGGCTGGTTTGTGCAGCGGCCATAACTTAACTTTAAATCGTAACGTAACTTAAAAATTTAACGATCGCTTATGCAATATCGTTATTTCTACGTTCAACCAATCAGAGACGTCCGCTCGACGAGTGTATTCAGCGCATTCTATCAAAAAACATAACCTAAATAAGAGAATGCGAGATAAGCAAAACGTCATTTTTGCTGATTTTGAGGTTATAGATACGAACAAAGAACAAAACCCGCCTCGACATTTTTCCCACTCCAATCGGTGTGCGAGATATATAAAACGTCATTTTTGCTTATTTTGAGGTTATAGATACGAACGAAGGTCAAGCCCGCCGCGATATTTTCCCCACTTCAATCGGTAATGATATATTTTTCATTAAAGCGCATGCGTACTCTTAAATTACGGCATTAAAGTTGAAAGTTGCGAACTTTCTGTGGTTACGGTTACGGCTAGTGCTAAGGAATTAGCTGCATAAACGCCACAAGGGGAATATATACTTTCAACTTCTCAAGTTACGGTTAAATCAAGTTACGGCCACTGCATAAACCAGCCTCAATATAATGGTAGTATTTCATGGGCAGTGAAAAGCAGCAGTAGTTTAGTAACTTACTAGGAAATTACTAGAAAGTTACTACATTCTAGTAACTTTCTAGTTATTTACAGATGGTTGAACATGCAATTTAGAGTTCCTCTAGTAAGAGTTTGGCCATGTCACCATTTTCCGGCAAACGCCGGAAGTTGATACGCGCCAATTTCAAAAAATTAAAATCTATAGGCAACAAGCGTAAACACACAGTCGCGAGAATTGCGTATCTATTGCCGTATATGTACAAAGAAAATCTTTATTTTTTATTCCATCAAGCCATCTCAGAGAAAAATTGGTTAAAACAATTTTGAGGTTATGTTTACCTTTGGATGCTCCTTCCTCAACACCCCCTCCACCTATGCCCCGTACTTTCGCAAGTCTACTTGTAAATTAAAATTTGTGATGATTGAACATGATCTCTATACGAAATGGTCCCAAGTAACATCAATCGTTCTTTAGAATATGTCCAATGTCATATTTGGAAAAAAACCGAATTTTTTTACAGTTTCATAGTGATTGGAAACATTAATTTCAAATTTATCCGCCACGTTTGCCGCAAGCATATGGCCGACTGGATTGACCAATCAGCGATTGATAGCCCGGTGGCCAAACTCTTACTAGAGGAACTCTAATGCAATTACACGTTTTTTTCAATTTATAGAACACCAACAAGGCGAGGAGAACCAGCGAACCAGCGGAAAAGAGAGGTTAAACCTTTGATATATTCCATATTAATACTGAATGTATATTGTCAATATAATGCGAATGATATTTGACAAACTGAATGAATAATTCGAGCTAATGAAAAAAGTTGAACAAAAAATTAGAAAAAAAACGTCAAATAAAAGACTGACTATACCCAGATAGAAATTTTGCGTCATATTGTCGGCAACAGCACGTCACTCGAGAGCAAGCCGTGGCGTCAGTAAACAGCTTTCTACGTCCGCATTAAGCTCCATTCTAACGTCACGACATTACGTAGTAATTGGTAGTAATGTTGCAATAATGCTGCAAATATGCAGCTGCAGATTTGTAGAATATTTGCAACACGGCGTGCTGGTCATTTGCAGCATATTTGTAACCCGGCGTGCTGCACATTTACAGCATATTTGCAACACGGCGTGCTGCACATTCGCAGCGTATTTGCAGCATGGCGTGCTGCACATTTGCAGCGTATTCACATAGTTCACTGTGATTTAAACCTTATATTGGCGTAACGTTGTGCTGCGTATTAGCAGCTTTTTCGCAGCACGTCGCGGCGCAAATGTGCCGTGTCATATTGCATCAAGCTGAATTTTTTTTTATATTAATCGGACTTTACTTAACTGCCCTTGGCGTGGCCATATCGCATGCGAGAACAATAGCGGGGGGTGTGCGACACGTTGTGACGGCTAGCTCAACTACATCATAAACAGCACGACTTGCTGCAATTAAGACGCAAATACGCAGCCACGACGTGCTGCAATTAAGACGCAAATACGCAGCACAGCGTGCTGTGACTTTGCTCCTTTCTAACGTTAGATCTTAACATAGTTATAACGCGAATCTGTCGGCGCATTGCGTTAATATGCTACTTAATTCGGACATAGAAAGCTATTGAACAACGACACGCTATGCCATATTTTGCCGTCATAATTGCGTTACTGTGCCGTCATGCGATTTTCTAAAGCACGTTTGTCTATCTGGGTATATATATCTATGATAAAAAATATATATATAAAATCGTTGCAGTAGGTTAATAATAAGAATTGAAAAATATCTAAATATATTTATTCACTGTGTGCATTACGCTGGAGGGGATCACGGTCGAACATACAGGTCTTGCAACGACGGTGGTGGGGGTAGGTACCCTTGTATGTCACGTTTTTCAATCCGATTTACGCCGCAAGGTGCGCCTTCGTAGAGAAGTGCGCATGCGTCCAGTGCGCCGTCTCACGCACGTCGCACATTCACGCATAGAACGCTAGAGTGGGAGCACACTTCTCAGCGACGGCGAAGCCTACCAGGGGGTCCAAGCACAGATGGGAAGGGCCGAGGCAAAGTTTTGCCTAGGCTGAATACTAGGAGCGCTAGTGTCGCTACCCATAAGCCATTGCATCGATTTTCTATCTCGCTCGCGCAGGCTGGCAGGTGTCCGCCATCTTAGATTGTTGCGTGCAGCGCGTCATCATAGTGAGTCAGGGTGTGTTTATCGCAGCGTTTTTTGGACTGTTTTTTGTTATTCTTTTGAAAATATATTGTTCAGTTTGCAGAAAAGTCAAGTATATCGTATCGGGCGATCGTTTTCATCATTATTTTTTATTTTCACCAAAGCAAGGTAAATATATCTCATTTTTTTATGAAACTAACCTCTTCTCGTATTTTGAAGTTGAGTTGAATTCTTAACAGAATATTTCTTTATTTGGCAAATATGTAGTATTGATAACAAACTGCAACATTTTTATAAGTATTAAGAATGTAAAAAAACATTTCTGTTTTTTGTTTGTAACAGCTATGTCGGGGAAGTGTTTCGTAGCGAGATGTTCGTCAGAAGCTAAACGCTTCTTTAGATTCCCAAACCCCATGATGGAGTTTGATCGGTTTTTGAAGTGGCTGGCTGCAAGCGGGAATCCTCAGCTGCTGAATGTTTCTCTGATACATATAACTTGTCGACGTTTGTGTTTGGCTCACTTTGAACAAAAATATGTGTTGGCAAAAAAACTGAGCACGACTGCAATTCCGACTCTGAATCTCCCAGGTAATTTCATGATCTTTGTTTAATACTTTAAACTAATATCAGAATGAAGGTTGGTGTTAGAAAAGGTTGGTGTTAGTTAAAATATTGAATGCTCCATTTCGACCAAAAATATTACTTTTAAAAGAACAGTGGAACTTAGCGCAGACAATTTTATTTGTGCGTACAATAAAATTATCTGTGCTAAGTTCCGCTGTCCTTTTAAAAGTAATATTTTTCTCATAAGAAGGATTCGACAAGATAACAGCAAAATTATTCTTCCATCAATAAAGTAATGAATCGATTTATTTAAAAACTGTTTTGAATTCTTTTCCAGAAAAACTTGACGTGTCAACATATGCAGACACTATTCTGCTCAATACTACTCCGAACCAGGATCCTCAAGCTGGAACGCTAAACACGCAATGGGAAGTGTTGCAAGGTAACTTACCACGAGTATATACACAATCTGTATACAATCTTCAATAATATCCGTGTTCCTAATGTGACCTCTCTTATAACGTATAGTATAGAGTAATTCTAGTGAAGCGATACGCCGCTGGTTATGCCGTTCGAAAATTGTACAATTATAACTAATTATGGTTAAATATGTGATGTAAAAGCTGATTGTGCGGCTAAAACTTTGCAAAGTTATAACTGATTAATATCATGTGATACGCGAATAGCAAAAATTTGTTAAGTTTGGTTTTTTTTTATATATAAAAGCTCATTAAATATTTCATGTAAAAACTGATTATGCGGTTAAAACTTTGCAAATTTATAGCTAATTAATTTAATGTAAAACGCGAATAGTAAAAATTGGTCAACATAATTGTTTTATATATAAAACTCGTTAAATATTTCATATGAAAACCGATTGTGCGGATAAAACTTTGCAAAGCTATAACTGATTACTTAAATGTGATACGCGAATCGTAGAAATTTATCAACTTTGTTTTATATATATAAGCTCGTTAAATATTTCATGTAAAAACCAATTGTGCGGTTAAAACTTTGTAAAGTTATAACTGATTAATATCATGTGATACGCGAATAGCAAGAACTTGTTAAGTTTGTTTTACATATAAAAGCTCTATAAATATTTTATGTAAAAACCAATTGTGCGGTTAAAACTTTGCAAAGTTATAACTGATTTCTTAAATGTGATACGCGAATCGTAAAAATTTGTTGTATGTTTTACATATAAAAGCTCTATAAATATTTCTTGTAAAAACCAATTGTGCGGTTAAAACTTTGCAAAGTTATAACTGATTAATATCATGTGATACGCGAATAGCAAAAACTTGTTAAGTTTGTGTTACATATAAAAGCTCTATAAATATTTTATGTAAAAACCAATTGTGCGGTTAAAACTTTGCAAAGTTATAACTGATTAATTTAATGTAAAACGCGAATAGTAGAAATTGATCAACTTTGTTTTATATATAAAAGCTCGTTAAATATTTCATGTCAAAACTTTTTGTGCGGTTAAAACTTTGCAAAGTTATAACTGATTTCTTAAATGTGATACGCGAATCGTAAAAATTTGTTGTATGTTTTATATATAAGAGCTCGTTAAATATTTCTTGTAAAAACCAATTGTGCGGTTAAAACTTTGCAAAGTTATAACTGATTAATATCATGTGATACGTGAATAGCAAAAATTTGTTAAGTTTGTTTTATATATAAAATCTCTATAAATATTTTATGTAAAAACCAATTGTGCGGTTAGAACTTTGCAAAGTTATAACTGATTAATTTAATGTAAAACGCGAATAGTAAAAATTGATCAACTTTGTTATATATATATAAAAGCTCGTTAAATATTTCATGTCAAAACTTTTTGTGCGGTTAAAACTTTGCAAAGTTATAACTGATTAATTTAATGTGATACGCGAATAGAAAAACAAAGTTTAAGTTTGTCTTTTACATAGAAGCTTGTTAAATATGTGATGTGTAAAAATGAATATTGCAAATAAACATATATTATGACGAATAAATATAAGAAATATTTTAAATATATTGAAATACAAAATACTGGCATTTTTATTATATTTTTATATCCTGGGACATTAAAAACGAAATAATAATAATAATAATAAACCTGCTTTGGGTCGTGGAGAGGGGGTAAGCCTATATATATGACATATGTATATATATATGTCATAGGCATTAGTTCCTAGGCTGTCTACTACGGCGCCACCAGCGCAACTTTGCCTCACCATTTACTACGGTGGCTTGTACCCCCTGAAGCCTACTGTCGACCATATACAGTGGACGCTCCCATAATTTGATACGTCGGGACCGGAAACGCTCCCATAATTTGATTTTCCCCTCATTCCCCCACTTTATATCTGTATAGCACATTTTACGGAAGTTTCTTATTTTTTGAAGTGTAAGAATTCCTTTTTCGTTGAGAAATATACACTAATTGATGATAAGATTTAATTCATCGTGTTAATTGTGTGGAAAATTTGACAATTGAGGTTATGTTGCCCTCTCAGCACGGCAGCTGAGTTTGGAGTGGGGAGAAAGCGCGATAGGGGTGATCAAATTATGGGAGCGTGTTGCCATGGTAACGAGTAAAATTGTGGGAGCGATCAAATTATGGGAGATTAAATTGTGGGAGCGTCCACTGTATGTAATACTCCTATATTGCTAGCGGCCTATGCTTCTCTATAAGTTGTGAGTTTACCAACAATTAGAGACAGAGGACTTAAACAGGGTCATTCTGCGCACGCGCAACCCACTACATAGACACAATATATAAATGTTACTGGTTAGCGCACTCCCGCTTTCATTCGCGCTTGCGCATTGCAAGAGCCAGAGAGGGAGAGAGAGAATGATATTGTCTGCACCGTAAAGTGTTCGGAGAGTTTCGGCCAGCGCTAGCAATATAGTAGTATTATAGTAGTATAGTATTATAGTAGTATTAGTATAGTGTCGACGCGAGGATCGAAAAACGTGACATACAAGGGTGCCCACCCCCACCATTGAAATTCCGCTTCGCTGCAAGACCTGTATGTACGACCGTGGAGGGGATAGATGAAACTATCCCAGCGCCCATGGTGGCAGAAGTAGGTAATAATTCAGATCAACATATATACATACACATACATACATACATACATATACATACATACATACATAAATTCATACACATACATTCATATTACACTAGACGCTCCCATAACTTAACCTCCCATAACTTTACCGCTCCCATAACTTGACGCGTTACCATGGCAACACGCTCCCATAACTTGACGACCCCTATCGCGCTTTCTCCCCACTCCGAACTCAGCTGCCGCGCTGCGGAAATTTTACACAGGGCAACATAACCTCAACTGTCAAATTTTTTTCGTCATTTACGTACGATCAATTAAGTGTTGCTATTAGTCGTTTTTTCGAAGAAACAGGAATTTTTATTTTCGAGAAAGAATGAAATTTCTGTAGAATATTCGTATGTAATACAGGTATATATATGCAACTTTGCATAACATTTTCTAGAAAAATGTATCTCGCGCGTTTCAACGATCGGATTAATGTATTTTCTGTTCAATTCTTTTCATCAAGAATTATCAACATTAAATTCTAATCAATAGTTCAAAAATTTGCAAAATATATCGCTGTCAGATCTTTAAATGTATGTCTATAACGCGTGAGCACAAATTTCGGGTTGAATTTCGCGCGCTTACTCTATGCATGATTCGACAAAAAGGCAGTACGCATGCGTTAAAACACGAGAGTGGGAGAATGAGGGGAACGTCAAGTTATGGGAGCGTTTCCGGTCCCGACGCGTCAAGTTATGGGAGCGTCTAGTGTACATACATAAATACATACATAATGTGTATGCATGCACACATACTTCATATGCATAACCTCCAAATATAGTGAACTTTCGTATGAACACATATATTTTGTTGTTATTTACTTTTTTTTTTGTGACAGAACAAAATTTGATTGGCCTAGAAACTAATAGTGAACACAAACTTGTTACATCCTAATTAAGAATTTAAAAATAATGTAGAAGTTGGAATTGTTACATGTTGAGATATGGAAATCTACTGAAAAACTGCGGCTATCGAGACACCAGAGAGCGCTACCAGTCTTGCACACAGCGAATTGCATCGTTATAAAACGATACATTCTGCGATCATAAATAAGGTAAGTTTAAGGAAGAGTACAATCAAAGAAGACTGTTTATATAAAAAATATATATATTCCAAAAATAATAAGTGATAACTGCCTTATAAAATATTATGACTTTATATTATCACTTCGTGCCGCAATTACACGTCGTTCATTTTGTAATTGACACACGACGATTCTTGATATAGATTTTTTTTCGATAATACGACGCAGAGACAACGAACTGAATTTTTTTGTTCTACTCACTAAATAAGATTCGCGGATGTATTTTCCTTGACAACGATCTCAAACAACGATTCTCGTTCATTCACTGAATACAGTGGACGCTCCCATAATTTGATTCGTCGGGACTGCAAGAAACGCTCCCATAATTATATTTCCGCCTCTTTCTAACAACCTCTGTGCCTTAGCGCATGCATATACTGTTTATTCGCGCGGGAAATTTAAACTGTGAATTGCAAAAGTTCGTAGGTTTACAAGAGTTTTATTGTTTATAATTCTTGACGGCGAGATTCAAATATCAAATCAATCTATTCGTTTGTTAAAACACGACACAACAGTTGGGTTGCTGAACGTATTAACGAAAAAAAAAAAAAAAAAATTCAACATTTTATATATTGTGTTATATATTGAGAATTAATTTTTTTTATTACTTTATGATAATGAAGATATACAGTATTGAAAAATGGATTTAGAACTTAAACTTGAAACTTTGTAAAAAATGGTTCATCGCAGTGCGACGTGATAACCTCAGAAACAGTAAATCCATTTTTTTTTACTCTGAATATCATTTCAAGGTAAGCAAACATGCTTTATACCCTAAAAAGACGATTAATTAAAGCTTAACGAAAATTTCGTATTTATAGCTGCGAGTGGAGCGTGCGTGTGACCATTGCTCCTTCAAAGCAATTCCACTATTTCGACATTGCTTTTGACTATCGCACAATAGAGCGGAGGTTACCGTAATGATTTACAGCATTTACATCAGCATTTTTATTCAGAAGCAGATGGACGATTTTTAAATTATTTTCTTCAATAGATAAATGAAGAGGAGTCTTTCTGTATTGATTTGAAGCGTCGACATTCGCTTTTATATCCAAAAGTATAGCAACTATCGCCGGATCATTATTTTTTACAGCAAAGTCAAGTGGGGTGTCCATTCGGGGTGTCTCCTTGCTGTTTACTCTGGCACCGTGCTCTAAGTGTATTTTGGCAATCTTTGTGTGGTTTCTTTCGAGAGTCTCGCACAGCAAAATATATCCGTCCGCCCAAGCTTCGGAATGAGATAGGCAAAAATTAGGCATCAATGCCGAAGCTTTATCGATGTCACATTCTCGAACCGCGCGGATTAAGTCGCCGCTCGAACGATTCGTCATTATTTTGTAGGTTTTATACAACGAAAAAATATAAATATTTTTTTCTATCTTTAACACCGATGATGCAAAATCTTACACTCGTCGCCGTGAAGTCGTTAAATCGAAGAATGATTTTTTACATCATTAAGTCTTCCCTGTATTTGGCCAGCATAAGGGAAAGAATATTCTGAAAAGAAAATCATATTTATCTTGTTTGAGTGTGCGACTGTGTTTAGTCGGTTGAATACAGGTGGTGGAAATGTATTTATTGGCAGGAAAAACAGGTCCTTATAATTTTAAACATATAATGTGCATAAATTGAAAAAATATTTTTCTCAAATAACTCTAGGTTATATGAACCGCTACTTTCCCGGAAATGGACAATAAACATAATCGCAATACTTTTTAAAACTTTATCTTCAACACATTTTTGTTCATCTCCATCTGTACCTTTGTCCTCGTCTTTTGAGAATAATGAAGACAAGCTTAATTAAACACTTTTCACGTTATTCTTCTCGAAGATAGTTTGATTTTTAAAATAAGTGCTTGAGCGTGTTGTTACGTGTTCACAGTTGAGAATTTGAAACTTGAGCTTGTACTTGTTTCAATTTAATTGATAATGAAATTGAAACTGATTGCGAAATATCTCATATAAGTTTCCGCTCATCATGAGGTACTGAGCGATGCACTGGGGATCAGATTATGATCGTCAAGTTACGCGAACATTTTGCGATTGGGTTGTTGAACGTTTTTTTTGTATTCTTTTTTTTTCTACATTTCATGTACGTTTTTTATCGAGAATGAATTATTTTTTTTCTGTTGATAATAACGAATATATAGAATTTTGAAAATTGAATTATAGATCAACAGCCGACGACGCGCTGATCATGCCCGAAGTCACACGAATGGTCTGCGACGTCACAATGTTAAACAACCTAAGCGCTATCTATTGCAAGTACGAATTTTAACCGAAAATAGCAACGATTAAAACATACACGAAGTGTTTCGTGGCTTTATGTAAAATTACGGAAAAAAGTACATGAAACAAAGTTTTTGTGATAGTGCCACGGAGCTTAAAACTTTGTAAAAAATGGTTAAACGCAGTGCGACGGGATAATCTCAGAAACAGTAAATCTAACTTTTTTTTACTGTGAAGACCGTTTCAAGGTAAGCAAACATGTTTTATACCCTAAAAAGACCTTTAATTGTCGAATAATAATTTTTCCAATACTATTCCATCTATTAATAATTTATTATGTACAATTAAGAAGATGTGAAAGTCGATCACCTGTTTACATGAGTGCAAGCGTGATAACTGGAATTTTCGAACAAGTCTTTCTCGGAGATCAGCAACATTTGGGACAAAATAAAATAATTACGCACGGCCTATAACTTTGTTTTTTGTTTAATTCTTCAAAACTGAAGAGAAATACTTGTTTGAAAACTTTTCGGTAAAACAGATATTTCACATTCTCTTGAAGATAAACAAAAATTTCGTATTTACAGCTGCGAAAGGACATGGAAAATTATCAATATTATAAAAGTGGGAGGTGCAGCGAAAGAATGATTTGGATCCTCTGCGACAAGTGCTTTCAATGCCGTAGACAAGAATTCAACTTCAACCCAAAGTGAACCTGTCGCGGCATATGATCATCGTGCTCAATTTATAATTTATATAGCTAAAGACAATTTGACATTGACAGCGGCTGCCAAAAAAGATATTGGAAAACAGATTTGTATAACACAGCATAATGCTACGGTCCAAGCTAATATTCACCCGCATTATCTTAGTGTGAATACTTTGTGTAAAATTAAAGTATGTACCATCAAGGAGTGTACTTCACTAATAAAACTGTCAGTCGATTCTAATATAACATCTCCAAACAATTCTCTTACATTTGTACCGTACAAACATCTCCAAATTCATAATTACATCAATCAAAATTTTTAAATTTTTTTAACAATCCTCCTTTTCCGTGAGTCGATCCAAAATATGAGGGCGTAAATCTTTCTCAAACTTTCTTTTTTCCAACAAGATTCCAAACATTTGAGAATATGTTATGGTTTTTTTTTCTTTCGTCCGCACGGCGAAAGCAACAAAAATGATGATTGGACTCGATGGCACGACAAAAGACGACGATGATCCCGAAATTATATTTTTTTGTCTCTTTGGTCGCAAGCGATTCTATAAAAAAAAAATTTTTATTTTCACTTCGTCCGAACGACGATTCTCAATAAATTTTTTTTTCTCGTCAATACGTCACGGCGAGGTGACAAACAGTTTTTTGTTCTACTCACCAAATACGATTCTTCTTGACGACGATCTCTACGATCCTCTTTCAATCAGATGCCAAACTTGGAGAATATTTTATGTATTTTTTTTCCGATCCCCACATCTGAAGCAACAAAAACGACGATTTTCGGGGGCGATTTTTTTATCGATGACACACGCCAAAACCCGACAAATCGTCGTTCATTTTGAAATTTTTATTTTTCTTATTTGCCGCAAGCAATGCTGTACACAATTCTTTTTTTCCAATTGTTCGTCCACACGATTCTCGATATCAATTTTTTTTCTCGATAGTACGTCTCGGCGAATAGACAACGAATTGAATTTTTTTGATCCACTCACTCAATAAGATCCTCCAATTTATTATTTTCCTTAACAACGATCTCAACGATTGCGCTCACGCCAACTAACGCTAAATTCGCTCCGAACCGACATGCGGCGCAAACGAGGCCATTGTGTCTCGGGCGCTCCGGCTCATTCTCCTGCAAAGTGATAAGAGTGCGGGGAAAACGTGCATCTAACCAGAGCGCCAATCATAATACAGCACGGGTTTTGTCAATGCTCACAGCCAATCAGAATAGATATCAGAGGTCGTGGTGAATATTTTCGCGATATTTCGTCGTCTCGGGCCAAGAGTGGAGGGAATGAGAATTGTACTCACCGGCGCTCCAGTCAGAATGCGCAGCAAGAGTTTTGTCAATTCTCACAGATAATAATCAGGGGGCCAATTCCTTGTTATACTTCCGTTATCATAACGAGTGACGGAATCGGCCCTCAGGAGACATAAGGGGACGTAAAATATTTTTGTGAACAAATGGTGCTTCTTCGCATCGATCGAGTCTTCGGCGTATTTTATGAATTTTTTTATTATGCAAATCATACCCACTTCACGCCGATTATGCAACTCGAAATTATTACAAGTCCCATGAAGTTTCGTGTGATTGGCTCATGGTGCATATTGGTGGGGAGAACAGGGCTGATCGAAAACAGCCGGAACTACTTTTTTTTTGGATGAGCACCACTGAAAACCCACATCCAACTCAAGGCTGGTCGAATTAATGGGAAACGTCAGCCGCTTTATAATATAAAATACAATGGTGAAAAAAAAAACACATTTCTAATCAGAAAACGAAGAATTTTATAACGTCATTTTTTTCGAATTTAAAAACCCCATAACTTTTTATTGAGGGTCGACCGCCGCGATTTCTCTTTGGCATTGTATTCAGGAAGGATTCTTACATAACCAAACCCCTCTGAGGGGTTAAAAATTCTCTTCAAAGGACACTGACAATGATTGACAGTTAATTTTCAATATTATTTTTCGATACTTATTTATAGATGATTTTTTCTTTGCTCAAGCATATGCGTGCATACAAAGACCTTTGAACATTCTTGAGATTGTGTCATCGATTTTAGGGAGATTTTTAATATTCTCCCAATGAGTCTTACCGAGACTGTCCACGAACCTCATCCACGACTTGATTTCATAGCTGTTTCAAACAATCTTTCCAAGATTCTTATTTTGGAAAATTTTCTTCGAAATGCTTCTAATCGATTAATAATGAACTTATTTTTGTGATTCTCTTTAAAACTATTCTTCGACATGATTTACAATTTTTTTTTCAACATTACTCCGTCGTGGTATCTATTTTGAATACGGGAATTTCGAGAACCGTTTCAAAGATTCTCTCGCATTCATTCTTCATAAGTATCTCAAAGGTATTGTCCAAGGATTTCAGTTGACTCGCTTCACGAGATTCCGCAAGATGTTCAACACAATATTTTAGAAATTTTCAGAACCGGCCTATTTTTAAATCTTTCAAAGATTCTCTCGCATTCGCATCGTTGGTATTTTCTGTCCAAAAAAGAATCTTGTAAATAAGCTTGCTAAGAATCTTTCCAAGAACCTTCCAAAGAATCAATAATCGAATCAGGAACAAGTTTCCTTACAAGATTCTTGTCAAGACTATATACTGCAAAGTACAAAATCATGTGAAAAATATTTTCAAGAATCTTGTAAAGAGTCTTGTAAAGAGTCTTGTTCCGGATCCAATGCTTGATTCTATTCGAGATTCTTGGAAAGATCTTTTCAATATTATTTACAAGATTATCGAGAACATTCTTTTTTTCTACTCAAAAGACGTTCGGTTTCTTCAAAACCTCGCGAAGAACTGACCAATTCGAGTCAATATTCGAAAAAGACGAAATTTGTGAAAATCGAAAAAAATCATTCAAGAAAAAGATAATAAATAAAAAATAAAGAATCACCCTCATTGGCAAAATCCGTTTTAACAAGGCGTTGAATCCCGGAAAGATTAATTGGAAGAATCTTGGAAAGGTTCATTCAAAGAATCTTGGCAAGACTGATGTAAAGAATCTTGTACATATTGAAGCTGACCGGACGGGAGAGTTTATCGTTTTTTTGTGATTCACTTGCAAGCAGAGTGGAGATCGGCATGATTTCCTCGATCAAGAAACAATATTAATTTTGATTTAAATGGGGGGAGGGGAGGATCATTGTTACCCAAATCAAATATGAAAATGTAATTTATATGTAAAAAAAGGTGAAGCTCTTGGGCCGCTCATATGACAAACGAGAAACCTTCTAATTCGGGGTCTAATTAGTTGCAATAAAGTTTTGAAATACCCAATTAAGCATATTGGTTGTAATTGTGCATACCGATTAGGTTGATATAAAAAATGTAGATGCTAAACAGACTCCCGCAAGTAAAACGCTTTTATATCTATTAATTTTGACCACATTCCTATCATGCAGCAGTTTATAGCTTCGAATCAATTAAGATATTGTAATGGTTATATAAATTTATGGACCCTTTTAATACGAAATTATAGTTTGTTTATTGATTTAGAGCAACTTGACCCTCTCTTCCTATATTATTCTTCTTCTCATTATTTGTGAAAGTTGAAGGCTCACGCCATCG
Source organism: Alloplasta piceator (assembly GCA_946863875.1). Classification (NCBI taxonomy): domain Eukaryota; kingdom Metazoa; phylum Arthropoda; class Insecta; order Hymenoptera; family Ichneumonidae; genus Alloplasta; species Alloplasta piceator. The sequence continues at coordinate 28,670,137 of OX333073.1, read as the reverse complement.
AAACTCTCCATTCGTTAAACCCGAGGGACAATGAAAATACAAAAAAGTAAGGAATAAAAATCAGCCAACCGCCACGCACTTGAGACTAGCTGCGCCAAGCAGGTGGCTGATTTTTATTCATGATTTATTATTTTTGCCGTTGTGACTAGGGCTTTACTTTCCCTATCTCTCACGGCGCACGCGCAAAGTCCTTCCTGGTTTGTGATTTCCACCTTTCTGACTAAGGACCATGGGTTAAGCCCTGTGCACACGATGAAAGTTTCGGTGCTAGTTTTTCTGCAAGATTCCGCTGACTGGTAGAAAGCTTGGTGGGGGCTGTGAGCCAACCAATCAGTGAAATATTGCAGAGAAACTAGCACCAAAACTTGCATCGTGTGCATGGGGCCTTACTTACTCTTCGATCGCTTTCTTTCTTTTGAAGACCATTGTACAGGACTCGCTAGCGACATTTGTCGTATTGTTAACGTAGCGATAGCCAATCGCAGGAAAGATCCAGAGGAATTCCAAACTTGCAATTGGCTATCGCTACGTTAACCATGAGACAAATGTCGCTAGCGAGTTAGAGAAACAGCAAAAAACATTTTTGAGACCGCTACACGCGATGCTTATTTTGCTGATAGGTTGACTGTGGGGACGTACACTGGTAGGTGTGCTCGTTGTAATGATGGAAATGGCGTCATTGCGGGTTCCGTTGTGTGGACGCGTGCTAGATTCCGGTGTTCAATTCTGTTCTATTTTCCGTGCTTGCTTCTATGGTAAATTCGGTTACGACAGAACCGTTCGAGCCGTCGAAAGTATCCAATAACCACCCGTGTAGAAATTTGTAAGCGGAACGCTAGATTGAGTCTAGCCTATGGCTAGCATTTCCCAGATAAGAGAATCAGATAGCCACTGGGTAAGCGCTAGACATGTATACGTGTTTTTTTGTCAGTTTTTCATGCGAAATTTTGCCAAGTTGGACTAGACACGGGCTGGCTAGGCCCTTCATGGCGGCGCTATCCCGATATTCCATATATTCGATAGAGGTGGTGTTGCGGTCGCGAAATAACGCGTGAAATCAGTTACGTGAAAATAACCTCAACTCAACGTTGAGTGGCCGTTAGTGAGGAGAGTCAGAAAAACTGGTAAGGATTTGTTTATTGTTAATAATACGTTATTTAACATAAGATTTGCACTAATACGTATAGCTCCGTATTATGTATTGGAAATTGCGATTAAAGTTTTTACATTAATAGAACTTTATTTCCAATACCGTAATAATCTCTAATACATAACCTCAAAAATCCATGTGCTTGATTATTTTTTAATTATTCAACCGACTTTTATCCGGTGTTTCTTTTTTTAGTATTATAACTTTACTTCTCAAGCATTATAAGAACTTTTTTGTTCCAGCATGGTCATGGAGCACGTCTTCATATATCATTTGGTCGTTTTCATCGACGATACTTAAAAGGATGAAAAAAAAGTAATAGAATGTTTCCCATGCATCAAAGTGGGTGGAATACGATATGTATCTCGGACAATGTTCAGTCAAGTTCATGCCTTCAAGAAATTTACAACCAGCAAAGAGGATTTTGTGAAAAATAGTTCTTTGAAGGGAAATTTCGATATGTATGAAACTCAAAGTTTTCATTCAAAGAACTATTTTTCACTAAATTCTCTCTGCGGATTCTACATTTCTTGAAACTTCTTTCTTCGGTCAATGGCAAAATACTAAAATTACATGTTAGGATTTCAATATTTTGCCATTGAGCAAAGAAAAAAATTCCAAGATTTTTAGAGCCCGCAAAGAGGATTTTGTGAAAAATAGTTCTCCGCATGGAAACTTTAATATACATAAAACTCAAAGTTTCCATTCGAAGAACTATTTTTCACAAAATCCTCTTTGCGGATTCGAAATTTCTTGAAATTTCTTTCTTCGCCCTAGCGGATTTTACGACCGAGCACTCGGTCGTAATGGGTCGTCTTGTAGACCGGAATTCTTTGGGCGTTTAGAGAATCATCGCATTTTGCTTGTGGGTCGTTACGACCAAAAATTATTAGTCGTAACGACCCATTCCGGGGGCCAGTTGGCTGGTCGTTACGACTGAGAATTATTAGTCGTAACGACCTATTCCGGGGCCCGTTTACTGGTCATTACGATCCGAAATCCTTAGTCGAATATTTTTTTCCCAGCGCAAATTAATACAAAAATTTGTATAGCTTATTCCGAAATAGCGCCCATGCAATCGGAACTAATGAAATTGTACGCCCGAGATATCCACATTAGGGATATTCGCAAGGGTCAGCTCGGAAGAGCTTCGCCCTGGAGGAACCGCCTTAATCATCACGGTAACCTCTGCGCTACGTAAGTACTTGACTTGGCACGCTGGCTGCCCGGTATATAACACCGTCATATGCCTATTTCGTTTGGGCACAGAGTTTTGAGCGCATGCGACGCGTAGTGGTGGACGCGTCAACTAGCGCTACCTAGCAGATTTGTTGACCAGAACTTTTCGGTCGTAGTCAATGTGGTGGACGCGTCAACTATAGTTGACGCGTCCACCACTATGCGTCGCATGCGCTCAAATTCTGTGCCCAAACGAAATAGGCATATGACGGTGTTATATACCGGACAGCCAGCGTGCCAAGTCAAGTACTTACCTAGCGCAGAGGTTACCGTGATGATTAAGGCGGTTCCTCCAGGGCGAAGCTCTTCCGAGCTGACCCTTGCGAATATCCCTAATGTGGATATCTCGGGCGTACAATTTTATTAGTTCCGATTGCATGGGCGCTATTTTGGAATAAGCTATACAAATTTTTGTATTAATTTGAGCTGCGAAAAAAATATTCGACTAAAAATTTCGGGTCGTAATGACCAGCAAACGGGCCCCGGAATAGGTCGTTACGACTAATAATTCTCAGTCGTAACGACCAGCCAACTGGCCCCCGGAATGGGTCGTTACGACTAATAATTCTCAGTCGTAACGACCAGCGAACGGACCCCGGATCGGTCGATACGACTAATAATTTTTAGTCGCAACGACCCACGAGCGGATAGCGATGATTCTCTAAACGACCAAAGAATTACGGTCTACAAGACGACCCATTTCGACCGACGCGTTTTACGACCCTACATTTTGGGTCAACAAATCCGCTAGGGCGGTCAATGGCAAAATATTAAAATTGCAAAGAGAAACCGCAAAGAGGATTTTTTGAAAAATAGTTATTCGAATCGAAACTTTGAAATTCATAAAACTTCCTTCGGTAAATGACAAAATATGAATTTTGCAAAATATGAATTCTGCTATTGACCGATGTTCAAATTTTCGATTCGGAAATGATTCGTATGAGTATGACATTCAGTTGAAAATAGAACTTTGAATAGAAATTATAAGTGGTTATTTTCAACTGAATGCAGATAGATTTCGTTGAACATAGAACTTAGAATACAAATTGGAACTGGTTTTTTAATTTTTGTTTAAAATCTATTTTTTTATTCTATCATCAATCATTCGTGAGGTAAAGTAATACAGGGTGCGCCAGAGAAACTTACTTATTTGAAAGGTCAATAAAAAAAAAGTACTTCAGTTATTGTTTAAAATTTTTTTTTGATTTGAGAATACAATATCCCAATTTTTTTTTATGCAGTCTTAAAAATGACATCGGATAAATGGCGACCCCCATTGCGCATACACTGATGAAGTCGATTTTTGAAATTCGTATCCACTCTTCGCAGCATATCAATCGGTATGTTGGCAATGGCGTCGCGAATGTTGTTCTTGAGGTGTGCTATGGTCCGTGGTCGATCGACATAAACCAGGGATTTCAAATAACCCCATAAAAAGAAATCGCATGGAGTCAAATCTGGAGAGCGTGCCGGCCATTGGAGATCGCCTCTGAGAGAGATGAGGCGGTCGGGGAAATGTTGTCGCAACAAATTCATTGAGTCTCGTGCTGTGTGTGCTGTGGCTCCATCTTGCTGAAACCACACGTTCCTAACGTTCATTTCTTCGAGTCTTGGAAGAAAAAATTCCTCGATCATGTTCCTGTAACGAGCTCCATTCACGGTAACTGCGCGTTCGTTTTCTTCAAAAAAATAAGGACCAATTATTCCCATTACCGACATCGCACACCAGACAGTAACTCGCTCACAATGAAGTGGCTTCTGGTGAAGCTCACGCGGATTTACACCAATAGCGCGGAAGGCACGTTGCGTAGCAACAAGTGAGCGACCGTTAGAAAAGAAGCTCTCAACTGCGAAGGCCCGCTGCTCTCTAGACCAGAGCATGATGGCAACTGACTGGAGGGAGAAACAAACTTGGGAACTTCCCCCTCCAGATGCGCCCCCTCTTGCCCCTCTACCCGCCCAACTCACCGCGCGGGAATTTTTTCAAATAAGTAAGTTTCTCTGGCGCACCCTGTACTAACAGTGGTATAATAAATTTAAAAAGATCAAGTCTCCGAATTATGTACGTATAAGTATGAGATTCAGTTCAAAATATAACTTAGGATATACATTATAACTGGTTATTTTCAACATAATGTACATAGATTCCGTTCGAAAGAGAACTCAGAATATAAATTACAAGGAGCCACTTTTAACGGAACCTATCTAGATTTCATTGACATGTAACGAACGATATTCGTCACATATATTCTTCTTTATTAAATGGAAAACAAACATATTTACAAAATTATCTGCAGACAGTACTGACGACTACGAGACATCACTGCTGTCTTCATCACGAGAAAGTTTTTCAGCCGCAGCTACTTTTTTCGCATGAGTCCTTCTCAAGTTGCTGATTTGCTTATTAATGGTCTGTATATAGTCCACACTTCCTATTTTATGTTCGCTCGTCTTATTAACGTAATCTGAAGAAAAAGAAACGACAGACGATTGATCGGGTTAAAAATAAAGTTAGTCAAAAGAACGGCATTATACCGTGAAGAGGCCAACTGATAGGTGCATAATTTTTTTAGGGGAGGTTACCTTTCATCACGATTAAAAATTATATTTTTTTAAATATACTGTAAAAAAATATATGAAACTTCATTCATTTTTACTTTACAAATGTCACGGAAATTTACAAACACGGAATATGAAATGTAAATTCATACACATGTATAGTAAATTTCGAGGAGAGATATTAATTTCAATGTTCTATTTGAAATTTAATATACATGCATTGTAAATTTAAGGAGAGACCTTAATTTTGATATACTATTTTAAATGTAATATACATGTATAGTTGGATATAGTTTTGTTGAAACACGTTTTGTGGGCTTAAATAACTTATGAGGTGTTAGGGGCTCTGAAATTAAGTTATGAGGGGTCACTCTATTTATGATAGGTCAGGCATTCTAGTATAAAGTTTTGAGAGTCCACGTAACTTGAGGAGTCAAGGGCCCCAAAATTCAGTTACGAGAAGTGACTTAATTTATGAGAGGTCACGGTTTTATTCAAACCAGTTTTGATGGTTTAGAGAACTTATGAGGGGCTATAAGCTCCGAAATTAAATTATGAGGGGTGACTTATCTTATGGGGGGTCAGGAATCCTGGAATTCAGTTTTGCCGCTTTACGTAATCTACGAGGGGTCAGGGGTTGCTCAATTAAGTTATGAGGGTTGACGTAAGTTCTGAGGGGTGACTTAAGTTACGAGTAGTCAGGTACTCTGAAATGAAGTTCACATAACTTATGAGGGGTCAGGTCAGTATTTCAATATTCGATTATTGTTATTTTTATTATAATTTATTTATTGCTTTCATCATTTATTATTTAATTTATTAATTTCTTCATTTTATTATATATTAATTATTTTTTTTATTATTAATTATTTTTTTTTAATTCTTATTATTTTTGCGGCACTCCAGCATTCATATATAACACAAGTAGAAGGACTTCATAAGTAGTCGATAGCGTAATAGGAAGCGAGTTCAGTACATAGGTAGGATGGTAGGTAGAGTCGAGGGTTTGATTCCCGGTCTCTTGGAGAAATTAGATCGGAAAATTCGTGCCGTTTTAAAAAATTTTTTCTATGAATATCTTTTTAGGGCCAGTAAATTATGCATATTCAATTATTTTCCATGGGCTATGTATTTTTTTAAACATATTTAACAACAATTAATTCAAGCTACAGTAACGTAATTTTCATGACATGAATATAAAAATTCAAACATGTATTGTGATTTTAATATACTCACGTATATTAATTTCAATATACATTTTTTGAATAATAATAATAATGATAATATACTTGATGTTGAAACCTCAATAGCATGTATATGATTTTTCAAATACATCAGTATATTGAAATTCAACTCCATACTTTTGTTCTTCGATAATACGAGTCCATGAATTTTCAATACTGAAATTGAAATTTCATAGAAGGTATCCGCAAAAGAACTTCATACTCATGTACACTAATTTTAATACAAATTTTTTGAACAGTGTCAAATATGCATCGTTAGATTGTTTACAACACGTGGGAAAAAGGATATTTTCATACGTAAAGTAAATTGTCAACGTTTTTTTATAATGTTAAACTTGAATGCATTTAGCTTAACGACTTAAAGAAATTAAACAAGTTAACGAGATAGTGGCTACTCCGCATCTTTTAATGAGAGTTTAGTAGCAAATTAGAATAATTTGTCCACGGATACGTTATTCGCTCTGTGCCAATATGGCCAACACCACGAGTTGGAAGTCATTACTTTCATGGCTATTATAAGTAGTCCGGTAAGATCGATAGCCCACAAACATATTTATATTCGACATACAAATCTGCTCATTATATTATCAATATAAAATATTAAAAGTCTTGGGTTTCAATATTGTCACGAGGGAATCGTACGTATTTCACATGTACCAAAACACTAACACTTGATACTCACATTTCACCGCTTCCAATACTTTTGGGCTAATCCCTTTTCTGGCTTCTTTCATTCTCGCCCCCGGTTTCTTCAGAGCGCCCCGCGCCGTCATATTGCGCATTTTATCCGCCCCGATGAGGCATAGCAAAAAACGACGAACCATTTCTCGCGGTTTTTTTTTCCAGGATAAAATCAGCTGAAGTTCTGCTTTATCTATGTACACTTGCGATCCTGGTTGAAGTTCTATCTATAAGTTGAGGTATCATTTTACTTTATAATTGTGAATTTTTTATTATTTTACATTGTTTGAGAGTATATGAGGTTTAAAAAAGTATTTTCATAAGGGCCCACTCAATTCAGGTTTCTCCTTCTATTTATTGAAAAATTTATTTTATGAAAAAGCTTTGTTATAACCAGAACTAAATCCTTCCACACTTTGGCTCGATGCTTGAAATTTTCTACATAAAAAACGGCATTTTTTCGATTTTTTTCAGATTTTTAAATTTGGGCTAAAAGCAATTTGTTTATAAAATTCTAGTTTTATACACAAATTACCATTAGCTCAAAATTAAAAATCTGCAAAAAATCTCGAAAAATAACTTTATAACAATTTCAATAACAAGAATATAAAATTTAAAGGGATTTTTTACAGGTAGGTAAAATATGAGAAATGCTCTTTCTAATGTACTTGCGACAAGTCGCTCTGTGAAATGCCTGTGAAAATAAGGGATGTGAATGCGCTACAGGTGTGAGTGGATAGAAGAGAGAGAGGGAGTATAGCTGTCGCACTTGCACCAAGATGTACCCGAAATTCACGGAGACACACGGAGACCCGAGAGCGATGTACCCGACGTTGACCAACCGGCGCCATTTTGCTTCGGCTCGTTTCCCCTCACGTGCTTCTCGACTGAATCGGTGTTGTGCGCATGCGCCATTAGAGAGAGACGGTAATCACCTTTTTTTCCTCCTCTCTCCCTGGCTCTGGGAACTTTGCCCATCTAGCCCTTATATCTGATTCGAGGTGGGTCTGCAGTCCCGCACCTTTTTAGTGTTTCGTATCTCAAGCTGTATCGCAATTTTGCCGAGGGTGGAGGGAAACTGCAGAAGATCTCCACCGATACAGCCGGCCCTGAGTCTCGCCTTCCGATGCCGGAGCTACGTCACGCCTCGTCGAGAGATTGTAAACATGGACTACAGCTATATACATGTGACTCACACCTGTACGAGTACTTGTGTATGCCACATATATATATCTGGAGCTTGTCACGCCCATATTTTTATTTCTCGACGAGACCAGGGGTATGACACTCCGGGCCAAATCGAGTTTCTTATTTGACCAAATCCTGAAGGGTATGCCAGGAGTTGCAACCTCAGGAAAAAAAATACAATATCTGACTGCTCATAACTTAAGTGGGCCTTCATATTTTAACTGAGGACCCCTCATAACTTTATATCGCTACCCCTGACTCTTCGTAGGTTATGTAAAGTCTCAAAATTCAAGGATATGCTTTGCCCCTACAGTCTCAGCTAAAAATTTTATCCGATTGAAATTTCCGTAATTTGTGATGCAATAAAAATTTGAAAAAAATTAGCAGTAGCATCTGGCATGCCATAAACAACCATTATCAATTACAATATTGCCCAAAAGTTATTAATAAATTGTGTAACCAAATAATTATTCATTAATTTTTCGGTAAGCTTTTTTTTTCTTAAAAAAATCCAATGCGTTAATTTTTCTGAACGCATTTTTTTTCGGAATATTTTTTCAGAATTTTCTCTATATTTTGAAATTCCCATTTTGAAATTCTTAGAATGGCTGTATTTATGTTTTTTTTGGCCTAGTGTCTTTGAAACTTTTCAAAGCTGAAGATAAACCTGTGTGCACAAACATATACAAAATTAGCAATTTTTTCTGTGTATTTCAGAATGTTTGTTATAATATTTCAAAATAGAGAAAAAATTCATATGCGCTCAGAAAAATTAACGCGTTCGATTTGTTTAAGAAAAAAAAATTAAAAAAAACTTGCCCAACATTTTTTAAATAATTATTTGTTTAAACAATTTATTAATGATAAATTAATAAACAATTGATTAATAATCAATCAATAAACAAATTGTTAATAACAATTTATTCATTATTTTTCTTATTGTTTAAGAAGAACAATTTTTTAAAAAACTTACCCAAAAATTGTTGAATAATTATTTGTTGATATTTTATTAATAACTTTTGGGCAATATGATTATTGATAATTATTGTTTATGGCATGGCGAAATTTGCTGAATTTTTACAGATTTTTATTGTATCACGAAATACGGAATTTTCAAAACTTAATTCTAGAATTCCTGACCCCTCATAAGTTAAGTGACCCCTTGTTACTTAATTTCGAAGCCCCTGACCCCTCATAAGATGTGACTTCTTATAATTTAATTCCAGGGTTTCTGACCCCTTATAAGTTATATTTTATATACGTATATATTTTTCTGGCGTATGTTTCATAAATATGATATACACATCCGAATATCATAAGTAGTCGATGGTGTAGTGGTTAGCGTGTCAGTGTTAGGTCCCTCAGTAGGCTCGATAGGTAGGTAGGTTTAAAACTCCAGACGAGGCGGGTAAGTATTCTTCGGTCCGCGTATGTACGAGGAAAATTAATGAGTCAAAAAAATTGATTAATTTTCAAACGATACTTTTTTTTTTATAATTAATTCATGTTCAATTCAAAGACACCCTTGAAAACCGAGGGTCGAGGGTTCGATTCCATCGGCGATGCCTTTCAAATTTTTATTTTTATTTTTTTTTATTCCCCGATCTTATATAATGTTTATAAATGATCAAACATTAATAAAAAGCGTATTTTTATCAAAATTATAAACAAATATATATATTAGAAATAAAATTAACATATCTGGCGTAGGGTAATGGGCCGCCGTTGCAATCACGTTGGTTATTCGTTGCGGGCCGACGTTTGGGTGAAACGTCGGGCCGGTGTTATCATCCCGACGATTTTGAGATGCCAAACCGACGTTGGCAAACAGAGTCGGTCCGCCGCTCTAACTCAGGCGATCGTCGTTGCGCCAACAACGGCCCGACTCCAAAACGCCACCTGGGATCCTTCTCTCCGTGTACGTATATAGGATAGCAGCGCGCATGCGCGTCGTTCTATCCCAGAAGAGAAAGAGTGTTGGTGAGCGAGAGAGAAAGAGCGATAAGCCTACGCCGTTGCGCGCCGTTATATCGGTTGTATGTGCAAGTCAACAGCTACCCCTACAGCACACAATATTCCTGCAATGTTGCTGAAATGTTGCACGACAACATTGTAATATTCCAAAAAACATTGCTGCAATCTTGCTGCAATGTTGCTATGTCCGCCGATTGAAATATTGCTGCAATGTTCCGCAATATTCCAGAAATATTGCATCCTATGAATATGCAATATTCCAGAAATATTGCATTCAATCAATATGCAATATTCCAGCAATATAACTCGTATTGCATCTTGAATATTTCAGGAATATTAACTGCAATGGAAACTTTATCATTTGAATTATTGCATAAAATAAAAATAAAAAGAAAATGACTCGAAATCAATCGTTATTGATATTTTTTTAGGAATAAATGAATAGTTATTTTTCAATTGATCTTTTCCATATTTATTACGCTCGTGTAGTTGTAAAATTTGAAATTCGATCTCACCAATATTGCTGCAATTTACTCGCAACGTTTCAACAAAATATTGTAGGTATGTTGCTTAGGAACATTCCCGAAACATTGCTGAGAAGTTTCAGTGCAATATTGCGTAGTAATGTTGCCACAACATATCTGCAATATATCATTGCACGTGCAATATGACAACATTGCTGCAACATTGCAGCAATGTTCATCTTCGCAGTATTTATATATATATATATATATATATATATATATATATATACTGTGCATCTAGAGTGTTAACATTTAACTACTTATTACATAGACTCTGCGAAAGCCTTCGGAGAAAAAAACCACAGCAAAAATAATAATAATGAAAATATTAACGATTTCAATAATAACAGTGCAAAAAAATAATAAAAACTATTAAAATCGCAAAAAAAAAAATTTCTACAAAAATAATCACAATTTCGAAAAACAAAAGGAAAATAAAAAAAATCCAAGCCGTACGTGCGAACGAATGTAATTAGACTTTGAAAGCATCCGGAGGCCTTTTGAGACTCTGCGAGAAAATTCGGAAAATAAACAAAAAATAAAATGAAAATAATGAAAATATCAAGAATGAAAAAAAACACTTCAATAAAAATTATAAAAACAATTTTTGACAAATAAAAAACAAATAATACAAACAATTTAAAAATTACAAAAAATGAGAAGGTCTCATTCTCCGTTATTTCAAATGCCGTGCTGCTCAAACTCCGTGGTCAAATGCCGTGTGTATCAAACTCCGTTCTTCATTTTCCGGCGTTTCCCCCTTCTCCCTGATAATCCGAAAGGGTCGCGACTCGCTCCGAGCTCGACCCTCGCACCTTTTTTTTTAAATCGCCCGTGTACCTGCTTTGTCTATACCCCATTACTAATAATACGGTTCGTGGCAACGACGAACTGGACGGCCACGTGGTTCAGTTAACATCTCACGAAATGTCATCGTGCCGCACTGCCTCAGTGATTCTCAAAACTTCAAGTCGCAGCCGTTTTTTCCAATTTTATAGATTAATATGTGAAATAATATTATGATATTAATTAAACGCAGATAATAATCGCTCGCTCGGATGTATTCATACACGGAATAATTCACGGTAGATTCTCTAAACTGAATTCTCGTAGTATATTTTGTACCGTATGAAATAATCCCCCCGTGATTATTAACATTCATGTTCTTGTAAAAAGAATAAAATGAAGGACGTACTGTTTTTGTACATATATCACCGTTATGATTCATATTATAAATGGGACATTCCACGCCAAATCAACCACTTTAGAATCCAACCCCTTTCGATTTCGCTAAAACATTTTTATTTTTTTCTACCCTTTCAAAAACATTTTACAGAATTTTTTCAAATTTTTTCACCCAACCGGTAAAAAATTATGAATTTTTCAGGAAAACTAAGCTTTTCATTTTTCAAATATCTATAACTTTTTCAAAAATTGGATTATCTGGATGTTTTTTTAAAATGTGTGTTTTTCTATGTACTTTTTAGAAACAAATAGAAAAAAATATTCGGGCCGATCTTAAACGTTTTTTTTTTGCGAATTTTCAGAAAAAAACAAAAATTGCTCGATTATTATCATTTTTAATTTTTCTCATCTTTTTTTTAACAGAAACTTTGCCATTTTCTGCAAATTCACTGAAATTTTCAGAGTGAGATTTTTTCGTTTTCTATTTCTTTTTTCAATTCAAAATTTTTTTTTTCACTCAGCTTATTTCTTATAATACCACTCTGGGGATTTTTGAGGATGTCGAAAGAACCTAAAATGTCAAAAAAAAAAATAATAAATGCAATCGAAAGTGGTATCCATCGAAAAGAAAATTTATTTTTCAAATATCTATAACTTTTTTAAAAATTGACTTATCGTGACGTTGTTTTTTTGAAAATTTATGTTTATCAATGTACTTTTCAGGAAAAAAAACGGAAAAAAATATTTGGGCCGATCTTCAACGTTTGTTTTGCGAATTTAAAAAAAAAAACAAAAATTGCTCGATTATTGTCATTTTTCAATTTTCTTATCGTTTTTTTTATAAAAACTTTGCCATTTTCTGCAAATTCACTGAAATTTTCAAAGTAGGATTTTTTTTCAATTCAAAATTTTTTTTTTTCACTCAGCTAATTTCTTATAATATCACTTTGCGAATTTTTAAGGATGTTGAGAGAACGTCAAAGTTCGAAAAAAAATAATAATAAATGAAATTGAAAGTGGTAATCATCGAAAAAATTTCAATGTTTTTTGAAAAAGTAAGACAAAAAATGGAAGATAGTTCTGAATAATTTTTTTATTCAGAACTATTCGGACTTTTCAAAAGCGTCCACTTTATCATTGCACAATGATTTTCATCGTCCTTAATTTGGCATTGCGATTTTTGCAATTATTAAGGGGTTATGGGCAAAAGAAAGATTGAAAAATCAATAACTACTGTGGTTCACGGTATTCAGACTTTTCAAAAGCGTCCACTTTATCATTGGACAATGATTTTCATCGTCCTTAATTTGGCATTGCGATTTTCGCAATTATTAAGGGGTTATGGGCAAAAGAAATATTGAAAAAACAATAACTACCGTGTTTTACGGTATTCAGACTTTTCAAAAGCGTCCACTCTACCATTGCACAATGATTTGTATCATCCTTAATTTGGCATTGCGATTTTCGCAATTATTAAGGGGTTATCGACGAAAGAAATGTTGAAAAATCAATAACTACCGCGTTTTACGGTATTCAGAGTTTTCAAAAGCGTCCACTTTATTATTGCACAATGATTTTCATTGTCCTTAATTTGTCATTGCGATTTTTGCAATTATTAAGGGGTTATGGGCGAAAGAAATATTAAAAAATCAATAACTACCGTGGTTTACGGTATTTAGACTTTTTAAAAGCTCCCACTTTATCATTGCACAATGTTTCCAGTCATCCTCAATTTGGCATTGCGATTTTCGCAATTATTAAGGGGTTATCGAAGAAAGGAATATTGAAAAATCAATAACTACCGCGTTTTACGGTATTCAGACTTTTCAAAAGCGCCTATTTTATCATTGCACAATGATTTTCATCGTCTCTAATTTGGCATTGCGATTCTTGCAATTATTAAGGGGTTATGGGCGAAAGACATGTTGAAAAATTAATAACTACCGTGGTTCACGGTATTTAGACTTTTTAAAAGCTCCCACTTTATCATTGCACAATGTTTCCAGCCATCCTCAATTTGGCATTGCGATTCTCGCAATTACTAAGATATTATCGCCGAGAGAAATATTGAAAAATCAATAACTACCGTGTTTATCGGGATTCAGACTTTTCAAAAGCGTCCGCTTCATCATTGTACAATGATGTTCGCCATCAATATGTTTGTAAATGTCTGAATCCCGATAAACACGGTAGTTATTGATTTTTCAATATTTCTTTTGTCCATAACCCCTTAATAATTGCCAAAATGGCAATTCTGGATTTAGGATGATGAAAATCATTGTGCAATGATTAAGTGGGTGCTTTTGAAAAGTCTGAATCCCGATAAACACGGTAGTTATTGATTTTTGAATATTTATTTCGTCGATAACCCCTTATGGATTGCGAAAATCGTAAGGCGAAAATACGGATGATGAATATCATTGTACAATGATAAAGTAGACGCTTTTGAAAAGTCTGAACCCCGATAAACACGGTAGTTATTGATTTTTCAATATCTATTTTGCCCATTAACCCTTAAGAATTGCGAAAATCGCAATTTGAAAAAAGTATGATGAAAATCATTGTGCAATGCTAAAGTGAACGCTTTTGAAAAGTGCGTATACCGTAAACCACTGTAGTTATTGACTTTTCAATATGTATTTTGTCCATAACCTCTTAATAATTGCGAAAATCGCGATTTTGAATGAAGCATGACGAAAATCATCGTGCAATGATAAAGTGAACGCTTGCAAAAAGTCCGAATACCGTGAATCACGGTAATTATTGATTTTTCAATAGTTCCCTTGCCCATAATCCCTTAATAATTGCGAAAATCGCAATGCCGAAATAAGGACGATGAAAATCATTGTGCAATGATGAAGTAGTCGCTTTTGAAAAGTCTGAATACCGTGAAACGCGGTGGTTATTGATTTTTCAATATTTCTTTTGCTCCTAACTCCTTAATAATTGCAAAAATCGCAATGCCAAATTAAGGGTGACTGAAAAAATTGTGCAACGATGAAGTGGGAGCTTTTGGAAAGTCTGAATACCGTAAAACGCGGTAGTTATTGATTTTTCAATATTTCTTTTGTCGATAACCCCTTAATAATTGCGAAAATCGCAATGCCAAATGAAGGGTGATAAAAATCATTGTGCATCGATAAAGTGGACGCTTTTGAAAAGTCTGAATACCGTAAACGCAGTAGTTATTGATTTTTCAATATTTCTTTCTTCGATAACCCCTTAACAATTGCGAAAATCGCATGGCCAAAAGAAGGATGACTGGAAAAATTATGCGATGATAAAGTGGGAGCTTTTGAAAAGTCTGAATACCATGAACCACGGTAGTTGATGATTTTTCAATATTTCTTTTGCCCATAACCCCTTAATAATTGCAAAAAGCGCAATGCCAAATTGAGGATAACTGAAAACATTGTGCAATGATAAAGTGGGAGCTTTTGAAAAGTCTGAATACCGGTAGACGCAATAGTTATTAATTTTTCAATATTTCTTTTGTCGATAACCCCTCAATAATTGCGAAAATCGCAATGCCGAATTGAGGATGATACAAATCATTGTACAATGGTAGAGTGGACGCTTTTAAAAAGTCTGAATACTGTAAAACACGGTAGTTATTGATTTTTCAATATTTCTTTTGCCCATAACCCCTCAATAATTGCGAAAATCGCAATGCCAAATTAAGGGTGATAAAAATCATTGTGCAATGATGAAGTGGACGCTTTTGAAAAGTCTGAATACCGTAAACGCGGTAGTTATTGATTTTTCAATATTTCTTTCTTCGATAACCCCTTAATAATTGCGAAAATCGCAATGCCAAATTAAGGATGACTGGAAACATTGTGCAATGATAAAGTGGGAATTTTTGAAAAGTCTGAATACCGTAAAACGCGGTAGTTATTGATTTTTCAATATTTCTTTTGTCGACAACCCCTTAATAATTGCGAAAATCGTAATGCCAAATTAAGGATGATACAAATCATTGTGCAATGGTAGAGTGGACGCTTTTGAAAAGTCTAAATACCGTAAACGCGGTAGTTATTGATTTTTCAATATTTCTTTTGTCGATAACCCCTTAATAATTGCAAAAATCGCAATGCCAAATTGGGGATGACTGGAAACATTGTGCAATGATAAAGTGGGAGCTTTTAAAAAGTCTAAATACCGTAAACCACGGTAGTTATTGATTTTTCAATATTTCTTTCGCCCATAACCCCTTAATAATTGCAAAAATCGCAATGACAAATTGAGGACGATGAAAATCATTGTGCAATAATAAAGTGGACGCTTTTGAAAACTCTGAATACCGTAAAACGCGGTAGTTATTGATTTTTCAACATTTCTTTCGTCGATAACCCCTTAATAATTGCGAAAATCGCAATGCCAAATTAAGGATGATACAAATCATTGTGCAATGGTAGAGTGGACGCTTTTGAAAAGTCTGAATACCGTAAAACACGGTAGTTATTGTTTTTTCAATATTTCTTTTGCCCATAACCCCTTAATAATTGCGAAAATCGCAATGCCAAATTAAGGACGATGAAAATCATTGTCCAATGATAAAGTGGACGCTTTTGAAAAGTCTGAATACCGTGAACCACAGTAGTTATTGATTTTTCAATCTTTCTTTTGCCCATAACCCCTTAATAATTGCAAAAATCGCAATGCCAAATTAAGGACGATGAAAATCATTGTGCAATGATAAAGTGGACGCTTTTGAAAAGTCCGAATAGTTCTGAATAAAAAAATTATTCAGAACTATCTTCCATTTTTTGTCTTACTTTTTCAAAAAACATTGAAATTTTTTCGATGATCACCACTTTCAATTTCATTTATTATTATTTTTTTTCGAACTTTGACGTTCTCTCAACATCCTCAAAAATTCGCAAAGTGATATTATAAGAAATAAGCTAAGTGAAAAAAAAAATTTTGAATTGAAAAAAAAACCTACTTTGAAAATTTCAGTGAATTTGCAGAACATGGCAAAGTTTTTATTAAAAAAACGATAAGAAAATTGAAAAATGACAATAATCGAGCAATTTTTGTTTTTTTTTGAAAATTCGCAAAACAAACGTTGAAGATCGGCCCAAATATTTTTTTCCGTTCTTTTTCTGAAAAGTACATTGATAAACATAAATTTAAAAAAAAACAACGTCACGATAAGTCAATTTTTAAAAAAGTTATAGATATTTGAAAAATAAATTTTCTTTTCGATGAATACCACTTCCGATTGCATTTATTATTTTTTTTTCGAAATTTTAGGTTCTTTCGACATCCTCAAAAATCCCCAGAGTGGTATTATAAGAAATAAGCTGAGTAAAAAAAAAAATTGAATTGAAAAAAGAAATAGAAAACGAAAAAATCCCACTCTGAAAATTTCAGTGAATTTGCAGTAAATGGCAAAGTTTCTATTAAAAAAAAAATGAGAAAAATAAAAAATGATAATAATCGAGCAATTTGTTTTTTTCTGAAAATTCGCAAAAAAAAAACGTTTAAGATCGGCCCGAATATTTGTTTCTATTTGTTTCTAAAAAGTACATAGAAAAACACACATTTAAAAAAAACATCCAGATAAATCAATTTTTGAAAAAGTTATAGATATTTGAAAAATAAAAAGCTTAGTTTTCCTGAAAAATTCATAATTTTTTACCAGTTGGGTGAAAAAATTTGAAAAAATTCTGTAAAATGTTTTTGAAAGGGTATAAAAAAATAAAAATGTTTTAGCCAAATCGAAAGGGGTTAGATTCTAAAGTGGTTGATTTGGCGTGGAATGCCCCATTCATAATATGAATATCTGTTAGTATAGTATTGGTATGGTCTGATAGAATCATAACAGTGATATATGTACAAAAACAGAGCGTCCTTCATTCTATTCTTTTTACAAGAACATGAATGTTAATAATCACGGGGGGATTATTTCATACGGTACATAATATACTACGAGAATTCAGTTTAGAGAATCTACCGTGAATTATTGCGTGTATGAATACATCCGAGCGAGCGATTATTATCTGTGATTAATTAATATCATAATATTATTTCACATATTAATCTATAAAATTGGAAAAAACGGCTGCGACTTGAAGTTTTGAGAATCACTGAGGCAGTGCGGCGCGATGACATTTCGTGAGATGTTAACTGAACCACGTGGCCGTCCAGTTCGTCGTTGCCACGAACCGTATTATTAGTAATGGGGTATAGACAAAGCAGGTACACGGGCGATTTAAAAAAAAAGGTGCGAGGGTCGAGCTCGGAGCGACTCGCGACCCTTTCGGATTATCAGGGAGAAGGGGGAAACGCCGGAAAATGAAGAACGGAGTTTGATACACACGGCATTTGACCACGGAGTTTGAGCAGCACGGCATTTGAAATAACGGAGAATGAGACCTTCTCCAAAAAATACAAAGAAAACATAATTTGTACTAAAATAATCCCAATTTCTAACCAAAAAATCAAAGCCGTGCAGCCAATGTAAGTAGACAATAAAATACAAGAACAATAAAAAAAAAAATAATAAGAAAAATATTAACAATTGAAATGATAACAAATTAAAAAATTAACAATGAAAAGAATAGCAATTTAAAAAAAATAATAAAAACAGTTGGAACAACAACTTAAAAAAACAACAATGAAACCCGATTCCTAAAAAAATAATAACAAATTTCGAAAAACAAAATAGAAGATATCCAGGCCGTGCGGAGAATATCAGTAGACTTCCAAGGCGCGATGGCCTTGGAAGGCGTTTGGAGACTTTCAGAGGCCACCAAAAATAATAATAATTGAAATAATAACAATTTAAAAGAATAACAATTTAAAAAATCACAAACCAAACCATTTTAACTATTTTTTGGGTTTATTAGTCTTGGTGTTAGGCTTCTCTCTCTCTCTCTCTCTCTCTCTTTTAATTCATCGCCAGAAATAATTTGTCGCGTCAACGAATTGCATACCAGTATTCACTTCCGCGGCTCGTGATTGCACGAAACCCCGATTTTGTATGTATTTCGAGAGTGTATTCATTAACCTAAACAAATTTCAAGTCAATATCTATAATAAAACGTTCTTAACAAATTTACGAAGATAGACCGTTTTTTTAATAACTAAAGTAGAATGACACCTTAAGGAACCACGTCATAACAGACAATCGAGATGAAGAAACCGATAAGAGATCAAAGCGTTCATGATCCTATTGTTCCAATTTTGATAAAAACAAATCTCCGCAGATTAGCACGGGCAATCATATGACACAGGAAATAACATACTATTTGAGAGAAATATATAATACATGTTCATTATATCGACACAAGTTCGGAATAATACATCAAGATGAGGAAAAATGAAGAAGGTAATATGAAGACTTTCCTCATGTTATTGTTTCAATTTCGCTTTCTGTGTTATTACCCCAACCAGAGTATACATAACAGATAGATTCCCAAAATTAATTGCTTCGCACACAGTTTACCGTGCCCTTAAGGGCAGGGTATGGTTTTAAAAGCGAAAAAGCGCCGATATGAGTAATATTGTTTTATTCATTTTATATATATATATATTATAGTATAACTTCTGAAGTATATTAGAAAAAATTTTCAATAATAAATATTGATAAATATGCCCGTGACAGCGAATCTCCGGAGGCGCCTTGAAAAAGTTGTTTTGCGGTGAACATGATAACTCGTTACCGGATCATCTGAAACAAAAAAATCGATATGCGTTTTAAAGGTGATATGTTTCCTCAGGTAATCAAGGAGAGTTTTTTATTTTTTTATTTTTTGCAGCATTGAGAAGTGAAAGACGCGATTTTAGCTAAAAAAATCTCGGTGAAATTGTTATTAAAAATAGAAAAAAATAAAAAAAACTCGCCGTGATTACCTGTTGATTTATGTGTACAAATAGTGTTTAAATTTTCAAAAGGATCGGTTAAGTGGATATTGAGTTCTAATGTTCCCGAACTTCGAAAATGACGTTTTCGAGCAAATCGATTTAAAGTTTTTAATACTCGAACATCCAAAATTAAGCATCAATAAAAGAGCATGCATTTTTATACTTACACAGAATCATCAATGCCAGCTCCGTACAGTGAAACACTGTCATTCAAGATGTCCAATGCATCTTTTTGTTCTTGTCTACGTTGAATTCTACCCGCTTTACTTTACGAAAGCAAAACGATGATTCACTTAATAATGCGATTGCCTTGTCCCTCCTTTCACTCTTTCACTCGACGGAACATACCAAGGCGCTTTGCATTTTTCGCATGACACTTTGATTGTGAAGGCTATACCTTCGGATTTGCATGTGCGAACACACATTTTCCGATCACACTGAACTCACTTCACTAATGTACTTATAGTTGAAAATAGTAAAAGGAAGTTTATAATTCTGCAATGTTTCTCTAAATCTTGCTCTACATGTTCATTAGTACTCAGTTTTATTTTTTTATGCGACACGCTGGACGCTTCCACATCATCATTTCCGCGTTTTGAGACAGATTTTTTTCTCGGTTGACCCACAATATTACCACTTTCCGGCCAATCTTGTCTTGTCACTTTTTTTGGCATATTGCAAATAACTAAATGCATCACAAAACAACACTAACCGAGTGAAAATACAGCTACAAACGATCGAACACAAACAAAAATTAATGGAAAACTTCCACAAAATTTTAGCGTCTCTGTACACAACCACTCGGCAGAAAGTGTGCCTGTAAACTGATTTATATACGATGTACCCGACAATATACAATATATACAAGGTCTGTTTATATACTTTCAAAGACTCATATAAGGAGGAAGAAATTCGGAGTAATAAAGGGACTTGAAGCTGATTCCAAATAGGGGCATCGCACAGCTGCCAGGCAGGTATGAAAATTGAGTATGAAGGCCGGTCGTTTGAAACGCTGTAGCTCCGTTAATTTTACTTCGATTGAATTGAAATTTTTACACAATACTGTTGACATATTGTACATTCACAAAAAAAATTTTAAAAAAATTAAAAAAATTTTTTGTTAAACCCTACCCTTCCCTTAATTGCTTTCTACACAGTAAGTAATCGACTCTATTTGAAAAATGGAGAAAAATTTATTTTACCTGTTGACAGTTAATTCAGAGGTGAAACCGATGGGATAAAGTGTCGAGCTCTCTGCAGAGTCTGTGCAGAGCAAAGCTTCCTCGTATCATTCTTTGAACTAAATGATCCGTTATAACGGAGTAGTTCTTTTATAATTATATAAGGTGAAAGCACCAGTGGATGGACAAGGCCCAGTAAATGGACTAAATCACTTTTATATTGAAAATTCACAGATACTATTAGGCATCGATAAAAACAAAAATTATTATAATTAGTTAAAAAAAATCACAGATGTCGTTAAAACCGATAGTTTAATTTAGCATCAATTTTTGACACCACACGGAATTTTTCTAGTTTGTGGTACCGGTATATCGCGCCAAATGGCGTCGAATACTTACAGAATGGCGTTGTGCAATCGGTGATCAGTTCTCGAAAACAATCGTTTTATTGATTTAAAAACGTAATCATCTTCAATTTTTTTGCAAAGTTTGATAATATATTCTTAAAAATATATTAGAAATTAGCGAGTCTATTCACTGGTATAGTGTTCTAAGCTCTTTCCAGTGAATAAAAATACGCGCTCAGTTATTGTAATTGACAAAGCAGATTGGAAAATTAAATTAAAATATTCAATTCAATCTTAACTGTTGCAAATTTGAAGATTTTTTATTGCCCAAAGTTGACGATAAAAATAAATAAAGAAAGAAATAATTTTTTTCCTTTATTTGTAAACTGAACAATTTTATTGTAAACGAACGATATTACTCCATTGCAAATGTCATCGTGAAAAAAAAGAGAAAAAGAACATTTATCAATGATTTCAATATGACGAAGAGGATTTGGCAAAAGCCCTTGCAGCGGTGCATAGTGGCATATCAATCAGTAAGGCAGCGGCAGCCCATAATATTCCCAAATCGAAATTGTATAATATGCCAAAAAGCTTGATATTTATATTTTATTGTTCGTTAATAATGTTTATATGAATAATTTTAATGCTGTGATCGTAGTATAATATTCAATAAACTTTATTAATACATTTTTCCTTCTTATATCTCTCATTTACAATACACGTCCATTCACTGGAGGTCGAGGGTCCATTCACTGGCAACTTCGTCCATTTACTGGTGTGTTCGTGATTCAGCCATGTCTCAATTAATTTCTTAAATACTATTTGTTTAAGTTACCCCGAATATTTTTTTCTCACTTGAGTGGAATTTCTCGTTTCACCCAAAACAATTCAAAATTTTTTTCTATTATATTCTTATTTTACGCTCAACCGGAGAATTTCCGTTTCCTTATTCGTCCATTCACTGGTGCTTTCACCCTAGTAAGCACTTACTACACTTGGCAAGAAAAATAGCGTTATTGATATCGTCCATTGTTGTAAAAAGAATATTAAGGCCAGTATTATATATATGTATGTATATTTTCGTGTACAAAAACTGCAGTCAGGGCTTAATTTTAAAAATAATACCTCTACGCTTTTTGATGTGTAAATATCTTAGTGCTTGGTCCAGGTAGAGGCTAACTGTGAGACTTTGAGCGTCAGATGACGCCAGTATAATGACGAGTTGGTGTAAGTGCGTTCATGCCCTACCAGGACGAACGACAGTAACCGACGGTCGTTTGTCTTAAATTCCGACAGTAAAATGATGAATTCCGTCGGTTGGACCGTCGGAATTTAAGACAAACGACCGTCGGTTACTGTCGTTCGTCCTGGTAGGGTGTGTGCATGATACTTCTATGTATAAAACAGCGAGCAGTATGACAGGTGAGCAGCGTACAGCGCTTCACCGTCTGCTGTGTCCGTGTGAAAGCGCACCAATGTGTGTGTTGGAACCAGAGATGGGTAAATACCTAATGAAATAAACAGCAATTACAAATAACCTCGCCAATGTGTAATTGCGAGAGTTTCTTTCATTATTAATTACAATATTAATGTGTAATTGAAAGGCCAATTAATTGACGACTCTAATTGTAATGTGTATGGAAAGTGAGATTTAATGAATCATTACCCCCGTAATTGATAATCGACTCGATTCCATTACAATATATTTGAAGCATTAAATCACAAATTGTAATTAAATTATAAATGCAATTAAAGTAAATTACACATTTCTGAATTCAAAATCCTTTCATTTTACTTATTGAGTGTTTACAACTTTTCTTAGCTATCGTTTAACCAAAAGTGTATATCATTTGGCAATTGAGAGTTTTTACGTTTTCATTACTAATGGCTAATTTCTTTTCCTCTGCATAACTTTGTGCAACAGATATTCTATATCTTAAGTACAAATTTAATTAAATCACAAATTCCATTTCATTACAAATGTAATTCAATTAAAAAACAAATAAATAAATAAAATAATTTAATAAAATGACAAATATAATTTAATTTAATTACAAATTTAATTCATTTATTGTGACGGGGTCCGTCGGTGAGGCAGTGATGGGCCCAGAGACGGATCGAGAGAAAAATAATGAAATGTCGTCGTCCCGGGAATCGAACCCGGGACCCTTGGCTTACTAAGCAAGAGCGCTAACCACTGCGTTACGGCCACTTCATACTCTCTCTCGTTCGTGTTGTCTATATCATGTGTGTGATAATATGCTGGACCGTCACATTATAAATGTAACTGAATTTGTTCCCAAATAATTAAATCATTCTCGATATAAAATGCTTGAAATAGTTTGTAATTAAATGCGTCTCTATTACCAAATGTCAAAATAATTTATAATTGAATGGATCATAATGAAAACTGCTCTAATAATAAGTAATGCAAAATTTAATTATATAAAATTACAAATGCTTTCAATAATTAGTATTTTAACGTGTAATTTGATTATAAAAATAATTGCGACTGCCCGTCTCCAGTTGGGACAGCTGACGGTACAGGCTTAGCTCCCGGTAGGTGCTAACTGAGATTTCGAGAATCAGACGAGTCACGTAAAAGTCATTTATAAAAAATTGAACAATACATTTTAAAGTTTTATTCTTTACGCTATTTTTTCATTGTTTCATTACCAAATAAATTTTTATCAAAACCAGAGCACGACCTTCGTTTTCCCAAACCGAACTGATATATGAGATCACATGTTTACACATCAATTCTTGTGAGTACTTTGGCACTCACACTGATTTTTTCTGCATTTCAAAAAGGAAAAATTAAAATATTTGAATATCGTAATAAATAAGAGAATTCGTACCTCGCCGGGCTTAGGTACGACCGTCGGTTCATCTGGGGTTGGAGAAGCGAAACGGGAGGACATCAGCGTGGATTTTCTTGGATCAGACGTGGCTTGAGAGGGTTTACGGGAGGTAGTCCTACTTTCGTCTGGTAATTACATAATATATTTAAGGTACAAGGTTTCTAGCACCAATTCAGTATGACGCTGAACGTTCAATATGAAAAATTATAAAATAAAATATGTCAATTGCTGCGTAGAATAAGGAACACCAGTGGCGCTCATGGAGCGCCTTTTTCAAAAAGAAAACGTCCCCTGACGCATTATTACGGGTACGTAGCCGTTCACGTAAATAAATCCACCGTCATTCGGAAACAGTTGTTTATGAGAAGTTCAATTTGTTCGTACTAAATTTCCGTTCACCTCTTTTTATTTTAATCAATTATCAATTGCCTCTTAATAACACATACGTTTCATTCAGTTATTACGCTATGATAATGGAAAATTAATCGTAATTAATATAATCCCATGTTTTGAACTGAATTTGAATCTTTTTGGATCTTGTAACTTTACAATGGACCTCATTTCCATCATAATACTGGAATGTGAAAAAAAAACGCTAGAAAAATGAGGATAGACTTTAAGTTCCGACATACACAAATCCTAAAAAAGTATGACGTCACATCTGGCGCCCGAAATGTTTGCATAGGCGTGTCGTGATCATTTCAATCATCGCCATAATTTTGAACGTCGACGAAGACGACGATGACGGAGAATACGACGAGGGTGACGAATAGGACAATCATGACGAATACGACGAGGACGATGAGGACGATGAAACGACGATCATGATGAATACGACGAGGACGACGAATACAAAGAAGACAACAAAGACTACGATGATGAGAAGACGACGAATACGACGAAGACAACAAGTACTACGAGGATGATGAAAACGACGAATACGACGAGGGCGACGAAGTCGACGAGGACGACGAAAACTACGAGGACGATGAAGACGGCGAATACGACACCGACAACGAATACGCCGGAAACGACGAAGACAACGAATACGACGGAAACCACGAGGATGACAAATACTAAGAGGATGACTAATACGACGAGGACGACGAATACGACAATCACGATGAATACGATGAGGACGACGAAGACGACCAAGACGAGGAGGACGAGGAATACGACGAGGACAAAGAAAAAGACGAAGACGACGAATATTATATCGACAACGAATACGACGAGGACGACGAAGACGACCAAGACGAGGAGGACGAGGAAGACGACGAGGACAAAGAAAAAGACGAAGACGACGAATATTATATCGACAACGAATACGACGGAAACGACGAAGACGACGAATATTATATCGACAACGAATACGATGGAAACGACGAAGACAACGAATACGACGAAGGCGACAAGGGCGACGAATACGACGGAAACGACGACGAGAACGACGAATAAGACGAGGATGACAAATACTACGAGGATGACGAATACGATGTGGGCGACGAATACGACAATCACGACGAATATTATGAGGACGACCGAGACGACGAGGACGAGGAAGACGACAATCATGATGAATACGACGGGGACGACAAATACTACGATGATGAAGACAACGAATACGACGAGAGCGATGAATACGACAATCATGATGAATACGACGAGGACGACGAAGACGACGAGGACGATGATGACGACGAAGACGGCGAGAACGACGAATAAGACGAAGACGACGAATACGACATCGACAACGAATACGACATCAACAACAAATACGACGAATACGACATCGATAACGAATACGACATCGACAACGAATACGACTAATACGGCATCGTCAACGAATACGACGAAGGTGACAAGGGCGACGAGAACGACGAATAAGACGAAGACGACGAATACGACATCGACAACACATACGACGAAGGCGACAAGGGCGACGAACACGACAGAAACGTCGAAGAAAACGACGAATACGACGAACACAACCAACACGGCGAATACGACGAATAGGACGAGGACGATATATACGACGAATAGAACGAGGACGATGCATACGACGAATAGAACTAGGGTGATAAATACGACGAATAGCACAAGGATGATGAATACGGCAAAGACGACAACAACGAAGAGGACGAAGACGACAACAATTAGAGGACGAGGAAAAAAAAGTATACATAACGATGACGTCGACGCCGTCAATGCAGCCACGCGTTCGACTGCGTCAATTAAATCAGTCCGTAAGCCTCCGATAAGCGCAAATAAGCAATGACTAATCGCAAAAGGCTCATGATGGCTGAGTTCACACGAACACTCACCAGAATTAGGGGATACCGGTTCCGCGGAAAATTCCATCAACGCTCCAGAGTTACTACTATCACCATCCTTTCTTGAATTGCATTCGAGCAGATGCTCCTCCAATTTATCTAATGGATCCATGCGCGCCTTTTCTTTCGTTTTCTTTGCCACTTTGATTCTTTTTGCTTCCAATTCATTTTCTTTTGGTTTCTGTCTTCTTTCCGGCGTTGTTTTTTCATCGGCGGAGATATCGAGGCATTGAAGAAATTTCTTGTCTTCTATAAATATATATATGAAAATTCCGATTACAATATCCTTAATACGTATCGGAAATTTTTTAATTTTTATGGCACAGCTAAAATTAAATAAATGTACGAGAATCTATTAAAAAATCATTAAAATGGAAAAAGACTTGGCAAAAATATTATTTTCAGTGCGGGCACAACAACACGGGCGTCACAGTAGTGTGACAGGATTTTTTGGAATCACAGCCATAAAACAAAAAACGCTCTCGCGAAATGTGACGTTCTCGTTTCGTAGCCCGGATTAAATAGTATAAAGAAAACATGTTCTCGTAGTAGTCGCGTTTCGAGTATACTTCAGCCATTATATACATTTGGAAATGCAAAGTTAAGGATGAGGCTGATTTTTGGATATAGTGTAGGGGGGGCTTAGAAAAGCTTAACTTGAAATTGTCGACCACGCTGCATGTATGGAAACGCCGCCATCTACGAAAATTGTTATCACATACTTCTTTGTTGCTTTTTTTATGCTCTACAATTTAGGTCCTACGAGTTTTTTACGTATCGTTGATCGTTTTTGAAATATCGAACGAGACATTGTGAAATTCATAGGTTGAAACTTGGTTTTTGCTGTTTTCTCCTTTCTCATAAAACATATCAAAAATATGTCTATTATGAAACTTGTAGAACATATTGGTACCGACAATGTGCTTTTTTTTGTTTTTTTTTCCAGACAAAAATTACGATTTTGAGCGCCCCGTAAAGTTGGCAAGTCGGCGTGAAGTTTTGATTTCACACAGAGTAAAAGAATGTTTAAATAAACAGAATCTGCAGTCAAAAACGTCTAACTAGATATTTATTTGGTCCAACTAAATAATTATTTTTTCGAACAATTCTGCGCTTCGGTTGACAAAAATATTATTCTGGAAAAAAAATTATGAATTGTACCAACTAAATATCTAGTTAAACGTATTTGACTGCAAATTTTGTTCATTCAAACATTTTTTTTGTCAGTTTTTTTCTCATTATTAAATTATTAAAATACGATGTAATAAATATAACAATAAGAATATAAACCACACGTTGAACATTTATTCAAAAAATACATAATTTTGTTTCGAAGGAATATCAAATCCAGAGTCATCGAGGTCCGTTTTATATTTATAAATTTGAGAATTCAGCGTCATCGAGGTCAATTTTTTATTTTAAAGTTTGAATGTCCAGTCATCGATGTCCGTTTTTATTTATAACTTTCGTCGTTTCGACGGTCCCGGTTCACATTTTTCTTCTTGCTTAGATTGTTCAACGAGATGTAGAGATTCTCGATAAATAAATGATAAATGAGATGAATCCTGGATAATCAAATCATCCACATCATCCTCATGACACAGGAAGTTGACTTTGGCGATGTTGTTACAGACTTGCCCACTGCAATTTAAGCAAATAATGGAACAAACCAATCCTGTTTTTCTGCACCCACAGGACTAACTAATAGGAACACTTCATTAATCGTACGTAATTGTCAAAAAACTGCGTGTTGCCATGGTAATCGTGAAATTGTAAAAGCGGTCAAATTATGGGAAGTTAAATTGTGGGAGGGTCCACTGTGTATATATATATATGGGGGAAAACGTGTCTTTTTCATCACGTGAACGTGACCATTTTTGATTTGGCCGAAACTTCGCTTATTTCATCGTATGATCCCAAAAACAACTCTCAAATTTTATTAGATTTTTTGGAGCCACTATGGGGGAATACAAGACCATCGAATATTGTCGTCTTTTGAAAATATTTAATTTTCAATCGACGATATCTTTGTAGCGGTCAATCGTATCGAAAACTACATGAGGAGGTTTTTTTTTCATTTTGAGTCCATCTTTGAATAAAAAAATGGTCCAATCTTTTTAAAGCAAGTTTAAGCAGTCAAAATAATTTTCAAAAATTGAATTCACGATACCCAAAAACGCCCCCCTTCGAATTTTAAACAAAAATTCTCAAAAATACTAGAATTCATTACCAACATTTAAAAAAAAATCAATATGGGATTTCCAGCAGTTCACGAGATATTGATTTTTCAGTAGTTAATTTATTCGTTATTCGTTAATTTATGTCTATCTATTAATTAATTTAAGCTTCAAACAGTGTAAAAAAATACTAGTAATGATGCTCTTGCTGTTTACGAACATTCTAAAGTGATAAACGACTCCGTAAAGGATCTCGTAAAAAATTTGTCAAAAATCTTATACCGTCATACCGAGACCTCTACGATTGGGAAAAATATACCGTCGATTGAAATTGTTTACCATGAGAAGACTCATTAGAAACAATCGAAGGAATTTGTAATGAATAGACGATTAACCCAATCAATAAAAAATACTCAGAAGTATGACTGCATAATTCTGTTTCACAACGGCAAAGTTGTTGCTAAAAGATGGTCGAATTTCGTCGAAAACAAGATACATAACATAATTTAAACATTAAATATCAGAAAAAAAACGAGAATCAAATACGAGTATAAAAGAACATAAGTATAAATTTGAAAATACGTCTAAAATATTCTACCGAAGCATGTGAACCTATTACTGATTTACATGATTCTTTTTTAATATTTTTTTTAACACTATTTAAAGCTTAAATTAATTAATAGATAGGCAGAAATTAACGAACAACAAGTAAATGAAGTATTAAAAAATCAATATCTCGCGAACTGCTGGAAATCCAATCCTAATTTTTTTTTCAATGTTGGTAATGAATTCTAGTATTTTTGAGAATTTTTGTTTAAAATTCGAAGAGGGGGGCTTTTGGGTATCGTGAATTCAATTTTTGAAAATTATTTTGACTGGTTAATTTTGCTTTAAAAAAATTGGACCATTTTTTTATTCGAAGATGGACTCAAGATGAAAAAAAACCTCCTTATATAGTTTTCGATACGATTAACCGCTACAAAGATATCGTCGATTGAAAATTATATATTTTCAAAAGTCGACAATATTCGATGGTCTTGTATTGCCCCATAGTGGCTCTAAAAAATCTAATAAAATTTGAGAGTTGTTTTTGGGATCATACGATGAAATAAGTGAAGTTTCGGCCAAATCAAAAATGGTCAGGTTCACGTGCTGAAAAAGATACGCGTTTTCCCCTATATACATACTATAGGACGCATTCTGACGATGAAAGCGTGACGGATAGATAGTCGCTCGTAGCGTAGGGAACACAGTACGACTTACGTTACCGGGCGCTCAAAATCGTAATTTTTGTCTGAAAAAAGCACATTGTCGGTACCCGTATGCTCTACAAGTTTTATAATATACATATTTTCGATATGTTTTATGAGAAAGGAGAAAACAGCAAAAAACAAGTTTCAACCTATCAATTTTAAAATGTCTCGTCCGATATTTCTTAAACGATCAATCCTTTCATAAAAAAAGAGTTGTCACGAAATCTCGAAGTGCGAGTTATTTCTGAAGCCGCTATCGTTCATGTGCGTATTTCAGATCGTAGAAAAGACAAGGAAACAATTGCAACACATTTCAGATGTGTCAGATCAACACGTGTCAGATAAATTTATTTAGAGACGCGATCGTGTCAGATTTAAAAAGTTAAAAAATAATTAAAGACAAGCGCGCGCTTGCGCGCGCGGTGACACTAGTGATACGTAAAAAACTCATGGGACCTAAATTGTAGAGCATAAAAAAAGCAATAAAAAAGTATATGATAACAATTTTCTTATCATGACGGAGTGCCGAGTTATCGCAAAAAAAACCAAATTAATCCCTTTTTCAAGATGGCGGCGTTTCCAAACCTGCAGCGCGGTCGAAAATTTTAAGTTAAGCTGTTCTAAGCCCCCCATACACTATATCCAAAAATCAGCCTCTTCCCTGACTTTGCATTTTTTTGCCTTTTTTCCGACGTAATGACTGTACGTAACGGACAATTTGAGTTTGGTTTTGAACCGAAAGAGGGTTTGAAAAAGGACGCATGCTCGAAGCCGTCGTGAAAGATATGTCTTAAGTTGCCCGACGGAGGAGCGCGTCCGATGAGAAGTCTCACCCCAATTTACAGAAGTCCGGCTGTGAGCCGGCGCCCCAATATAGAAGGAAAAATGAGCTTAGAGCAGACTGAGAGTTTTAGTGACGGGCAATGGCTGGGAAGCATTGTA
Source organism: Alloplasta piceator (assembly GCA_946863875.1). Lineage (NCBI taxonomy): Eukaryota > Metazoa > Arthropoda > Insecta > Hymenoptera > Ichneumonidae > Alloplasta > Alloplasta piceator. Next base: position 28,639,421 of record OX333073.1, on the reverse strand, counting down.
CCGCGCTCGGTAGAGTATGGCTTCGCTTTCGCTCGGGTTCCATGGAAAGCTGTCACCGATAATTTTTTTTCGGATTTCCCCTGTATAGAGACTTTTGCCTATGACGGTTTGGCCCGGGTTAGTAGCCCGGTCCCCATACGGCCGCATCCGACTTCCCCCTCTGCAGCGCATTTGCTATAGAATTCATTTCCATGGACAAAGGGAAACTGCGGAAAACCTGTGTTACTACAGTCGGCCCTGAGTGCGCTTGCCGATGCTGAAGCTACGTCACGTTTCGTCGAGAAATTGTAAACGAGGACTACAGCTATACACAGGTGTGAATCACACCTGTACGAGTACTTATCTATGCCACATATATATGTATATATCTGGAGATTGTCACGCTCATATATTTATTTCTCGACGAGACTACGGTACAGGGAATCTAACCCTGGACCTTCCGATGCTCTGGCTTAAAAGCTAGCACGCTAGTCACTACTTCAGAGTACGGTCACCGAGATGCTCAACATGCATTCAAGCATGATAATTCTCCAATAACGCTCTCGGGAACGTACAAAATTAGAACAAGAGAGCAACCGCTATCGGTCAGAGAATTTGAGTAATAATTGGAGTTTACGAAAACAGATTAGCAGAGTCGGTCGTCGAGATAAGACCTTGCACTCTCGGTATTGTATCGGTTTGTGTTGACGCTCGGTCTAGCTCTCCCTCGCTTGCGCTTTCTCTGTGTGTCCCGTTGCGCCGTCTCTCGCTCACCTCGTCCATATTATTGTTCATACACTGAGAAAAAAATGTTGTTGAAAATGCAAAAATTTGTTTCACTCAACCAAATATTTGTTTCCGGACGTTCAGCGAGATCATTTTTGTAATACAACAAAAGATGCAGTGGAAGTTTTTGTTCAATAAAATAAAGTTTAGTTCGATGAAATAAATATCTTTGTACCAAATGCATTGGTTGATTGAAAATGCGAATTGTTTTTTTACAGGTAAATTTATTTAGTTAAAATATACTAGAAATCAACGAAATAGTTCAGTAAAGCAAATCAGTAACGTGTTAATTGAACTAAACTGTATCTGGAAATTGACCAAATAATTTTGTTCACCTCATATCTTATGGTTAACCAAGTCCATTCGTTGAATTAATTGTAGTTTCATTATTTCAAACAAATTAATATTAAATCAACTAAATTTTTTTCAACTGCATGAATTTAAACACATGTAGATTTAAACACATGTAGATGCTGATAACATATTAGATTGAATCATTCTAAATAAAATAAAATAAATCGTGTAATTAAAATAATTGTAGACAACAATAAAATTTAATAAACATTAATTAATGAATTAATTATACCAGAATATATGTAGAACTCGAACATGAGTTGATACAGAGGCTTTTTTATATATGAGTTTCAATCTATCAGTGTGTGAGTGAAAACTGGCGCTCTCTCAGTGACAGGGTGATCGACTGTGTAAACGGTTGAGGGTGTAAGTAACAGGGTGAGTGTGTGATCGAGTAACTGTGCGACCGCGTAAGGAATTTACAGTAGGACAGAGAACTGTGAAATTAAGGTAGTACCTCCATGAAGTCGTTTAATTAAGAAATGGTTGAAATTTGGCATACAGGCTATTTAATATGTTATCCAAACATCCGTGCAGCTTAAATAAGTTTGATCGTCCCGAACCCGAGATATTAACACTCAAAGTTGGCTTTATTTACACGTAAAGCATTGAAGACACATGGTGAATAGGTACGTTATTAATTATACCGTCAAAACAGAAATTAGGAAGTTAATAAAAAACTAAGGGAAGCTCGAATAGGATGTCACGAATTACGTTAAAAAAAATCAGGATGATTTATCGTCTAGTTTCCAAGCAATAACCATTAGAACCCGACGGTTTTGTAGTTATAACGTAAATTCAGCGAGCGAAAGTGCACGTGGAGGGGAGATGGAACGTCATCGGAACCAATCAAAACGTTGCTACGATCGTCGTGCTCTCGCACACAGAATAATGCGTCGTCTGTATATGAAGCTCTTTTATGTATTGGGGCAGAGCCGGGACAGTAACGGCGAAAAGTTGAGGGGCGGAGTTAAGCAGTAGTAGGTTAAGAATACCCTGGAGAGAGGACCCTGTAAATATGCACATGCTGTGAAACTTTTTGTTGAGGTTGTCGCGGCGGTACTACCTTAATTAACCGTGCGAATTAGTTAATGTGTGGCAAGGTGAATATGTGATAAAATGACTGTGTAACACTGTAACAGACTGATTGCGTGAATGAGTTACTGAGTGACTGAGTGATTACGTAACCGAATGACTGTGTAACCGTTTTACTGTGGGTGATTTCCAGCAACGTGATATCGAGCGACACTGTGCGACACACCACGACACGCTCAGACACTGTGCATGGGTGCTTACTGGAAACCTCCATCGGTAAAGCAGTGCACTTACGATAACTAGTGACATCAAAAATAAAGTGACTAGTGAGTATTTCATGGAATGAAACCAGCGAACATAGAAGTGTTCTCTGGTCAAACTGAAGGCTTTAAATTAACCGTATAATAAAATTAGTTTCATTCAGAAGATATTTCAAACATTTAATGACATATGTAATTTAATTGCAAATTTAATTTTATTACAAAAATAATTTAATGTCAAAAACATTTCAATTAATGAAAAGTAATTAAATTATAAATATAGTTTGATTACATATGTAATTTCATTATCAATGTAATTTCATTATCAATGTAATTTCAGTACAAATCTAATTAAATTGCAAATGTAATTTAATTACAAATGTAATTCAATGTAATTGTAATTTATCTACAAATGTAATTTGATTACAAATGTGATCAATTTCTAAATTGAATTCAATTGCTAATTGAACTTCATCACATAACAAATATAATGTAATTCAATTATATATGTAATTCAATTTACTTCCAAATAATTTTATCATTTTCAATATGACATCCTTGAAATAATTTTTGATTAAATAGATCTTCATCAGAACAATGCCGTAATAATTTGTAATTGATTGGATCATACTTAAAACTGCTTAAAGCAATGCCATTATTTAATGCTATCAATTTACAAATGCTTTAAGTAATTGGTAATTTAACGTGTCAGTTAATTATAAAAGTAATTGCTACCGCCCATTCAACAAAGACTGCGGTCCGAATTGCGCTCACACCGCACATAGCGTGCCAACGCGCAGTCCGATTTGTGTTTACAGTGCTCACTGACGTCATCAATGACGTCACTTTCAAGCATTCACGGTGCTCACGGGTCGGATCGTCAGCACCGTATTCATTAGTCTGGTCGTTAAAAATTTAATTTTTTGCGACGCCCCCTAAAAAGCTTCCGTTTGATGAAAAAATGCGAGGTGAATTTTTATTTTTATTTAAATCAAAAATAACACGTGCCGCAAGACGATTTGAGTTGATTTTCATCGAAGAACAATTTTTTTTACAAACGGATAGACCGATTTGAATGAAATTTGGACACGTTACAAAGGTATGTAAAGGCTATTTTTAGAAAGAATAACAGCTCATAATCTTCATAATAACTAATGAAAACAGTTAATTGTTTCCATAATTATTTTTTTTCTCCAGGATAACGTTCTGGCACAATTATGAAAATAATTTGTTTTTGTGTATTTTATTATCTCATAAAATCTCACCAAATTTCAAATTGATCGGAGAGATACTTCATATTTGAAAAAATAAAAAAAATTTACATTAGAAAATGGGTTATTTTTTTTAAATATAAAGTACCTCTTCGATCAATTTGAAATTTGGAAACATTAAATGGGATAGTAAGACACAACAAAAAAAATTATTTTCATAATTGTGCCAGAACGTTGTCCTGGAGAAAAAAAAAATAATTACCGAAAAAATTAACTGTTTTCATTAGTTATTATGAAAATTATGAGTTGTTATTTTTTATAAAAATAGCCTTTATATACGTTTGTAATGTGTCCATAGTGCATTCAAATCGGTCTAGCCGTTTGTAAAAAAAAAATTTTCTTCGATAAAAATGAACTTAGATCGTCTTGCGGCACGTGTTATTTGCAAGTAAAAAGAAAAAAAAATCTGCCTCGCATTTTTTCATCAAACAGAAGCTTTTTAGGGGGCGTCGCCAAAAATTTAATTTTTAACGACCAGTGTAGTATACATAGCACCTAACCTTTACGACATTCGAATCACCCCGCCATCAACATTATTATTTCATCCAGAGATGGGCCATTGCAATTACTTTTATAATTAAATTACATGTTAAATTAGTAATTAATCGAAACATTTGTAATTTGATAGAATTCAGTTATGCATCACTTGGAGCAGTTTTATTTGTCATTCATTCAATTACAAATTATTTCGACATTTTGTAATGGAGATCCATTTAACTACAAATTAATTGAAGTATTTCATACTGAAAATGAACATAAACAGGTTTAGCATGGTAAAACCAAACGTTTAAAATTTATAATAATTTCAATTTTTTAGAAAAATCTAAATTATCATAATTGTTCAGAAATATTTCAATCCCCACCCTTTATAACGTCTGGTTTCTCCATAATAAAACTTTTTATTATTTATATGACAAGTACAGATGAAAAAAAAAAATCATCGAAAAAGTCTCGAGTTTCTGTTTATTGCCTATTTTTGACAAACGTGACTTTTCCACTTTTTTAAATGTTAACACTTTGATAATGATTTCTGGTTATGAGCCACCATATTTATAGCACCCTAACCTTTACTGCTTCGCGTCAAGCGAAGCGCGCTCACGAGTGGTCCGAATTGATTGAGTGCAAACAAACGTTAGCGCGCTCAATGAAATCGGACCGCACGTTTGCAGCGTGAGCATTGTGAGCACTGTGCACAATTCAGCAGCTGTTATGAGGTTTCAATTTGGTAGGACTGCACGAAAAAGTTTTGTCCGTTTTAAATATTGGCAACCGTGACTTGCGACACACTCTGGCGACACACTCAAACCCCACGTTCTCGTTGTGTCGAACTGTGCTGTGCTGTGTCGTTGTAGGAAAGCACTGTATCAGACACGGTGTAACACAGGGTCGACTGTGTCCCTTGCTGGAAAGCACCCTGTGTGACTAAGTGACTGTGTAACCAAGTAAAGTAATGAGTGAATGACTATGTAATTGTACGGTTGATTGACGGTGTGAGCGAGTGCCCATGGGAGTGACTGTGTGGCTGCACGATTGTGTAATCAAGTGACTACATGAATGAGCCACTACATTCGTTATGATGTCAGTTAGTGACTGCGTGTGTGTGTGTGCGTGCCGTGCACGAATGTGGCAGCGCGCGTATGTGATTGTGTGTGAGGGGGTGCAACTGTGTGACCGAGCGACTGGATGAGTAGTGCTGTGTGAACGAGTGATGGTATAAGTGAGTGACTGTGTTACTGAGCAACTGCGTAATTGTTTGATTAAGTGACGTCGTGAGTGGTTGACTGTGTAAACAAGTGACTACGTCATCGAGAGACTGTGTGAATGAGTGCTTGTGTGGGAGCTGTTTATCATGAAAAATATTGTCGAAGGAACTTCCAAGGGGAACGGAAATCAATCACAAAATACTTCTGAGAATTAAAAAATCGACGCACATTATGAAAATTCATTATTAATAAATTACTTCCATAATCTCTATATTCCAACTCCCAAACATTAAAAAAATTAATCTATCAAGAGTCGTGGTAACGACTCGAGACAAGTACATTTACCTAACCTTACCGACTCGAGGAGCTTCCAGCGGACTCTATATACATCAAGTATCTTGCTTATACACAGGAGTATATCTATATTAAAAAAATGATTTTTTCGCTTATACTCGAAATATACGGTTTAAAAAATTATAAAAATACACATATTGTTAGTTATTTTTTTCTCTTTCCGTCGCACCCAAATGAACGGTACAGGTGTTTGCATATGGAAGATATCGAATTTATATTGTTATTTTCCGAATATTTCGACGATTAACGACAATCATGGTTTTTCTACTTTCTCGATTTTTCGCAGAACGAATTCCCACTGCACGAGCCAATCCCAATCGCTGATACAATTTCCATGCTCAGTAATTGGGCCGTGATCAGACGGTAAAGCGAACACACAGAAATATATCTTAGCACCATCTAACAACCGATGAAACAACTAAAATCTTCCCGAGTAATATTATATTGACTAGTTGCAGTGTCGATTTTATTTTTTTGTTATAAAACGTGCATCGAGTTAATAGATTTTTATATATCGTCGCATTTGTTTCAGTTTATTTTCATATATTATTTTAAAAATTAATTTCAATTCAACAGTGGTTTGACAACACTCATTGTAAATAGAAATGATTTGTTTACAAAACGTGCATCGAGTTAATATGTATATCACATTTGTTTAAGTTCATCTTAAATATTTTAAATCCTTAAAAAAATATATATATATATGTGCTCAATAAAAATTCCAAAACCATATTGATAGTTTGTGTAGAAAAAATTGGTGTAGTGATTTGTGCTGCCGTAATATAATAATTTATGTACGTGAAGATTCGAACATTCCATTTAACAACCCGCGTAGAAAAAACGAATCTTTATAAGAATCTTGGAAAGAATCTTTAAAAGATCTTGGAAAGAATCTTCAAATTATCTTAGAAAGTATCTTGGAAAGAATCTCGAAAAGAATCCCGGATACGATCCAGAGCGGGATTCTTTTCAAGAATCTTTTTAAGATCCTTTCAAAGATTCTTTCTAAGATTCTAAGAATCTTTTTAAGGTTCTTTCAAAGATTCTTTTGTCGCATCAGACGAGAACCTTTCGAAAAATCTTCAAAAGATTCTTAGAAATAATGAGGTTTTTTCGAAAGCTCACGAAAAACTAAAAACTGACCAATTCGAGTCAATTGTCGAAAAAGAAGAAATTCGAGAAAATCGAAAAACTTTATTTAGAAAAAAGATAAAAAATCAAAAATAAAAATCAGCATCATGGCCAAATTCATTTACAGAATCTTGGAAATCTTGGAAAAAAGAAAATTATTTCCAATATTCTCCCGACCGATCTGCTTATACAAGATTTTTTATATCAGTCGCTCTGAGATTTTTCCAATTAATTTTTCCAAGATTCTTTGAACGAACGATTCCAAGATTCTTTAAATGAATTTTTCCAAGATTTAACGACGTGTTAAAACGGAATTTGGCCATGCTGGTAATCTTTATTTTTTATTTTCTATCTTTTCCCAAATAAAGTTTTTCGATTTTCTCAAATTTCTTCTTTTTCTAAAATTGACTCGAATTGGCCAGTTTTTAGTTTTTCGTGAGGTTTAGAAAAAACTTCATTGTTTCAAAGAATCTTTTAAAGATTATTCGAAAGATTCTCATCCGATGTGACAAAATAATCTTTGAAAGAATCTTTTAAAAAATCTTTGAACGAATCTAAAAAAGATTCTTAGAATCTTTAAAAAAATCTTTGAAAGAATCTTAAAAAGATTATTTCTAAGATTTAAAGAATCTTTGTGAAATCCTTTCAAAGATTCCTTCCAAGATTCTTTTAAAGATTATTTTTTTCTACGCGGGAACAAAATGATCAATTTATTTTGTCAACAGAAAATTAAAAGGCTTTGCCAATTATTGGTAAATAATTCTTCTAAATTATGGGAGGCGGTCTAAGAATAGTTTGTCAAGGCCTTCCGGAGACTTTCAATTTTTCATTAATGTAACATGTTCGTTGTTTTTTCGTTCAATTAAACGTTTGAAATTTCAAAAACATTATAATTTTTAATTTATTGTGATCCGTCAGAAAAATTTATTTATAATTCATTATGATCTGTTGAAAAAATTTTATATCATACAGTTTAATACCATACTTGATACTATCAATATTAATCTCAGTATTTATAATATTTTGTTCGCTGCGCACTGGTCATAATTCTATTTATAATGAGGTTGATAATTTTTTTACTCATCGATGGAAGTTTTTGTATCCAGAACCCAATTCATATTATTAGTTGAAAAAAAGTTGTAAACCTCAATGTCAATACTATTTTGTCCATAGCACAATGCAGAACCTTGTTCGCTGTGCAATGGACAATCAGGACAACATCATTTTGTTCACTGTGAAATTCTATTCATAATGAGGCTTATGATTTTTTTATTCATCATTGTAAGATTTTGTATACAGAATCTAATTTGTGGTGTTAGTTAAAGAAAAAAAGTTATGAACATAATGAACATAATGAAAGAAATTCTATTCTAATTGAGGTTTATGATTTTCTCTCTTATCAATGGACGTTTTTGTTTTAAATATAATTTGTGTATTCCATTGAACAAACAAATTATTATAACTACGTAAAAATTATATATTTAAATGAAATATTTGTGGATTATTACGGATGATACTAGCTCCAGAAACAAGGCTGGCTGTGAAACGCCAAGCTGCATACATGTTTTTTTTTCAAAAAAACCAATAAATGATTGAGCAAGAATTTAGGTAAGGACTACCGGTTATGAGGTATATGATTTTTTATCATTCATGGTAACTGATGAAAAAACCAAGAATCTCATATTTCATACCATTTCGTTTGCTGCGCACTGGTAAAAATTTTATCAATAATAAGGTTTATGATTTTTTAACTCATCGATGGAAGTTTTTGTATCCAAAATATAATTCGTGAAGTTGGGTGAAGAAAATTAATAATGAACCTAAGTATAAATAGCATTTCATTCACTGCACAATGAAGAAAATTCAATCTATACTGAGATTTATAATTCTTTCTCTTATCGATGAATGAACAAAGGGAAATTATCAATGAAAAAAAAAATCAAACAAAAAATTACTTGGCGAGTTTTTTCACTGAGAACATAATATAGTGACGTTCTGGTTTTCACCTGTTCACTTAAAAACCGTTTCGATTGATCATCCGTTAAAATCGAACTCGCCAAGTACTTTTTTTTCATTACTTTTTTCATTGATAATTTCTCTTTGTTAACAATTTTCACTTGATCTCACTATTCTTTTAATTTTTACTGTAAAGATTTTTTCGATTTTTTTCATTTTGACTCCACCCCTGAAAAACATTATAGCACAGATAACGTTACATTGGGAAACTATATGTGCTTGGCAATGCGTGTTGTGAGTTTCATGTCTATTTATTTCACAACTTTTTGTAAAAAGACTTAACTAGAGATACTTTCGTAAATGTACTTGTCTCCAATTTTTGTACACCATTTTTGGTGTTTTTGGGGGTGATTATACAAACCAAGCCAACAAATTTGGTGTGCGCAGTTGTCAATGACCAAACCAAATACAAAAACTTGGCGTTAAAGATTAATAACTAATATGCTCGACGAGGAAACACCGAATCATTGTGGTTCCAACGCCCTGCAGGGCAAGAGCAGGGAGAACGAGCATAAGAATGAATGAGAAAGCTAGCAAATATGTCAATTATCGAGCAAGTATGGGAAGAATAACAGAGTGTGTCAATAAGCTCGAGCAAATCATTTGCCAGTAAAATATCTTCGTGATGATAATCTCCCAGATAGACAAACGTGTTGTAGAAAATCGCATAACGGCACAGTAACGCAATTCTGACGGCATAGCATATTAGCATGTCACAATTAAGTAGCTTTCTCCGTCCGAATAAAGCAGCATATTGATGCCACGCGCCTCCAGATTTGCGTTTCAACTATGTTAAAATCTAAAGTTAGAATGCAGCAAAGTAACAGCACGCTGTGCTGCGTATTTGCGTCTTAAGGGGACTGAGTCAGTTGAGAAATTGCAGCTGCGAAACTGCAATATCTTTTTTCCAACTCTGCGTAGAAATATAACCGATAGGTTATATTCTTCTACGCTCTTCAAGCTTTATTTCAGCTCAAAAGAAAACCCTTAAGGTCCACCGTCACCCTGATGCACAGCATTTTGTGTTTTTTCAGTCTGCGCGTGATTCAGAAAAGACCGGTCGTCGGATCGAGGTCTAACTAGTCTCATTTTGTTCGCAAGGAATTGCCATCGGGGATGAGTGCGGCACATTTTTTTTAAAGGCCCCCATTTCAAAGGGACGGAGCAGTTTTTCAATTATTCAGTTAATTTTGCTCCTCCGATGAAAGTCAGCTTTAAAATTCACACTTCAATTAACCTCAAACGAAAATGTGCCGCACTCATCCCCGATGGGGATTCGTTGCGAACAAAATGAGACTAGTTAGACCTCGATCCGTGCACCGGTCTTTTTTGAATCACGCACAGACTTTTTGAAGAACCAGGTTTCGGGGAAGGCCTCGCAAAGTTGACGGTGTGGCAACTTTTTTTCCTTCACTCTCCCGCAGCTGCTGAATTTTCCCTGCGGAACGAAAAATGTGTCACAAACTTTTTCACATAAAAAACAATTTTTCCTTCACAACTTCTAATTTTGGTAAATCATAATATTTTTTTCAAATACATGAATAAATGCAAAAAATAAAAAACTGTTACAATCACCATGAAATTCGTATAATTATAAATGTACGATAGTTTCACATTTATCCCAAGAAAACGAAATGTCACTTTCCTTGCTGTATCCACACGTAAAGACAAAAAATTTATTTTCGTTGAGCGGATGAATTGGTAAATGCATACATTTTCAGAAAACACATTCATTTTCGCTCGTATGTACTTTTCGAAAATATTCACTAACAAATACATCACAAATTCACAAATATATAATAAATCACGCCAAACAAACAGCGCAAACTATCATGGCAGTGAGGTTAGCCACAAGCAGAACGACCAATTTTTTTGCATTTTTTCGACTACTCACCTCTCATCTTATTCAAGCGTTCTGATTGGCTGGATGAAATGCATGCACCAATCAGAATGCTTGAATTAGCTGAAGCGTGATACTAGCATTCGTTTTGAAAGCTTACGCGCTCGTGAGCGCCATGACCTGTGGCATTTTATACGTCGATGTATATCTATACATACGTGCTGAAAGCGCGTAAGCGTCAGACAAATGCAGCCAACAACTTTTTTTCAATTTCTCATATCTGAAGCCCGTGTTACACGATGAAATGTTCAAATTGAAGAAAATTTGTATGGTTGCATTCGTCTGACGCTTACGCGCTTTCAGCACGTATGTATAGATATACATCGACATATAAAATGGTTACAGGATGTGGCGCTCACAGCGCTCAAAGCGTCCAAAACGAATGCAGCAAAATTACGATGCATACATTCATATTTATTGATCTGCATATTTATTTATACACATGGGGCATTCCAAGTGAAATCGTGGGGTCATTTCCCTCGGGTCATCAGATCCTTGCATAACTTTTTTTTTCGCATTGATTCCACTTCAAAAACAGCCTAATTTTTTGAAAGATTTTTCTCGTCACTCCTTCAGGTGGCGCGACGATTATTTTCGTGTAAAAAAGGGATAACTGAAAAAACACCATTTTTAAAATTCTGCAATTTTTTCCACAGATTCTGGGTCAAAAATAAGTAATATCTATCATGATTAGAAAATGGGATGCGGCTGCCCTATATTTTTTTATAATTTTCTTTTTTTTCAGTTTATAAAACAAAATGAAAAAATTAATTCCTAATTCATCTCACATGAGTAAATAAAAAAAAAAAAAATCAAACACGTCTTGGAAATTTTTGATAGTTTGCATATTTTCTACGATAAATGAGAAAAATATTTTATTGAAAAAAAAGATTTTTCTCATTTATTTTTAGAAATATGCAAAATATCAAAAATTTTCCAAGACATCTTTTATTTTTATTTTATTTTTTTACCCATGTAAGGGGTATTAGGAACGAATTTTTTTATTTTTTTTTTTACAAAAGCTTTACAAAAACGTAGAAAAAAAATCTATCGACTCCGAGTGATAGTTTACAAATTTTCATATGATAATTCGGATTTTTCAGATTTTTTTCAAAATTATATTCGCTTATATTAATTTTTTACGCACTTTATTACATTTTGGCTCGTAACTTAGCCATTTTTGAAAATTTCGACTTATCGCTTGAGAAATAGATGCAAAAATGATTAAAAAACATGAAAATCGAATTTAAAAAAAATTGATTTTTTTGTCATTTTAACTGACTCAGTCCCCTTAATGGCAGCACGTCATGGCTCCGTATTTGCGTCTTAATTACAGCACGTCGTACTGTTTATGATGTAGTTCAGCAAGCCGTCACAACGTGTCGCACACCCGTCGCTATTGTTCTCACATGCGATGAAGCCACGCCAAGGGCATTTAAGTAAAGTCCGATTAATATTTAAAAAAATTAAGCTTTATGCAATCTGACACGGTACATTTGCGCCACAACGTACTGCTAATACGCAGCACAACGTAACGCCAATATAACGTTAAAACTAGATTTCAATCACAGTGAACTATGTGAATATGCTACAAATGTGCAGCATGCTATGCTGCGAATACACTGCAAATGTGCAGCACGCCATGTTACAAATATGCTGTAAAAGTGCAGCACGCTGGGCTACAAATATTCTGCTAATGAGCAGCATGCCGTGCTGCAAATATGCTACAAAAGTGCAGCTGCATATTTGCAGCATTATTGCAACATTATTAGGTAATGTCGCGTCGTTACGATGGACCTTAATGCGGACGTAGAAAGCTGTTTACTGACGCTACGGCTTGCTCCCGAGTGACGTGCTGTTGCCGACAATATGACGCAGAATGTCTATCTCGGCTGCGTTATCACGCGATAAGTACGTTGGATAATTTCCATCCAACTTTTAATAATAAGTGACATCCATCCGTAAATACAAATGTCAAAAAGGGATCCGAAGTTGTAAGTATCTGACAAGTGTTTTTTTCCTCTTATTTAGAATGTAAAAATATTCGATTTCAATAATACATATGAAGAAATGAAATTCAGATGTTCCGATATATGTATAATTAACTCTTATGTAATTCATTGAAATGTATAACTGAGAAAATATGTTTTGAGAATATGTAAAGGCTCAATATATATGCATAATAACAGTGGCATGAAATTTAAAAATATTATAAATAATGTATTGTTTCTGAATTATTTGTGAAAGCAACATTTTTTATATTCAATGAACGTCATATATTAGCGGAGGCGAAGCACTGGATGTAAATTTCGACAAAAATGGATCCTCACATTCATTATACACAAACCAAAATAAAATGTACAGCGCACTATCTATTAAGCAGATTGATTTCCATAATCATCGCAATATATCTTCAAATAACCTTATCAGAATCACAAATTTGGAGATCGAGCTAAAATTTTTATCCCAAACTACTTAATCTTAGAAAAAAAAGTGTGGTTGCCTGCACATATAAATTATATTGGCTACTCTACACAATTCCTATTTTATCATGTTGAAAATTACATCCGGGTAATGCAACGAAATAGTACATTTTATGATACAAGTGCAATAAAACTTTTTCTGACAAGTGTCCGTTTGCAGCATGAGCCAACGGCGAATGTTGCAATCACACGAGTCAGAAAAAGTTTTTCGCACGAGTTTCGAAAAAAATTTTATTGCACGAGTGCACAAAGTGCCCACTTTACTTACGGAAAGCAATAAATAATTTTTTGAAAATTCTTTTTTTATATTTACAATTTGCTCGTTTACTTTGAAGAATGTTCAGAATCTATTAATTTTATTGCAAAATAAAATATTTTCGTTGCATTTAAAAGATGCAATTTAAACATCATATTTTTTTATTGCATCGAACCATCTTCGAGAATAAGGTATTAAAAAAAATGTTGAGGTCACATTGACCCTTATCCTCCTCTCAACGCACAGGCTATCTGGTGGATACAGTTGCTCAGAGTTGAAGGGAACTGGCCATAAAAGCATCCAGTAACTCGCCGAAAAAATTCCACCAAACACTTTTTGAGAGTAGAGTAGCAACCGGGACAGATACCTAGCTTACACCGATGAGGATTGAATTAGGATTAACGTGGATACGAGTGAAATATCCGAGCAGACCTCCCACTCGCACCTACGCTAACTCCGCTCCGAACCGGCGTCAGTGTAAACGAGGTCAGAGAAAGACAAATTTTGCTTCTTGTACTCACCAGAGAGCTGCAAGACCCGGACGTTATAATATTTTTCGTTATGTTTCATTTTTGCCTCATCTCCTTTTTTAGATCCTATTGGTAATAATTTCGCCGGCTCAATGCTCCATTTCTTCGACTCGATCCAGAAGACGAGAGCGTACATTTTTTTTTTGTTTTCGCGAAGGGAAGCCACTCGATCTCGATGCGTCTTTTTATATTTATCAATGAAAAACTCGAGATTCGAGCTGACAAATTTTAAATATAGGGAAAACGATTGACGGATTTGAGAAAAAGAAAACTTAATGAGGTCGCGATATTTCGATGATCTTGGAGAAGACCCGGAAAGAAAGGACGAACGCTGCCGCAATGCCAGTACAGTGGACGCTCCCATAATTTGATACGTCGGGACCGGAAACGCTCCCATAATTTGATTTTCCCCTCATTCCCCCACTTTATATCTGTATAGCACATTTTACGGAAATTTATTATTTCTGAAGTGTAAGAATTCCTTTTTCGTTCAGAAATATACATTAATTGATGATAACATTTAATTCATCGTTTTTAATTGTGTGGCAAATTTGACAATTGAGGTTATGTTGCCCTCTCAGCACGGCAGCTGAGTTTGGAGTGGGGAGAAAGCGCGATAGGGGTGATCAAATTATGGGAGCGTGTTGCCATGGTAACGAGTAAAATTGTGAGAGCGATCAAATTATGGGAGATTAAATTGTGGGAGCGTCCACTGTATGCCAAGAAGATAAAGGGTGCGTTTTCAGATGGGCGCACAGCGCTTCAACCATACACCTTAGGTCTCGTTCACACGAGCGCTTTTTTATGCTAGCTGTACACTCTCGCCGATACCTCTTGGCGTGGCTCTCGCACGAGAGGTCTTCCCTTAGACCATGTACAGTGGACGCTCCCATAATTTGATACGTCGGGACCGGAAACGCTCCCATAATTTGATTTTCCCCTCATTCCCCCACCTTATAACTGTATAGCACATTTCACGGAAGTTTCTTATTTTTTGAAGTGGAAGAATTCCTTTTTTGTTGAGAAATATACACTAATCAATGGTAAAATTTAATTTATCGTGTTTAATTGTGTGGAAAATTTGACAATTGAGGTTATGTTGCCCTCTCAGCGCGGCAGCTGAGTTTGGGGTGGGGAGAAAGCGCGAAAGGGGTGATCAAATTATGGGAGCGTGTTGCCATGGTAACGAGTAAAATTATGGGAGCGATCAAATTATGGGAGATTAAATTGTGGGAGCGTCCACTGTACTACATGGACAGAGCATAGCAGGAGTGGGGGTGAAGCCGAGAAGGGCGTCGCCATGTTGGACAAATGAGGCCTATAAGCCGAAACAGTTGACTTCAAGAGACTAGATCGACTCAGATCGACTATATCTTGGTTGACTTCAAGCAGTTGACTTGCTTACATAACCTTAAAAATAAAAGGACGCGCAAGTGCTGATAACCTAAGCATATTCATACGTCTCTATATCCTTGTAGCCTGACGTTTCAAAATTAATAATTAAAACATTTTTCATTCAAATTCACGGAATTTGTGTTTAAAACATGAATTTTAAAAAGAAAAAAAATGTACGGCCCTGAATTGCATAGGGCACATAAGAATATTCATACGTCCCTATCGGCTTATAGCCCTTACTTGTCCAAAGATGGCAGCGCCCTTCTCGGCTTCACTTCTGTCTACAGGAAGTATACGGCTATGCTCAGTCCATGCCCTAGCGGATCGATGCAACCATAAGTAACCTAAAAAGAACCGGTCCGTTTGAAACAAAAACGAACGGAAAACGAACCTCTTTATAACCTCATAACCTAAAAGTGATGGTTCGTAGAAGGTTGTAGTTTGGTCAAACCAACTGAAAAAGAACCTCAGTATAACTTGGAACGAACTGGAAGAAAACCGAAACGGGACCGATCAAGAACCAAAAAAGAACCGATGAAGAACCGCAAAAGAACCATTACATTCGATTGACCATGAACGTTGATTTCATTTCATGGGGAGATAGAGAAATCAATCTCTCTACACGCTTCTTCTAGATAAGCATACTCTGCGCAAACTCCGTATGGGACTACGCATTCGCGTGCTGCGACATCTCGCGGCGAGTCTCGGAACTAATGAGGTCGCAGATAGTTCTCGGACGGTTGCTTTTCGGTTCGTGCCGCAACCCATTTGTAACTCTCATTGAACCGATTCTAGTCCATTGATTCGGTTTCAATATGGTCCTTTTACGGTTGCTTTTTGGATCAAACGGACCGTCTTTTTATGGTTATTTTTCGGTTCTTGTAGGGTCTCATATTTTCAAAAAAACCAATAAACAACCAATACACAACCAGTCACCGAATTGCAACCGTCATGCGACGGTTGCATCGATCCGCTAGGGTGTAGTACATGGTCTAAGAGTCTTTCCAAGAAGACTAGAATAAAGCCTGGTTTATGTTCCCCTTGTGGCGTTTATGCAGCAATTAGCCGTAACCGTAACCGCGGTGCATGAACGCTACAAGGGCACTATATACTTTCAACTTTCTTAAGTTACCGCTGATTTAAGTTACGGCCGCTGCATAAACCAGGCTTTAGTCGTTTCGGTAACCTTAAAAAGCTACCTTTAAGGCAACTATAAATTGATATCCAATTACAAGTGACTTTTTTCACATGTGTGCTACCTGGGCCGTGTCAATGAGATGGCAGGGGGCACTTCTCGAGTTGCCTCTCAAAAGAAAGACCCAAGAAGACTAGAATAAGAAGAGTCAACTGGAGGAGTGGGGGTGGCACAAAATATTTGGGCAGCAGGCTGCCCCACGCCTGACTTACAAATTGCGCAGTGTCGCACTTTTATACCACTGCGCAGCTTTCGGCGTGTCGGTCTCGCGCGAGTACTGAAATATAGTACAGTGAACGCTACCATAATTTGATACGTCGGGATCGGAAACGCTCCCACAATCTGATTTTCCCCTCATTCCCCCACTTTATATCTGTGTAGCACATTTTACGGAAGTTTCTTTTTTTTTAAGTGTAGGAATTTCTTTTTCGTTAACGGAAAGAATTTCTTATTAAATTTTACTATGAAATCACAGTAACGGCGGGACGTACCAACAATTTTCCAGATTTTTAGGGAATTAAACGTAAATTTTCATGAAAATTTTTACTGAAAAAAACAGTAAAATTTACCCGAACTACAAACATTACTGCAACTCTAGCAATTCCTGCAACCGTCCCGAGGAACCATAAAGGAACTTAGGTTCCTTTACGCATTTTTGCGACTGTCCCGGGGAACCATGAGGAACCAATTAGAAAGAAACAGTAGAGGAACTACGAAAGGAACTGAAGGAACCAAAAAAGGCACCTGGTTTCAAAAAGCGCAGAAATGAACCCAAACCCACTTTAGTTGTACAAATTTAATAATACGAAAAAAAACATGAAAAAAACAGACCGAATAACCCTGATAGACATTTGGCGTCACATTGTCGGCAACAGCACGGCACGAGAGAGCAAGCCGTGGCGTCAGTAAGCATCTTTCTACTTCCGCATTAAGCTGCGTTCTAACGACACGATAATATAGAATAATGTCGCAATAATTACGTCAAAATTGAGTTACGCTCGAACTGCGTACTGACCCTACCAGGACGAACGACAGTAACCGACGGTCGTTTGTCTTAAATTCCGACAGTAAAATGATGAATTCCGTCGGTTGGACCGTCGGAATTTAAGACAAACGACCGTCGGTTACTGTCGTTCGTCCTGGTAGGGGACTGCTTGTTTGCGTTACCCTCTGCCCCATATTCGCAGCGTTTTCACAGCACGTCGTGCTGTTTATTTGCAGCGTTTTTAGAGCACGCCGTGCTATATATTCGCAGCGTTTTCACAGCACGCCGTGCTGCTTATTTACAGCGTTTTTGGAGCACGCCGTGCTTACGTAATAATTCAACTTACGTTGAATTATTACGTAAAAATCAGCTTTTGAGGTTATAGAAGAAAAAAAACTTAGAAAAAAAAATAGTGTTGCGATTGAGCTGCGAATTGGCGGCATGCCGTGCTGCGATTAAGCTGCTAATTCGCGGCACATTGTGCTACGATTAAGCTGCGTATTCGCGACACGCTGTGCTGCGATTAAGCTGCGTATTCACGACACACGGCGTGCTGCGATTAAGCTGCGTATTCGCGACACGACCTGCTGCAGTTAAGGCGAAAAAAGCAGCCCAGCGTGCCGTTATTTTGCTTCATTCTGACGGCAGATCTTTACAGAGTTATGGCGCAAATCTGACAGCACGTGGCGTCAATATGCTGCTCAATTCGGAAGTAGAACACTGCTTACTGACGACACGCTATGCCGTATCTTGTCGCAAAATTTGCGTCACTATGCTGTCAAGCGATTTCTTACAGCACGTTTGTCTATCTGGGAAGTTCCTCAAGGTTCCTCGGGACGGTTGAAAAAATGCGTAAAGGAAAGGTGTTCCTTTTTTGGTTTATTTACGGTTCATTTCCTCTTAAAGGAACGGTTGCAAGACTTGCTAGGGAATAACTTAAAAAAAGTACTTGATATAAATGAAATTTTAAAGTGCGTATTGTAAAATGTTGGTGTTTCTCGTAAGAATTTCAAAAAGCATGCATACATTTTTCGTCCGTCTACCGGAATTTTTCCTGTTCTTCATAGTAAAAATCGTCAGGGCTAGGTTACGGGACGTATACATGCGAGCTCTGTTTAGCGTGCGTATGCGTGAATACAAGCTGTGAGTGTGCACACGGGCGTTAGACGAGAGTGAATGTGTATATGAATGTTTAGCTAGGGAGCTGGGTGCCATTTTGGTAAATGATTTGCTCGTCTTTCATATTGATAGGGATGAAAGTTTATGTCAATACAAATCGATTTAGTCCAGTATATGAAAGTCGTATGTCCCTGCGTTTTTGAGTTATAGCGCTTCAAAAACGTAAAAAAAAAATCATTTGCTTGCGTCTGCCTCTTGGACTGATGGTCAGAATCATCCTCAAAATGATAAACATCGAAGAGGCAGACGTGCAGAGCTCTGTTTTATCACGGGACGTAGTTGCAAAAATGTAAAAAAAAACTATTCTAAATCATTTGTTCGTCGTTCTCGTTGCGTCCGTTTGATTCATTAGGACTCCCAGAGTAGAAAAAAAAGTTGGCAGACGTCTAGGTCACTGATTTTTTTATGTACGATTTTTTAAAGTTTTTTTCTGGAATGATAGTAAAGCGGGTATTACGGTTTATTATTGTTATTACTAACAACTTGAGTATTCGTAAACCCCACTACCTACGGAATTATACCGTTGTCACTCTCTTCTCTCTAAGAAAGAAAGATAGAAAGACAAACTGTACAGTTATTTTATACCTGCGGGACGACCGTTTACAGATTTAGAATCCGAATATTTGAAATATATTTTGAAAATCGCTCTGATCGATTGCTTACATGCAACATTAATTATTTACAGTAATATTTTGCATGTATAAGTTTTGTATTCGTGTCTTGGCGAGAGAGTAGAGTTTTTCGAAATTTTTTTTTTTATAAAAATGGTCTGCCTTTGAAAATTCAGAGGTGTGGACGTCTGCCTCTTCGATGTTTATTGTTTTAAGGATGATTCTGACCATTAGTCCAAGAGGCAGACGCGAACTAATGATTTAGCGGAGTTTTTTTTTACATTTTTGAAGCGCTGTCAATTGAAAACGCAGCGCTACCATGGTGGCAGACTATTTTTCGGTGGTTCTTTACATTGTCATTAATCGAACAATTCAGGTCTGCCAAGCGAACATTTCATATACAAATTTTATAATCCAAATTTTTTTTTTTTTAATTAATTACCTAAAAAGTCAGAGGGCTGGACGTCTGCCTCTTCGATGTTTATCGTTTTGAGGATGATCCTGACCATCAGTCCAAGAGGCAGACACGAACAAATGATTTACTACACCGTTTTTTTTTTACATTTTCCAAGTGCTGTCAATTGACAACGCAGGGCTGTCATGGTGGCAGACGCGGTCCTTAATGTTTTTATGGTACAAACATCGATATTAATAACGTCTGCCACACGAGCAAATCATTTAGAAATTTCGGCAGCCAGCTCCCTAGCTATTAGGTGTGTGTTTGTGTATGGCAAGCGTAAGCGTCGCTGGTTGTGTTGCTTGGAAACAGCATTACTGCGCAAGCGCGTAACCGACGTAACAGACAAAAGCATGTGCGACTGTGCGAGAGAAACATCGACGTATAGTATTACGCGATCCGTACTTAAAGCCACTGTTCCGCCATAGTAGACAAAGAGAGAACGAAATGACGGCTGTACCTATCTCTTTTTAACTCACTGATTGGATTCTGTTAGAAATGAGACAGGACTTGGCCGCCACTAGTCGCTATCTCTTTCTCTCCTCTTTTGGACGGACATACTCTGGCTATCCCTGACGGATCGCGGGAACCGAAAAGGAACCGAGAAGGAACCAACAAATACGGTTCCTTTCGTGTCCGCCGGGAACCGAAAAGGCACCGAAAAGGAACCGAGATCAAATTCGCAATTTCTACAGTCGGTAACACAGATCACTTGAAATGAGAAAATTATGTTGCCACACATCGTAAATTTTTAAAATGAACTGAAAAAGTGAAATATCATTCGTAATCAGTCATTGGGATCAATATTCGAGAAATTATCATTGTTTAAGGGTAGGGTCAATCCCCCTCCCCCGCCTTTCAGCGATTTTTAGTGCAAGAGAAACACAATTAAAATTTCCAACACATTTTTCTCGAAAACGACACAACCAATCAAAAAAATAATTATGAGACCGGCAATATACATTAATTACGCGGGCGGCCCTACAGCTTGTTTTTTATTTCACCGAGGAACCACCACCATTAAGAAATATGTGTTCACAATATTTTGAGGTTATGTTGACATTTTGAGGATATATTCACACCTCAAGACATTCAACCCATTTTTATTGAAAAGGGCCAAACACAATTTCTTTAAATTTAACCAGACATTGTAGATTAATGCGACACCGAGACAGTCCCATTTTATTGGGCTCAAATAATTTCAAAGTAGTGAGATTTGTGAAAAAAACTGATCCGCGATGTGAATCCGACTGCCACCTCAAACCTTTCAACACATTTTCTCGAAAACGACTCAATAAAATAAATAAAAAAGAACGGTGGGGCCGTCTCCGTGCTATCATTTTACGACAGGCTTAATTTGGTAATATTGCGCTTCATCGATGCAAAAAAAATGTGTTGAATGTCTTGAGGTGTGATTTTTGTATTAAAAATCGACATAACCTCAACACTCTTTTCCTCGAAGATGACTGAAGGTGACGCGATGGAATGAAAAATAGATAGTGGGGCCGTCTGCGTAATTAATGTGTGCAGGCGGTAAAACTCTTTCTTTACTTTCTACAGTCGTTTTCGAGAAAAATGTGTTGAAAATTTTAGTTCTATATCTCTTGCACTCACACACACTCGCGGAAAGATGGGCTGAATGAGTTTTTTCAGCACTATGTTTGTGTGACTTGTTCCGGGACTATTTTTTTATGATACCATGCAATTTCTAATTTACCGACATCGAATAAAATAGTGCATATGGTTATCAACACAAATCTGCAGAAATAAAAAAAAAACTAAAAACGAACCGAAAAGGAACCGAAAAGGAACCGTGAAGGAACCAAAAAGGAACCGAAAGACAGCAACAGCTCGCCAGTTCCCTCTTGGTTCCTTTTCGGTTCCCAGCGGACACCAAAGGAACCGAAGCTCTCGGTTCCCGCGATCCGCTAGGGATGTTCCTTTTTAGACTGCAAGTACTGCAATATGGCGGCTACAAAGCGTACTGCAAGTGTTGTTCCGATATTACTTTTACCTCCTCTACCTTACAATGGCACTGCTATAACGGATCGAGCTTCAGTGCACTTCAGTGTGCGTCCGGACACGAGCGAACAGCGCATGTGCGCTACGAATCCAACATTACCATTGGACGAAATGAATTTCGCGCGCCTCTCGTAGGCCGTCATGTTGTTACTGCGAGTTGACCCACCTCGCGAGCCGCAGTGATCACAGCAGGAAGTGACGACAAAAACTGTGACGTCATATGATCCCAAGTGCGACCCCAAAGCGTACTGCGGCGTATATCGGAACGCGTTTGCAGCACTGCAAGTACTTGCAGTTAAAAAAGGAACATAGCCTCTGATGCTCTGTGCGCAGTCCATACTTTACGTCGTTGGAGATGGGAGAGAAGTGTCGCGAGATTGATGCTTCGCAACAAAGCAGCGTGTCGTTTCGTGTAAGCAGCCCTACCAGGACGAACGACAGTAACCGACAGTCGTTTGTCTTAAATTCCGACAGTTCCCGGCGGTCCAACCGTCGGAATTCATCACTCAACCGTCGGAATTTAAGACAAACGACGTTGGTTACTGTCGTTCGTCCTGGTAGGGAGGTAAATAATGGTATGGAAAACTGATCCTAATAAGTATATAAAGTGACATGAACAAATACAAGTGTCATAATCAGTGTTTAGAAAATAATAAAAGTTTAAGGAAAATTTGGTTTTATCGTACATGTGTTTAAGGATGTTCCTCTGTTATCTCGAAATATAATGCCATCGACTTGAAATTTTTACAGCCTATTAATATTCATCTCCAAAAAATGTGTGCAAAGTTTCAACGAAATTAAGAGCCTCGTTTCCGAGATATTAAATATTTAAAATAACGTTATTTAACATGCGCTCTTATGGGTAGACATGAAAAACCGGCCAAATTCGTTCTGGCGTTCACGAACCTGAAATGCCAACGGTTTGAAAAAAATATATGATCTAGTCCTATATGTAAGAAAACCGTGTGCAAAATTTTTCCAACATTAGGAGCTTATTTGCCGAGTAATTAAATGAAACGTATGAAAAGATCCTGAAAATTTGTTAGAAGCGAGCGTGGCGCGACACACACTGCGTATTGGGCCCGGGCTATTGCCTCAACTCGCATGCGCATGCGCAACGGGCTGACGCGGGATTTTTAAATGATTTAGCACGGGAAATAGTGTTTATGATAGGAAAAACTTGCTTTTTCATTAAAGCATTGATTCCTACAGCTATACAAGAACAGAATCGAAAGAAAACAACACAAAACTGTACGAAAAAAAATACAACGATTCTAAATTGAAAATAATTCATAAGGAATTATTTTCCTCGTGAGGACCCTGACTATTTTGCTACTCATGCGGTGAGTTGGAAATGGAAAAATTCCAACCAACGAGCGCTAGGTAGACTACCCATAAGACCCAAAAACTACGGTTTTGTGGGTAGTCTACCTAGCGTTCGTGGGTTGGAATTTTTCCATTTCCAACCTGCATGGGTAGATTACCCAAAACGTGGGTAGAGAAACAGTCAGGGAAACAAAAAATAATTCGTTATCACACACGTTAACTGTAGGATTTTTTTTCTTGATTGCGTTCATCTCTGTAAGTAAACTCGTTCAGTCACGACTTAACGCTTCCATCGAAATTTTTTTCCGCGACTGCTACTCATCATGAGTGTATTTTACAAATCAAAGTTTGTATATCGACAGGTCCGTTTATAGGTTTGGGCATTACAGATAGCGGAGCACACAGCGCATGCGCGTCAGTCGTGCAAACTTCGACAAAAAAAACGAGGTTGCCAAATCTCACTGACAAAAATCAATGATGAATAATATTAATATTAATTTTTATAGTGAACGCAATGAGTTTGGATATACTTAATTAAACTATATGTATAAAGGTAAACATTCTGAATTCATTGTACGGGCACAAAACGCCTTTTTTAATCGCTCATGAATAGAGGATTTGAAGTTGGCTATTCTGACCGCGGCCCGTGTACAGTAGAACCTCGGATAATTCGATGCGACGGGACCGGAAACCTCGCAAAACTCAAATTTCCCCTTTATTCTCCCACTCACGTCTTTAAGCGCTTGCGTACTGTCATGTTGGCAATGCGCATGCCCATGGATTCGCGTCGAGTACGCGCCCGAATTCAAATTAAAATTAGTGATTGCCCATTGCAAACACGAATTTTGATATCTGGCGGCGATCAATTTTCCACATTTCGTGGGTTTGTTGAAAATATGTTATTTATTATTTGTTCCGTCGCGGAAAGAATATTTCGCCAGCACATATTCACGCATACACACATATTCAGACATACATTTTACACACATATATATTTAGTCAAAAATATTAATATTTCTTACAGCGTCGTTTGTGTCTACCAATAAAACATCTGCAGACCAGATTCGAAAAAGGAAAACGTCGCTTAATCCGGCAATTGCCTGGAAAGGGCACGTAAAGGATTATTGGGAAAAACGTAGAATCTCTTAAATTGTTTTATGGTGGTCTCTCGACGAGCGGAGGACCGCGAAAAGGGTCCTACGCGGCGTCAGGGATTCCGCGGTCAAGTTTTTCAACGCCATCGAGGCAACAACGCACTCCCACGTGCAAAGAGACAAAAAATATAACCGGAGAAAATTTGAAGGGAAAATTTGATGCTGTGCCCCACTCCAAACAAATTGTGGATAATTCTGAAACTCATGAAGGAGTTAGTCGTCTTCGATCCTGCAACGCGACCGGACACTCCGCGAATCTGATCGTTAGGAATCATTCTACACAGATTCGTGTATCGTGTATAGCTACAACGCTTTATATTTTGTAACCTCACACACACACACGTAAATTCAAACACAGACATTTCTTATTTTTTTCTTTCTCAAATTACAATAATTAATGACGCCGTAAATTCATTTATATATCTATCGAGATTTAATAAAACCAACTATTGTCAAAATAAATACCTGCGCCAACTTAATTGTTCACGCGGGAGTACGTCACTCGTGGTTCAATTATTAATTGAGACGTGGATTTACGACCCACGTCGGCTCGACCTCAACGGAGCCATCCGCGAGACCGTACATTATTCATAATCAACAAATTTTTATAAGAAATGAATCGGCTTATTCCTTAACACAATTAAGACACCATTTTTTCTAGACAATGTTATACAAAGTTGTAAGTCGTTTTACCAACATATATATCGCGTTCGTATTTTTGTAAACAAAGGGTACACGCCACATGAATCCGTCATTGTGAACGTGGATGCTTAAAGAAGAGGTCGATTTTTGCAAAAAAACACAATTAAATTTAATTAATTTAATTAAATCAATTAAAATTAATTTTTTTTGTGACTGTATACAGAAGTGAAAAAAAATTATTACGATATTAATGGGAACAAGGTATGTACGAATAATAATATTTTTACGGCATTCAAAATTTTTGTTTAAATTCCGAAGATGAAAATATATAAAAATAATTAACATTATTTGCTTCTCTAACATTCATTATAAAATGGTAATTGAAATCTTCATTATTACGTTTTATTCACATTTTTTTGCATGAATTATTTTTTATTAGATGTCCAAACAAAAACCAGAGAGATTGTCAATCGATGAACGCATAGAGTTGCTGCGTCGACTCGAAGCTGGTGAATCTGCCTGTTCTCTGGCTTCGTACTACGGAGTCACCAATTCAGCGATCAGTCACATGAAAAAAAATAAAGAAAACCTCCTGCAACGAAAAAAAAGGTTCGATGAAGCTGGTGGGAATGCAGCAAAAAAGAAAAGGTAGACAGGCACCGAGGAAACTGCATTAGAAAAATGTTTATATCAGTGGTTCGTGCAAAAAAGAGCTATCGGGTATCCCGTTTCTGGACCACTCCTTCAAGAAAAAGCCCGTCTATTCAACGAACTCCTAAATGGTCCAACATCATTCGCAGCGAGCAATGGTTTTTTGCGACGTTTTAAAAAGACACAGCATAAGATGCATATCAATTTAAGGAGAAAAGCTCTCGGCGGATTTACAGTACAGTGAAATGTTCGCACAGGATATTTCCAATTATGTGCAGAAATATGGATATAGCCTCGATAACGTGTACAATGCCGATGAGACTGGCCTGTACTGGAAAATGTTGCCGGACAAAACTTTGGCTGCGGGAAGTGAAGCTAATGCAAGTGGACAGAAAGTATCAAAGGAGCGAGTGACTTTGATGATTTGTGCTAATGCGAGTGGCACACACAAAATACCGCTATTAGTGATTGGAAAGTCTGCAAAACCGAGATGTTTCAAAAATGTTCGCATCTTGCCAGTCACCTACAAGGGTCAAAAAAGCGCATGGATGGACCGCCAGCTCATGCAGGAATGGTACAAAGAGGTCTTCTTGTCTGAAATCGGGAGAGTTCATGGGGCATCTGCAAAAAAATCTATTTTACTTCTTGACAATGCTCCGAGTCATCCACCAGTCGAAGTATTTAATGCGGTCAGTGACTTGTGTGAAGTTCAGTTTTTACCACCAAACGTCACATCATTGATACAGCCTATGGACCAGGGGATCATCGAAAAGGTCAAGAGAGTGTATAGAAAAAATTTGCTGCGACTGGTACTTACTGAGGAGACTTCTGAAGGTGTCGGAACTCTTTTGAAGTCCCTAAATTTACTGGACTGCTGCAATTTCGTAGCATCTGCTTGGGACGACGTAACTCCAGCAAACATCAGGAATGGATGGAAAAAACTCTTTCCTGCTGACATTGATCCAGCGCCTGCAGACTGTAGCCTAGAAGCAGACTGTTTTTTGGACTACGCTCGCAGACTTCCTGATCAAAGTGATTTGACATTAGATAATAGTAACTGCTGGTTGCATATCGATGTCGATGATCCTGTCTGGAGTCATCCCGGATGAAGAATTCGTAACTGGGATTGAACCAGAGCAACCCGAACCCGATTCTCCCACCCGTGAGTGGGAGAATAAAGGGGAAATTTGAGTTTTGCGAGGTTTCCGGTCCCGTCGCATCGAATTATCCGAGGTTCTACTGTACACGGGCCGCGGTCAGAGCAGGGTTGCCACGTGTCCGCTTCTACTGCGGACAGTCCGCTTTTTCGATGCCTTGTCCGCGAAAATTTTTTGAGGTTCCGCGGACTATGAAATGTCCGCTTTTTTAGTAAATGGACATTGAAATGTTTGCAAATGTCAAAGGAATACAAATTTACCTTCCACAGGCACAATATAAACTATTTGTGCAGATAGTCGTAAGAAAACTGTTCTTAAAAATATTGAATATAAAAATCTGCCATTGTTTTGACTGTAGGTGGAAAACGGTTTATATTGACTTCTAATTTTTAAATAAATATGTAATTCACCTCTCGTATCCGCATTTCTTTGTTTATTTCCTTCGGACAGTATCACGTTATTTAAATTACATTATAGCCATTTGAGAGCAATACATACTACTTTGATTGTAATTTTGTACGCTTTGAGGTACTGGTCTACTTTAAAAGGCCCAAAGAATTAAATTTTGAAGATTTTTTTCTCAGTTCCTTTATCAGATATGACTATAAAACTGTTTCATCCTTCATCCTTCGAAAGTACAAAACAAAAATTTATTTTTTATTTCGATTCGTTGTATAATTTATAGAAGACGCTAAATCGAGTCTTCGAAAGTGTCTTGTCCCATGGCCAACAGTTAATCTCAAGATTGGCAACTCTGAAACACAATAATAAAGAAGCAGTTTAGAGAGGAAGGTTTCTTACATAACAATTCATCACTATTAATGAAAAATTACCCTGATAGACATTTGGCGCAACATTGTCGGCAATAGGACGGCACGCCGTGGCCCGTGGCGTCAGTGAGCAGCTTTCTACTTCCGCATTAAGCTACGTTATGGCGACACGTAATGCTGTATGGCCGCATTAAGCTGCGTTATGACGAGACGTAAATGCTTCACCACGACGTGCTGCGTATTTGCAGCATATTTGCAGCAAACTGTGCTCTTAAACCTTATTTTGACGTTATATTGGCGTCACGTTGCGCTGCGTATTTGCATCGTTTTTACAGCACGTCGTGACGCAAATCTGCCGTCCCATTGCCATCAAGCTGTCTGGCGAACGTCTGGCGAACGTCTACAGCACGTTTGTCTATCTGGGTAATTTAGAAAAAAAAATAGCGGATGTTTGAAATAAATTGACGAAAATTCAATTTTTCATTTTCATTTCAAACATTCGCCATTTTTTGTATCGATTATTCATTAACGGTGATAAATTGTTATGTAAGAAACCTTCCTCGGTAAAATGCTTTTTAATTTTTTTTTTTTCAGAATTGCCAATCCTGAGATTAACTGTCAGCCATGGGATAAGACATTTTCGACTTTAGCGCCTTCTATAAATTATTCAAAGAATCGAAATAAAAAAATAAATTTTTGTTTTGTACTTTCGAAGGATCAAACAATGTTGTGGTAACATGTTATAGTCATATCTGATAAAGGAGCTGCAAAAAAAAATCTTAAAATTTTTTCTTTTATTTTTGGCTTCCTAATGTAGACTAGTACCTTAATTGATTATTATCAACAGAATTTCAAAATATTACTTTTCCTACCAAACCGGAAGTTAAAAGAAAAACTTTGTTACGAGTTTTCCGCTCATACATGTCCTGTGAAAAAAAACGTCCATGGGACACGTGTTCTTATTGGCCGAACCGACTGAAACTTAGTTCGAATTTTTTTTATTCAATTTGGAACAAATTGAGGGGACGGCACGCTTAATATTTTTCCGACCCCCAAATAAGGGCCAGCCTAATAAAGACGTATCTATGATTAAAATGTGGTTTTTTTACAACATTCTGTACAAAATAAAATAAAAGGATCCACGCTTCGATTTTTGTAGGACCTCTCCGATTTGTTGATAGTGGCATTGGGGTGGGGGGTTGAGGAGGGGAGGGGGAGGTCAAAAAGAGAATGTCCGCTTTTTCGACTTGGCCCAAGTGGCAACCCTGGGTCAGAGTTAAGCACATTAGTGAATTCGTAATTACATCATAATTCATCCGACACAATTTAATCGTGCATTTGTCGCGAGTAAATTTGACAGGTTGAGGTTGTGTTGTCCTGTGTCACGCCCTGTGTAATCATACGCTATGTTTCCAATCTGTCACCGCTTAACTGGCCACGCGCCAATCACTGAGCGTGTTTGGACGGAATGACATGAAACTTCGTCAGTGATTGGATCTTGGTAAGTTGCACTTTGTGATTGGTTCGTGGTCGGTCGAACGGTATGGTTTAAAGTAGGGATAAACGGCGATAGGGGAATTTACGAAAGCCGAGGTTGTTGCCATGGTAACCAGTTGAAATATGCGAGGTTGTGAATTATGCGGGGTTGAATTATCCGAGGTTCTACTGTATAAGCATAGGGATCCCCTTCGGATGACTCGTCCCGCAAACTAACAGAGGAACATCCTTAAGGATGTATGCCCAGTCAATTCCGCAGTACATCTATTCGTTTTTTCAAACCGATTATTATATCAAATATCAATCGTAAATATATTTTATATTAATTATGACTAATCATACATAACAAAACAGGTCGATAAAAGTTATGGTTTTTAACGTCAAGAATAATTAGTTCTTCATTCCATGTATGTTGTACTTGAGGTAATGGCCGATCCATCAACCAATCAGAAAATTCATCGCCGCTCTACTACTCTCACGTTCTTACATCCGTGACCACTCTACACTACTGTACACTCTGTTTACCTACTACCCAACGTTGCCACATCTCCATAGTACGTATATTTAAAAATGGCGACTGCAGTACATTTTATTAAGATTACTCAACGAAGACCCTGGTAACACCGCCCTACCAGGACGAACGACAGTAACCGACAGTCGTTTAAACTATGTTGTAAAGTTTGTCTTGTGAAACGACGGTACCCGACGGTCCAACCGTCGGAGTTCATCATTTTACTGTCGGAATGAAAGACAAACGACGTTGGTTACTGTCGTTCGTCCTGGTAGGGCTGCGTATTTTGGGCATACATCCTTAATTTCAGGATGCAATAAATTTGCGCACCTGCATTCTCGACAAAGAAAAAGAACGTGCTTTCGAGTAAATCACAATGTCGGCAAAGTCGGAAGTGTACTTGTCTCGAGTCGGTACCGCGACTGTGGATCCTCGATATCTCGAAAAATTCATGTAATATTGAAAAATAAAGTATAATTAATCATTCGAACATTTATTATTATTATTATCACGTCTGTTTACTGAATTTTTACGAGAAAATACCGAAAAAATACCCTTTATAGAATATTTATTCAGTTATAGGGAATTAATTTTTCACTAGGGATTTTAGCAATTTGAAGTTCGTGCAGGTAATTTTTACTGTGGAGACTTTGAAATTCTATGAGAGTATAGTGAGAATTTTACCGTAAGATATCGGAAATTTCTCGCAACACAACGTACAAGTTCTCGTCAGAATGTATCTGAATTTTGACTGAGACTATTGTAAAAATTACGTTATGCGCTTGAATTTTTTAATTTCTGAAGTCAAAATATACTATTTCAGTGGCAAATTATACCATTGGGTAGACTTGTCCCGTCGTTCAAATTCTTATAGTAATTTTTACCGTCATTTCACAGTAAAATTTAATAAGAAATTCTTTCCGTGTTGAGAAATATACACTAATTGATGATTAGATTTAATTTATAGTGTTAAATTGAGTGGAAAATTTGACAATTGAGGTTATATTGCCCTTTCAGCGTGGCAGTGGACTTTGGGGTGGGGGGAAAGCGCGATAGGGGTGATCAAATTATGGGAGCGTGTTGCCATGGTAACGAGTAAAATTATGGGAGCAATCAAATTATGGGAGATTGAATTGTGGGAGCGTCACTGAAATATAGTAATACTGGAACGCCCGCCAAATACTAAGCGAGCATTGCCAGTTTTACGCGACCTTGAAGTCATCCCCACCACGCTATGTACAGCCAGTCAACAAATTTTCCCTTTATATGGGGTGCTTCCATCTACTGACGCAAGTCGACACAAAGCGTGAGTGCGAGAGAGAGGTTCGCTCGGATGTCTCTCTCGCACTCACGCTTTGTGTCGACTTGTGTCAGTTAATGGAAAGCATCGATTTACGTCCACGCGGAACTACGCGTTGTCCTTAATATGTTCAACTTTTGTAATGGAAGGTACGAGGAATGCGCGCGCAGGGTAAAAACAAAGACCGAAATTTTCGATCTCATCATTAAGAGAGAAATGGAGGTTCTACCAGCATGGTATCTCTATCGTTGCGGTCTCACACCACGTGTTAGACAAAGATGAAACTCCTACCATTTTCCATCCTTGTCGGCACGCTCAATGCCTATACAGCCGCGCTACGGCGAGCGTTCCAGTATTACTATATTTCAGTGGGGAGCGTTCACTGTAATATACTTCAGTGCGCGCGAGAGAGAATGACGACGCACCATGTGCGCAGTATTGTACAGCGTAATTTGCAGGTCACGGAGTGGGGCAGCCTGATGCCCAAATATTTTGTGCCACCCCCACCACTCGAAAAGCAGCTAGTTGACTCTCCTTAAGGCTGGTTTTTGCAGTGCCCGTAACTTAACTTGGCCGTAACTTAAAAATCATGAAAGTATATATTGCCCTTGTAGCGTTTATGCACGGTTACGGTTACGGCTAATTGCTGCATAAGCGCCACAAGGGGAATATATACTTTCAACTTCTTAAGTTACGGCTAAGTTAAGTTACGACCGCTGCATAAACAAGGCTTTCTTCTAGTCTTCTTGGAAAGACCTCTCGTGCGAGAGCCACGCCAAGAGGTATCGGCGAGAGTGTACAGCAAGCATAAAAAAAGCGCTCGTGTGAACGAGACCTAAGGTGTATGGTTGAAGCGCTGTGCGCCCATCTGAAAACGCACCCTTTATCTTCTTGGCATACTGGCATTGCGGCAGCGTTCGTCCTTTCTTTCCGGGTCTTCTCCAAGATCATCAGTGCAGCCAGATTGCGCGCAGAATGGACCCCCACTCTGCGCCCTCTGCGCGCACAACACAAGCATGATGGCCCGTGTCTGTGAGCGAGCGACGTTCGTGTCGCTTCGGGAGAGCCGAGCGCGGCCGAAGCGTCGATCCCTCGCGCGCTGTTGTTCTCCCACCCCATGGCGTCAGATATACGAACACACGTAGAAGTCGCACGTCCGTGTGCGACTACAATGTAAGCCGAAGCCGAAGCTGCCGAGGGCCCGGGCTCCGCGGAAAAACGCGGTGAGACTCGAGGCGTGACGTCACCCGGGATCACGAGCGGGTTTTTTAAAATGTAAATGATTTTTTCCCTCGGTGCTCTCCGTTATCAATGAAAACGGAAAAATTTATCGGGGAACATTATAAATTATTTTTCAGTTCATACGTCGATTGAAATGTAATAATAATAAATAATAAAAACATTTTTCTTCAAGAAATTACTTACGACTTATTTACAAGCGATCCTAAATAAATAATTTAAAATGGAATTCAAATGTATTATGAATTAATCTTTATGAATTAAATTATTTCTTTGAAATAATTTAAATTTTAATTTGAATTTAAATATTTTTACGAAAAATATTCATTTGTGATGACAAATCAAACCAAACATTTAACAATATTTTATAAATTATTGTTATTCGATTTTTCAGCACTTGAATCCAGTGTCAGAAACATGCCAGCGACGAAAAATTATTAACACCCTATTATATAGTATTCGATTTTTTTAAATTTAATATAAACAGTAAATAGTACATGCAACATTTTTCATATTGCATATTGCACGTACATACCTCATGATTCAAACAATCTTGATGTACAAGAAAATAGCTAGTAATTGTAAGCGTCGAAAGAGCGGCGTGGATAGTGTGCTCGCTCACACTCTTGAGGGTGCGGGTTCGATCCCATCGCCTGCAATTTTTTTTTTTAACATACATTTTTGGAATTTTTTTTTTAAAATATGGTGAACTGTTCATTTCCGGAACAACCACCATAGATGGAACATTTTTTTTTAAATTTAAATTTAAATTTCTCAACTTTTGATGAAAATAAATATTTTACTGTAGGTTAAAACGAAACAATACTATTCTAAAAATCTCAGGATCTTTTAAGATTAATAAAAGATATTATATAAAAAAAAATTAATGAAAAATGTAATGTTAATCGTGGATTTGCACGATTTGTAAAAATTCAGGAATTCATTTAAAAAAAAAATAAAAAAAACCTCTCGGGAAATTTCAGGATCTTTTAAGATCAGTGCAAGGTATTTTATTCAAAAAATTGAATCAAAAAAATATTCCGGAAAAAAATTTTGAAAAATGATGAATTAGGAGAATTTTAAATTTTCAAAAATCGAGAAAATCCTAGCTGGACATTAAATTTTTGGTTCAATTTTTTGAATAAAATACCTTGCACTGATCTTAAAAGATCCTGAAATTTCCCGAGAGGTTTTTTTTATTTTTTTTTAAAATGAATTCCTGAATTTTTACAAATCGTGCAAATCCACGATTAACATTACATTTTTCATTAATTTTTTTTTATATAATATCTTTTATTAATCTTAAAAGATCCTGAGATTTTTAGAATAGTATTGTTTCGTTTTAACCTACAGTAAAATATTTATTTTCATCAAAAGTTGAGAAATTTAAATTTAAATTTAAAAAAAAATGTTCCATCTATGGTGGTTGTTCCGGAAATGAACAGTTCACCATATTTTAAAAAAAAAATTCCAAAAATGTATGTTAAAAAAAAAAATTGCAGGCGATGGGATCGAACCCGCACCCTCAAGAGTGTGAGCGAGCACACTATCCACGCCGCTCTTTCGACGCTTACAATTACTAGCTATTTTCTTGTACATCAAGATTGTTTGAATCATGAGGTATGTACGTGCAATATGCAATATGAAAAATGTTGCATGTACTATTTACTGTTTATATTAAATTTAAAAAAATCGAATACTATATAATAGGGTGTTAATAATTTTTCGTCGCTGGCATGTTTCTGACACTGGATTCAAGTGCTGAAAAATCGAATAACAATAATTTATAAAATATTGTTAAATGTTTGGTTTGATTTGTCATCACAAATGAATATTTTTCGTAAAAATATTTAAATTCAAATTAAAATTTAAATTATTTCAAAGAAATAATTTAATTCATAAAGATTAATTCATAATACATTTGAATTCCATTTTAAATTATTTATTTAGGATCGCTTGTAAATAAGTCGTAAGTAATTTCTTGAAGAAAAATGTTTTTATTATTTATTATTATTACATTTCAATCGACGTATGAACTGAAAAATAATTTATAATGTTCCCCGATAAATTTTTCCGTTTTCATTGATAACGGAGAGCACCGAGGGAAAAAATCATTTACATTTTAAAAAACCCGCTCGTGATCCCGGGTGACGTCACGCCTCGAGTCTCACCGCGTTTTTCCGCGGAGCCCGGGCCCTCGGCAGCTTCGGCTTCGGCTTACATTGTAGTCGCACACGGACGTGCGACTTCTACGTGTGTTCGTATATCTGACGCCATGGGGTGGGAGAACAACAGCGCGCGAGGGATCGACGCTTCGGCCGCGCTCGGCTCTCCCGAAGCGACACGAACGTCGCTCGCTCACAGACACGGGCCATCATGCTTGTGTTGTGCGCGCAGAGGGCGCAGAGTGGGGGTCCATTCTGCGCGCAATCTGGCTGCACTGAAGATCATCGAAATATCGCGACCTCATTAAGTTTTCTTTTTCTCAAATCCGTCAATCGTTTTCCCTATATTTTAAATTTGTCAGCTCGAATCTCGAGTTTTTCATTGATAAATATAAAGAGACGCATCGAGATCGAGTGGCTTCCCTTCGCAAAAACAAAAAAAAAATGTACGCTCTCGTCTTCTGGATCGAGTCGAAGAAATGGAGCATTGAGCCGGCGAAATTATTACCAATAGGATCTAAAAAAGGAGATGAGGCGAAAATGAAACATAACGAAAAATATTATAACGTCCGGGTCTTGCAGCTCTCTGGTGAGTACAAGAAGCAAAATTTGTCTTTCTCTGACCTCGTTTACACCGATGCCGGTTCGTAGCGGAGTTAGCGTAGGTGCGAGTGAGAGGTCTGCTCGGATATTTCACTCGTATCCACGTTAATCCTAATTCAATCCTCATCGGTGTAAACTAGGTATCTCTCCCGGTTGCTACTCTACTCCCAAAAAGTGTTTGGTGAAATTTTTTCGGCGAGTTACTGGATGCTTTTATGGCCAGTTAACCAGATAGCCTGTGCGTTGAGAGGAGGATAAGGGTCAATGTGACCTCAACATTTTTTTTAATACCCTATTCTCGAAGATGGTTCGATGCAATAAAAAAATATGATGTTTAAATTGCATCTTTTAAATGCAACGAAAATAGTTTATTTTGTAATAAAATTCATAGATTTTGAACATTTTTCAAAGTAAATGAGCAAATTGTAAATATAAAAAAAGAATTTTCAAAAAATTATTTATTGCTCTCGGTAAGTAAAGTGGGCACTTTGTGCACTCGTGCAATAAAATTTTGTTCGAAACTCGTGCAATAAACTTTTTCTGACTCGTGTGATTGCAGCATTCGCCGTCGGCTCATGCTGCAATCGGACACTTGTCAGAAAAAGTTTTATTGCACTTGTATCATAAAATGTACTATTTCATTGCATTACCCGGATGTAATCTTCAACATGATAAAATAGGAATTGTGTAAAGTAGCCAATGCAATTTATATGTGTAGGAAACCACACTTTTTTTTTCTTAGATTAAGTGGTTTGGGATAAAAATTTTAGCTCGATCTCCAAATTTGTGATTCTGATTAGGTTATTTGAAGATATATTGCGGTGATTATGGAAATCAATGTGCTTAATAGATAGTGCACTGTACATTTTATTTGATTTTGTGTATAATGAATGTATACTGAACATTTTCGTCGAAATTGGCATCCAGTGCTCCGTCCTCTGCCAATATATGCCGTATATTGAATATAGGGACCGTGCAAGTTGACTTTGGTATTGCCTCGTGGCAAAATTTCGCAACATTGTGATGCACGCAATATACATTTATGTATGTGAGCTATATTAACTTATTATTATTTAAGTAAATATAAATTATTGACGCAATGTCTTCATTGAGAATGACGTGTTGTATTCGAGGATGTTTTAGTAATTAACGCTGAAATCATAAAAATAATTCAAAATTAAAATCCAAATACAATTTGCCATGGGATGAATCTTGAAACCGTGTTTGCATATTATTATTTCATATTTCATTGAGATATTTTGCTTGTCAAATAACCCCAATGTAAGCTGTTACAAGGTTTTTTTTTATCAATCTCCGAGTTCACGGATTTGTCTCCATCATTATTTTTCAATATTTCATTAAATCTCGATTTTACAATTGTAAATTTTTCATCGACTTGGTTCGTCAACAGATCGAAAGCAGTATAGAAGAACGTGCTATCTCAAATTGCGCTAGAAGAACGTGCTATCTTTAATTAGGCTAGATAATAATGTGCTATCTTAAATTATGCCAGATAATAATGTGCTATCTTAAATTATGACAGAAGAACGTGCTATCTGAAATTGTAATAGAAGAACGTGCTATCCCCAATTGTGACAGAAGAACGTGCTATTTCAGAATGTACTAGAAAAACGTGCTATCTCGATTAGTGGACGTATTTTGGATACTTCAGTATACAGAGCACTTTTTCTGTTAGGTTCTTTATTTTTGGAAAGTGATTTAGCTCGATAATTAAAAAAAAAAAGTTTAAATTAACAACTGTTTTTGTAGATTATGAATATATGTTATTTAAATTGACTTTTTAGAACCTACAGCTGCGGTATTATGCAAAAAAAAAATTTGCAAAAAAATCTTCAATGTGCAGGAAGAGTATTTATCATATTATACATGATGAACAATTTTGCTGAAGATTGAAAGAATGACCAAAGCGCGTTTGAGAGCCAATAAAAGTTTTTGGAGCGGAAATACTCACTCCTGCGGCTCTCTATTTTTCGTATACAACGCTGGGGCTGATTCAATAAGTCTGAAAATGTGTAGTCTTCGACATAGATGTTTGTCACAAGTACGGACAAGGTTTGTCCGTACTTGTCTGCACATTGAAGACGTCTTTACATTTTTTTTAAAATTCCCCAGCTGTGGGTTTTTTAAATTCAATATTAATAACATACATTGATAATTTAAAAAAAGATCGTTTATTCAAACTTTTTTTTTCTATTATCAAGCTAATTCATTTTCGAAAATTAAATAACTTGACAGAAAAAGTACTCTGCATACTGAAGTACCCCAATCCAGTGGCGTTTCAATTGCAATCTGTCCACTGATCGAGATAGCACCTTATTGTATCACAATTTGAGATAGTACGTTCTTCTATCATAATTTGAGATAGCACGTCCTTCGGTCACAATGTGAGATAGCACGTTCTTCTATTACAATTTGAGATAGCACGTTCTTCTTATAATTTGAGATAGCAAGTTCTTCTAGCACATTTTGAGATAGCACGTTCTTCCATACTGCCGTCGAAATGTCCCTTTTCGCAAACGCAGCTCCCAAAAAAGTAACAAATAATGAATATTAAGGTATCATTCTACTTTAGAATTTGAAAAAGGCTATATTCGTAATTTTTTTAATAACGTATTATTATGGGTATTGATATAAATGTTGTTTAGCTTAATAAATACACTATGGAAATACATAAAACAATTTTCATTTTGTTATTTTAAATACTTGTTATAAACAAAAATAACAGGTAAACGTAACTCCTCGAAAATTAGATACGTCGCTGGCGTCCGTGATAACTCGGAAACGGCTTTTAGCTTAAACGAAAATGTAAAACATATTTAGCTTCAGTATGACTGTGGCTTTCCATAGTTCACGTAACTTCCTTTATCACAAAGAAACTGCTTGATCGAGAGATTTTATGCTATTTAAAAAAAAAACATTAAATTTTAATTCTTTGTGCGTTTCTTGGCAACTTCAACAGCGACCAACTTTCATCACTATTTTGAATGTGTGCAAAACTTTAGTACAGTATTTTGCAAACAGGCGAAGTTAGAGTTTTCACGCTATATGAAAAAAAACGAAAAATTAATAAAATTTTAATAATTCGATTGATTTTCGCCAAATTTAA
The DNA here is from genome assembly GCA_946863875.1 of Alloplasta piceator. Lineage (NCBI taxonomy): Eukaryota > Metazoa > Arthropoda > Insecta > Hymenoptera > Ichneumonidae > Alloplasta > Alloplasta piceator. The sequence continues at coordinate 28,601,377 of OX333073.1, read as the reverse complement.
TAACGAACAACCTCGATAGCTATATTATATATATGCAAATTTTCAGACCAATATCTTGAAAATTGCACAAGTTTAAGCGTTTTCGTTATTTTTTGAAAAATTCAAAATTTCATAAAATTTTAATCCGTTGTTAGATTTTCGCCAAATTCAATACCAAACAACCTTTATAGCTATACTAATTCTGTACAAAGTTTGAGTGCAATATCTTGAAAATTGCAGAAGTTAGAGCGTCTACGCTATTCTTACAAAAACGGAAAAAGTCAATAAAATCCGAACACCCGTTAGAATTGAAACAAATTTTTTTACCAAGAGCAATTCGTGCTCGACAAGTGGGCCAAATTTTAGCTCGATATCTCGAAGCGTTCTCGAGTTATTAATTATTTACATGTGAAACTCAGGAACATACACATACACGCACACGCACGCACGCACGCCCGCACACACACACACACACACACACACACACACACACACACACACACACATCCATCCGGACATTTTTTCTAAATATGATTTCTTGATGTTTTAGGACATTTTGAACACAATGGTATAAAAATCCAAAAAAAAAAATTTCACGGAAACAAAGCTTCCTTTATGAGGAAGCGAAACGAAAAATTAGTTTTTTCACATTTTTTGGCCACAAAAAATTAGTAAAAAATCAAAATTTCAATACGGTTCTAGAATACGCTGAAGATATATATGTATACAATATGTGATTAAAGTTTTATAAAGAACGGTTCAGTGGTTCCGAATCGAGTAATCACGGACGCTGGCCGAAAAAAGGTTGTTACGTTTACCTGTTATTTTTGTGTATAACGAGTGTTTAAAATAACAAAATAAAAATGGTTTTATCTATTTCGAGAGTGTATGAAGCTAAAAAAAATTGTTATCAATATCTATAATAATACGTTATTAAACAAATAACGAAGATAGCGCTTTTTTCAACATCTAAAGTAGAATGATACCTTAACTCTGTTATAAAAGAAAAGTTTTATTGGTAGGAATATTTGTGATCTAGGGGATGATTTCGGAAAGTTTCATTCATTCATTTTTATACATTTCCGTATGTATTTATTGCAGTAGGTACATCACAAAGATTTCTTTTTTTGACGCAAGGGCGCTCTACTGTCGGCAGAAGTGCTGCCTCTACAGTTCACGCACGGTCCCTATAAAAAACTTTCCTTTCATAAACAAATTAAGAAATAATCCATTATCTATAATATTTTAAAATTCCATCCTACTGTTATTATGCATATATTCATCCTGAACATTTTCCCAAAACATCTTTTCTCAGTTATACATTTTAATGAATTACATAAGAGTTAATTATACATACATTGAGACCTCTATAGTTGTAGCACATGGTGTGAAAGCGAGACACGCAACGTTGCTCGCAAGGGCGACATTTGCACACCTTTGATTTTTGCAAGTGGGATGCGGTGCCAGTCCCGCCGCTGTTGCAACTATCGAGGTCGTAGTTTATATCGGAACATCTGAATTTCATTTTTTTATATTGTGAAAGACGAATATTTTGACATTCTCGATAAGAAGAAGAAAAAAACTTGTGAGATCCCGCGTAGAAAAAAAGAATCTTTGAAAGAATCTTAGAAAGAATCTTTGAAAGGATCTTACAAAGATTCTTCGAGTCTTAGGAAGAATCTTAAAAAGATTCTTTCAAAGATTTTTAAAAGATTTTTTCAAAGATTCTTTTATCGCATCGGATGAGAATCTTTCGAAGAATCTTTAAAAGATTCTTTGAAACAATGAGGTTTTTTCAAAACCTCACGAAAAACTAAAAACTGACCAATTCGAGTCAATTTTCGAAAAAGAAGAAATTTGAGAAAATCGAAAAACTTTATTTAGAAAAAAGATATAAAATCAAAAATAAAAAGCACCATCATGACCAAATTCATTTACAGAATCTTGGAAATCTTGAAAAAAACAAAATTATTTCCAATATTCTCCCGACCGATCTGCTTATACAAGATTTTTTATATTAGTCTCTCCGAGATTTTTCCAATTAATCTTTCCAAGATTTTTTGAATTAACGTTTCCAAGATTTTTTAAATGAATTTTTCCAAGATTCTTTAAATTAATCTTTCTAAGATTCTTCCAATTAATCTTTCCAAGTTTCTTTGAATGAATTTTTCCAAGATTTAACGACGTGTTAAAATGGAATTTGACCATGCTGGTCATCTTTATTTTTGATTTTCTATCTTTTCCCAAATAAAGTTTTTCGATTTTCTCAAATTTCTTCTTTTTCGAAAATTGACTCGAATTGATCAGTTTTTAGTTTTTCGTGAGGTTTCGAAAAAACCTCATTGTTTTAAAGAATCTTTTAAAGATTCTTTGAAAGATTCTTATCCGATGCGACAAAAGAATCTTTGAAAGAATCTTTTAAAAAATCTTTGAAAGAATCTTAAAAAGATTCTTAGAATCTTGGAAAGAATCTTTGCAGGAATCTTAAAAAGATTCTTAGAATCTTGGAAAGAATCTTTAAAAGAATCCCGCTCCGGATCGTATCCGTGATTCTTTTCAAGATTCTTTTCAAGATTCTAAGAATCTTTTTAAGCATCTTTCTAAGATTCAAAGAATCTTTGTAAGATCCTTTCAAAGATTCTTTCCAAGATTCTTTCAAAGATTATTTTTTTCTACGCGGGATACTTACAACCTCGGATCCCTTATTGACATTCGTATTTACAGACTAATATCGCTCATTATTAAAAGTTCGATGGAAATTATCCAACCTACTTATCTCGTGATAACGCAGATTATTATCATAAAGACATTTTAATGTCAAACGGTTCGCTCGGGCCCATTGACACACTGTGTTATTCTTTCCATAGGTGCTTGGTAGTTCACTTATTCGCTCGCTTTCTCGTTCATTCTGTTGTTTGTTCTCTCTACTCTTGCCCTGCAGGGCGGTGTAACCACAAAGATTCAGTGTTTCCTCGAGCATATTAGTTATTAATATATAACGCCAAGTTCTTGTATGTAGTTTGGTCATTGATAACTACGCACGCCAAATTTATTGGCTTGGATTGTGTAATGGATTAATTTTTTTAATGTTTGGGAGTTGGAATTTAGAGATTATGGAAATTTATTAATTATGAATGTTAATAATAGACGTCATTTTTGTAATTCTCAGAATTATTTTTCGATTGATTTCGGTTCTCTTTGAAAGTTCATTCGACGGTATTTTTCATGATAAATTGCTCCCACACAATCACTCATTCACACAGTCTCTCGATGACGTAGTGACTCGTTTACACAGTCACCCACTCACACCGTCACTTAATCAAACAATCACGCAGTCACTCAGTAACACAGTCAGTCACTTATACCATGGGTATGTTCCTTTTTTCACTACAATTATTAACGATATGACGTCACCCATTTGATTTGATTGAATACGGCCTATCACTCGTTCACACAATCACTAACTCATCCAGTCGTTCCGTCACCAAGTCCAGGGTTGCTATGGACCTGGAAAACCTGGAAAACCGGGAAAAGTCAGGGAATTAATTCAGACCTGGAAAAGTCAGGGAAAAGTCAGGGAATTTTTTCGAATTTCTGGAAATTTTCGGCGCCGTTATTATTTGTCGCTACACTGCTGTCGAAAAGTTTGGAAACGAACTCGCCCCGATTCCACACCGCACAAAAAGTTTTATTGCTCTTTTTAAAAATGAAGATATTTCAATTCAACAAGCGGCATTTCAAAGGGGACAGATTCGACTTCATTTTGCTTTTTCCAAAAAAAAATTTCTATTTTTTTTCGAACGAAACGCCCTTTGAAACACAATCGTTCTTTGGCTTTTTTTTTAGGACTTTAAATTTTGGCGCACGACCCATAACATTTTTTTAAACTGTTTTTCGCGTGAAAATCTTGTCGGGGGGTCGTATAAGCTTCAATTTCGTTTTCGGAAAGGTTTCTAGGATTTTTTTCGCAAAAATATTTAATTTTTCGCAAAAAGCGACCATATTTATGAAATATAGCGTTACTCCGAAACTAGTGTGTTTTCTTGAAATCATAAGAGGGAAAAAGTTGCATACAATCATTCTGGATTTAGTGAAATTTTTTCAGAATTTTTTTTCGAAAATTTTTGCAGTTAACGAGATATTTTTTTATCTTTAACTATCAGGTCTCTTACCTTATCGTCACTAAGGCGATTTTCTTTCGACTTATTTTTTTTCTTTCACTAAAGTTGATTTTTACCCAAAATTCCCGTTTTTTCGGTGTAATCTCCGAAATGATGAACTTAACCGAAAAATCGTAACGGGAAATTTTGTTGGAAATTTAATTTTCTACAAAAAAAGTCCTCTAGACCTAACTGCTAAAATTAATATTTCTTGAGATATTGAACCTTCACTTATTTATGGTATAAAATTTGTATAATTTTTCGAACCAAAAGTTTTCAATTGTTGATATTCTATATCATATCACCATATCCCAATTCATATCACGAGTTGTGATATCATATGGAATATCAACAATTTGAAACTTTTGGTTCGATAATCCATACAAAATTTCATATCACAAATAAGTTAAGGATTAATATCTCAAGAAATATTGATTTTAGCAATTAGGTCTAGAGGCCTTTTTTGTAGGAAATTCAATTTCCAGAAAAATTTTCCTTGAAATTTTTTCGGTAAAGTTAATCATTTCGGAGATAACAGCGAAAAAACGAGAATTGTATGTAAAAATCAACTTTAGCGACCTCGTACCATTTCACCAGTGTAAGTTACACTTACGCTGTTGAAGACACTTTTAAAGATCGTTCAATCCTGCGTGAATTGCGACCAAAATCAATGCGATAACAAAAAACCGCGGAGTAGTAGAATTGTGAAGAAAAAAGTTTTCGATCTTCATGTATTTTAGATGGAAAAACTTATCACGTGAAAGGAAAGTACTTAATATTAATATTAAGTCCTGTAACTTTCAGGGAATTTTCTTTTAGACATATGCAACAACGTTTGAGTGGAGACTGGAGAGTGAAAGAAATTTTAAAAAGTCGAAAAAAATCGTCCTAATCTACCTACAATAGGACCACTGACATGAGCGAAAAGTGCTCGAATCATTGACGTTAGTTTCAACGTCCCTAATTGAGTCGTGTTTTGGCGAGCCACCCCCCCCCCCCCCCCGTAGATAGCCTGGAAAATTTCCATTTTTGGTCTGGAAAACCTGGAAAAGTCAGGGAATTTCAGCTTCAGAATTTCGTAGCAACCCTGCAAGTCTCTTGGTTACACAATTGCGCCCCCTCACACACACCCGCACACACGCGTGCGCGAACACGCACGCTCTCACACTCGTGCACGGCCAGTACGCACGCACACATGCACACACACCCACGAAGTCACTAATTGAAATCGTCACTCATATAGTCATAGACAAAAAGTATGGACTGCGCATATAGCACCACCCGAGAGAGAGAGAGAGATAGCGACTGGTGGTGGTCTTGGTGGTGGATTGAGTGAGTGTATTAGATGTTCAAGATTCTAATTGACCATATAGCGATGCACTAATTACGGTTAAATTCCAAAATCTCTTAACGATTATTGCACATAATGCGTCAGTAATGGTGAGCAAACTACAGTAGACTATCAGATAACTGAACTCGACGGGACCGGAAACGTTCACATAACTTAACTTTTCCCTCATTCTCCCACTTACGAGTCTAAGCGCATGCGCACTAGGCATGTTGGCAATACACATGCTCATAGATGTTTCGCGGTTGGTCGAAGGTTCGGAGTGGGGAGAAACGGTCATAGGAGGAGTAAATATATGCGAATGTCTTACCATGGTAACGAGTCAAGTTATACGAGCGGTCAAGTAATCTGATGATCGCCTATTGTACTTATAAGACAGTAAAATATACAAGTGCTAATCTGTGTTATCATTATATGAGTAGGTATAGTAATTTTCTATCTCATCTCGTGAAAACCCTACAGCACCTCCCGGGCTTATTTTTTTTTAACCCTGTAGGCCAAGTTTTTTTAGTTTGGCTTGGTGTTTAATAATTCACGCACGCCAAGTTTTTGGCTTGGCTTGCGTAATTGGTATTTTTTTCAGATTATAAATTTTAGGGATTTCATTTGAATTTGAGATTTTGGGATTTAATATTTAAATCACACGATTCCATTTGATTTTACGTATAATGATTCGATGTTATAATTTTTCAATATCCACATGTGTTAGAAATATGCATCGTAACGTTGTATCATAATAATCAATACATAAATTTTTACTTAATTTTTGCAATAATCTAAGATTCTTCAAATTATACGTCCATATTTCATTTTATTTTATTTGAAATAATTGAATGCAATAATTTAACAACATACATATAAACAATAATACGGATGAAGTGAGCGAGAGACGGCGCAACGGGCCACTCGGAAAAACTGCGAGCGAGACTGAGCTAGACCGAGCGTCAACATAAACCAACACAATACTGAGAGTGCAAGGGATTATCTCAACGACGTTCGAAGACTGATTCTTGGAATATGTTTTCGAAAACTTGAATTATTACTCAAATTCGCTGACCAACAGCTGTTGCTTTCTTATTCTAATTTTGTACGTTCCCGAAAGCGTTATTGAAGAATCATCATCCTCTATAGCATGTTGAGAATCTCGGTAACCGCTGTCCTTGGAACCTGAGCAAAAGCGAGGCCATACTTTACTGAACGTGGAACAATGCTTCCCAGCCATAGCCCACAACGAAAACTCTCCGACCGCTCTCCAACTCAATGTTCTTTCAATATTGGGGCGCCGGCGTCACAGCCGGACTTCTATCAATTTGACTGAGACTTCTCGTCGGACGCTCTCCTCTGACGGGCAACTCATCACCTTTAGACATATTTTACGACGGCTTCGAGGGCGCAACCTTTTTCAAACCCTTTTCCGGATCGAAACCGGACCCAAATTTTTCTGAATCGTTCTCGAAACGCGATAACTCCAAGAACATGCTTTGTTAAGGTAGTACTAAAGTAAACCCACTTGAAATAGATTTGTCTAAAATTTGAATAGAGTTTCAATCAAAATAGGATATGAATGCCTTCAAAATTTTAGAGTGATCGACTCATTAAATTTGGAGATAAATGACGTTAAAACTCGGTTGCTTTACATTCATAGCATATACGTTGTCGCCGTTACCGCCACATTCTCACTATTAAACTGTTATGTCGTGACAAATTTTCATGAAAAACGAATAAAACAATAAAACGAAATATTTACAATTTTTGTGGATAGGTTCCAGAACCATTAACTCATTAATTTCTGAAATATTAACGTTTAAAGTTCACAATTCATGATAAAATTCTACAAAAATGCGATATAGTAGGGATAACACGGCAACGCTGGAGACTCGACACACGGACATATATGTATTACTCCTCTATAACTTTGTCTTGCAATGCGCAAGCGCGAATGAAAGCGCATGCGCAGAAACACTCGCGCGTGCTCAGAAACACTTGCGCGTGCGCAGAAATACTCGCGCGTGCGCAGAGAGGAGTATTACATACAAGCAGACAGACAGCTGACTCGTTTTCAGTGTGTGAGTTCCGTGTGTATGCGCGTCGCTGCGACCGCGGCGTTGACGCAATCTTCTATTCGTCCATATACGAAGGTGTATACGGCATCTGTATATAGATTTCTTTGTGTGGTCTGCCTGTACGCATCCAAAAGTTTACGCTTTTCGTAAATATTGAAACGACTGAAAATATATCTAATAGGCAATCAATTATTTTGCTATAGCCCTACATTCGTATATATGTATACGTATATGCCTTGATATATACTGCGATATTAAAAACAACTCTTTTTATTCCATTTAAAATATAAGAAACTGGACCAACTTTTGTTCACTCCACAGCTTTAGTACTCCCTTAACATTATCGAATCGGGGTAACGAAACGAGGACGGTACACTTTGCAAGAGCGTTTTTAATTTCGTGGCAGTGATTCCGAAAAATCCCGTAACACTACTGTGAGGCCCATGTTGTTGTGACCACCCTAAAAATAATATTTTTGCCCAGCCTTTCTCCATTTCAATGATTTTTTAATATAGATTGTCATGAATGTATTTAATAGTTGCTATTCCATTAAAACTACATTTTTTCCAAATACGTTTCGAGGATACTGTAATCCGAATTTTTATATATATATACTTATAGAAGACAAGAAATTTCTGGAATCTCTCGAGATTTCTACTGAAGGAGAAATAATGCCGGCGAGAACAAAGAAACAGAGGAAAGACGAATTGGAAGCGAAAAAAATCAAAAAGGCAAAGAAAACGAAAGAAAAGGCGCGCAGAGATACTTTGGATGAATTGGACCAGCAATTGCTGAAATACAATTCAAGCGAAGATGTGCATAGTTCTTGCTCTGGAGCATCAAAGAAACTTTCCGTGGAACAGATACCCAGTACTTCTGGCGTGTCTTCGCGCAAACTGGAGCTGCCGAGGAAACAACTCACGGTCGAAATCGAAAAATTCGTTTACGATCGAAGTAAGTCAAATAATATTTCGTGTAATTACAGATGAGTAGTGGTGAGTAGAATTATTTGACAAACTTTTTGCGCTTTAAAAATACTTTTTCCAATCGACAAATTCATTTGAGACTTGAAACACACACACATACCTGTAAAGCAGCTATGCATATGCATTTCAACTTGTCGTGTCGTTAACGAAATAAGTACATTTATCCCAAACATCAAACGATGAAATTAATAATGCGTTGACATTAATAGATTTTTTATTTGTGTGCAGGCATAACAGGACTCGATTTATTCCGACTATATCATTTTATGCTGAACCAATACCTATTTAATGAAAATGAATTGTTAGTCGCATTTCACCCTCCGCCGTCTACCACAGACGATATCGTCAAATCTGACTTTGCCACTTCTTATCGATTTTGTCTGTTTCGCATTGTTTATGAAATTAATTTGGAATAATATTACTTCATGATACAAGTGCGAAAAAGCGACTATTATACGAAGGTTCTCAAGTTGGTTGCACGAGCAGTGCGAGTACCACAGCAGCACGGGCCGAAGGCAAGTGCTGCGCGTGGTACGAGAGCTGTATGATGTAATATACGTCGTCCGAAATTTCTGAATAGGGGTCGAATTCATATAAAATTGGGGTGAATTGGGCCTGATTGGAGCTATAATAAGCTTTTCGTGGTTATTCATTGTTTATTTGGGCTTACCGGAGGCTTACGGAGTGATTCTTCATCGTTTCCGTTGTATTCGTCGTATTCGTTGTGTTGGTTGTGTTCGTCGTATTCATCGTGTTGGTTGTGTTCGTCGTATTCGTCGTGTTGGTTGTGTTCGTCGTATTCGTCGTGTTGGTTGTGTTCGTCGTATTCGTCGTTTCCATCGTATTCGTCGGTTTCTTAATCGTTTCCGTCGTATTCGTCGTTTTCTTTGCCGTTTCCGTCGTATCCGGCGCCCTCGTCGTATTCATAATGATAGTCGTATTCGTCGCTCTCGTCGTATTCATCATGATTGTCGTATTCGTCGCTGTCGTATCCATTGACTTAATCATCCTCGTAGAATTTGTCGTCCTCGTCGTATTCACCACAATCGTCGTCTTCCTCGTTCTCGTTATCCTCGTCTCTGCCGTATTTGTCGTGATTGTCGTATTCGTCGTATTCGCCATTCTCATAGTATTTGTCGTTCTCGTCGTATTCGTCGTCCTCGTCGTATTCGTCTTCCTCGTCGTATTCGACATCCTCGTCGTATTCTTCTTCTGCCTCGTCGTATTTGTCGTGATTGTCGTATTCGTCGTCCTCGTCGTATTCGTCGCCCTCGTCGTCCTCGTCATATCCATAATGATTGTCGTATTCGTCGCTGTCGTCGTATCCGTTGACTTCATCATCCTCGTAGAATTTGTCGTCCTCGTCGTATTCACCATAATCGTCGTTATTCTCGTCTTCGCCGTATTTGTCGTGGTTGTCGTATTGTCGTATTCGCCATTCTCGTAGTATTTGTCGTCCACATTGTATTCGTCGTCCTCGTCGTATTCGACATCCTCATCGTATTCTTCGCCCTCGTCGTATTCTTCGTCTTCCTCGTCCTCGTCATCTTCGTCGTCGTTAAAAACGATGGCGATGATGAAAATAATCACGACACGCCTATGGGAACATTTCGGAAGCCAGATGTGACGTCTTATTTTTTTAGGATTTGTCTATTTCGGAACTTGGAGCCTATCTCCATTTTTCTAGTGTTTTTATTGTATTATAGTGTGATCATCGAAATACCGTTAGTTTTAAAGTTACAAGGTCCAAGAATAATTGAAATTGAGTTTTAAATTGTGATTATATTAATTACGATCAATTTTCCATTATCATTGCGCCATAACCTGGATGAAACGTATGTTTCATTAAAAGGCAATTATAATTGATTCAAATAAGAAGGTGTGAACAGAAATTTAGTAGGAGAAAATAGAATTTCTCATAAACAGCAGTTTCCGAATAAGGGTAGATTTCTTTACGCGAACGGCAACGTACCCTTAAGGGCAGGCTAAACACCCTCCCCCCCGCCTTTCCGCTCTTGTGAGTGCGAGAGAGAGCGCCTATAGGGGTCCTGTGAGAGCGAGAGAGAGGGTGTTTAGCCTGCCCTTAATAATACGTCAGGGGACGTTTTCTATCTATTTGAAAAAGACGCTCCTAGGGCACTGGTGCTCCTTATTCTACGCTACAATTGACATATTTTATTTTATAATTGTTGATATTGAACGTTCAGCGTCATACAGAATTAGTGGTGCAAAACTTTGTGCCTCAATTCCATTATTTAATTGCCAGATGAAAGTAGGAGTACCTCCCGTGAACCCTCTCCAGCCTTGTCTCTTCCAAAAAAATCCACGCCGATGTCCTCCCGTTCGGCTTCTCCAGCCCCAGATGAACCGACGGTGGAACCTAAGCCCGGCGAGGTACGAAATATCTTATTTACTACAACATTGAAAAATTTAAATATATATAGATATATATATTTAAGTGAATACTTATTATGCGACAAAAAACAGCCCTGTGTTAAACGTGCATGTTCGCAACCCGAACAAAAGAATGAAGGAATACCAGAGGAGGGAGAACGAGTGATGTGTGAGCGAGAGAGAGAGCGACAGACCATGAACTGTTGCTAAGTTTGTGTTGTTCATTGAAAGTCAGGTTACACATGGGTGATGATGTCGGAATAGATAGGCCATCGACAAAAAAATGAAAGCCGTACAGCGAATGTAAGCAGACTTTTGAGACGTCGGACCTTTGGACCTTCGGAGGCCCTGCGGAATTTTGAAGATTTGAAGAAATTACATAAAAATCTGAGGAAATTCTGAAGATTTTAAGAAAATACATAAAAACCAGATGAAATTTTTCAGATATGAAGAAATTACATAAAAATTTAATGCTGGCTTTAATTAAAATGGCTGTGGCTAGCCGTCTGGAAACCATACAAATAAACTTATGCCGTTCGTCCGGAAATATGTTTTCTAGCAACGTCATGTTCAGAGAGCAGTTGAAACAAAAGAGTACTACGCCAATAAATATCCGGACGAATAATATGAGACTATTCATCCGGATTAGAACTAGACTAAAAATTCCTCAAAATACCGGATCGGAAGCAGATTATAAATTCCTAAAATTACCTAGAAATCTGAAGAAATCTTGAAGATTTAAAGAAAATACATAAATCTGGAAAAACATTGGAGATTTTAAAGAATTAAATAAAAATTTAAGGAAATTACATCAAAACCTGGGGAAATTTTGAAGATTTAAAGATTATCACGTATCTTCCCTTATCTTATTATCACACATTTTGGGATACATTTTTATTTCTTTGAATACCATTTTTTTGTATTGCATCTATTAATGTGTCAACGCATTATATGTGTTAACGAATAGAGCACCAAATCAGTCTCGAACATTGAGTATGAAGAAAAAAAATGAAGATATTTTGAAGAAATTTGATCAGAATTTGAAGACATTTGTAGAATTCTTGCAACCGGATTTGAGTATTTATATTTTGCGAATCTGGCACCACTGCACTAAAGGTGGAACGACCATTGACGCTGTCTTTGCTACAAATTTAGAAAAAATTACTTAAAATCATTCTGTGTCATATATTAGCTACCATAATCAAATTATTACAATTCCATGACAAACTCTTCCTCTCAATCGCCCCGCTTCTCTCTTCATTCGCCGGCATTAATAATTTGTCGCGTCAGTGAATTGCATACAAGTATTCACTTCCGCGGCGTGTGATTGCACACACCCAGATTTTTTTTATTGGGTCTTCCACCGGCCTGGGGTCCTTCCCCTATGGCCGCTTGTCTAATTCCCCTCCCACCGTTCTCCCAATCCCCCCTTCCCCGTTGTTCGGCTGCAGCCGACTTATCCCGACTGTATCGCATTTGCCGAAGAATGGAGGGAAACAGCAAAAAACCTCACGTCGACACAGCAGGTAATTTATACCTAATTCTCTCCGATAGCAGTGCGAGCACGCTCAAGCACGACTATCACAATGGGGTATTGGGACCGATATTTATTTAAGGTGGGGTCCAAATCCACCGGGAGAACACCGGAAATACTTGAAAAAACTTTTTCAGTGGTGTTGCCTCGGGGATGGAACCCAGGTCCGCGGGTTACGAGACCCACGCTCTAGCCACTCGGCCAGTGCTCTCCATCGAAAAATTTATATTTCTCTGTTCTTAATTTCAAAAAAAAATCGCCGAGGTATTGATTTTAAAATGTTACCTTAACTTGAGTTTATTGTACACGAAAATGTACACACATCTATATAATATCGGGCTCAATATTATTTTCTCAACAATTAACGATATAGGTAACGCTGGTTTTGTTGAGAAGTGGAGTAAGTGCTTACTGTATAATTCTAAAATAACTGCTCCGTTATAACGGATTATTTAGTTAAAAAAATGATACGAGGAAGCTTTACTCTGCACAGACTCTGCAGGGAGCTTGACACTTTATCCTAGCGGTTTCACCTCCGAATTAACTGTCAACGGGTAAACGAAATTTTTCTTCACTTTCCAAATGGCGTCGATTGCTTACTGTGTAGAAAGCAATCAAATACTTTTACATATATCTGTTTTATATACTCCGGTTGGGGTAATAACACAGAACGTGTAATTTAAACAATAATATGAGCAAAGTCTTAATACTACCTTGTTCATTTTTCCTCATTCTGATGTAATATTCCGAATTTGTGCTGATATAATCATCATGTATGTTATAATATCTTTTTTCACAAATGGTATGTTATTTTTTGTGTCATATGATTGCCAGTGCCAATGTGCGGAGATTCGTTTTGATCGAAATTAGAATGAGAGGATCATGAACGCTTTGATCTCTTATCGGTTTCTTCATCTCGATTCTCTCATATGACGCCGTTCTTGAACTTATAGGCAGAACTTCAACCGGGGTCGGGAGTTTACGTAGATAAACAAGAACTTCAGGAGATTGCATCCTGCCGAAGAACGCCGCCAAAAATGGTTCGCCTTCTTTTGCTGTACCTCGTCGGGCCGGAAAAACTGCGCAATATGACGGCAAAGGGCGCTCTGACGAAACCTGGGGCGGCAACAAACAAAGCCAAAAAAGGGATTAGCCCAAAAATATTTGAAGCGGTAAAGTGTAAGTATCAAGTGAAATGGCATCTGCATACTGCGCGCGACGAGCGATATCGAATTAGAACTCTGCTTTAGTTCCGTTTTCCGAAAGACGTTCGGAAAAGCAGAGCTCTCATTGGATATCGGTCATCGATCATCACTGATAGCGTCCAGTGTGCAAATGCCATTACTGTTTTGGTACACGTGAAATATGTACGATTCCTCCGTGACAATATCAAAACTCATGACTTCATATTTTTATGGATAATAAAATGAGCAGATTTGCATGTCACATTTAGACATGTTTGCGGGCTATCGGTTTTACCGAACTACTTATCTTTATAGACTTCTAACTCGTGATGTTTGTCATATTGGCACAGAGGCAATCACGTATCCGTGGGCAAATAATTTTAATTTGCTACTAAATTCTCATTACAACAATCAGAGAAGCCATATCTCGTTGACTTTTTTAATGTCTGTAGTCGTTAAATTAAACGCATTCAAGTTTCACATTTTAGAAAAAATCGTTGATAATTTACTTTAGATATGCAAATATCCTTTTACCCACGTGTTGCTAACAATTCGCGGATGGATATTATATTTTGAAAAAAAAAAATAGAATTTTCTATCGTCATTAAAGGTAACTTCCCCTTAACAAATTGTGCGCCTATCATTTAGCCTCTTCGGGATATAATGCCGTTTTTTTTTGACTAATATTATTTTCAATCTCACCGATCGTCTGTTGTTTCTTTTACTTCAGATTACGTGGATAAAACGGGCCTGTTTAAATTGAGCAATAGAGATTATGTACGGGTCATAAATCAGCAATCCAGCAACTTGAGATGCTCTTATGCGAGAAAACAAGCTGCGGCTCAAAAACTTTCTCGTGATCAAGACAGCAGCGATGACTCGTAGTCGGCAGTACTGTCTTGAGATAATTTCTTAAATATGTTTGTTTCCAATTTTCTAAAGAAAAATGTATGAGACGAATATCGTTCGTTACGTGCCAATGGAATCTATCTAGATTCCGTTGAGAATGACCAGTTCTAATTTCTATTCTGAGTTCTATTTTCAACTAAATCGATTTGGGTCATTTCGACAATTATTGGTACGAGTTGTACTGAGTGGTCACAATTAAAAAAACTGAATTTGCTATTCGAAAGACAGTACTAAAAGAGATATCCATGATTAAAAAAAAAATTTCGGCCAGTAGTTTTTGAGCAATAGCGGCGGAAAATTTTTGTGTTTTAAAAATTATGGAATTTTCAACTCAATATATATTTTTTTCTTGAATAGGTAGAAAACAACTTTACGGACGTTTTTTTTCCGTAAAACTCTGAAGTCTTAAACAAATAATTATCAATATCTGATGCTATGTTTATAACCTCAAAAATCACCTTTAAAATATAAAAATCGATTTTTAAGTCCTTGCGCTCAATTTTAGATCATTGCAAATTTTTTTTTTGAAAAATTCACAGTTTTTTATATCGCAAATGCTTTCAAATAACTTGGGATCTCTATGATTACGTGGGACAAACATTAAAATGAAAAATAAAATACAGCGAAATTAACTATATTTTGTTTACTTCCCTTTTTTCATCTGCTATTTTGTACATAAATAAGTTAAAGACTTATTTGCCAATATTTACAGAAGTAATTTAAAAAAAAAAGATATATCGAGTTGAAAATTCCATAATTTTGCATACTCAAGAATTTGCCGTCGGTATTGCTTGAAAACCACTGGCCGAAATTTAAAAAAAAAAATCATTGATATCTTTTTTAGAACTATCTTTCGAATAGCAAATTAATTTTTTTCTTTCAATTTTGACCACTCGGTATAACTCGAACCAAAAATTGGCAAAATGACACATCTACATTCTGTTAAATAACCAGTTATAATTTATACCCTAAGTTCTATTTTGAACTGAATCTCATATTCATACGTACATAGTTCGGACACTTGAACTTGTTAAATTTATTATACCACTGTTAGTATTACTTTACCTCACGAATAATTGATGATAAAATAAAAAATAGATTTAAAAAAAAAATTAAAAAACCAGTTCTAATTTCAATTCTAAGTTCTATGTTCAACGAAATCTATCTACATTCAGTTGAAAATAACCACTTATAATTTTTATTGAAAGTTCTATTTTCAACCGAATGTCATACTCATACGTAAAGAATTCGGACTCTTTAACTCGTTCAGTTGTGTTGTACATTTGTGTTGTAACGTGGCGGCTTGCTGCCACTTTACAACACAAATATATTGTACGACTGCTAGACTTTCGTTTCTGGGGTACATGATGACAAATATATGGTGAAGTGGCAAAGTGAAGGTGTATAGCGAAACGAATAGCGCGGGAAGGAGGTAAAAAAATACTAGAAAAAACGACGGAGGAAGAAGTAGAGGCGCAAGGAAAAGAAGAAATCCCAGGTAGCGTAGATTGGGAAGGGAATAAGGAGGAGTTTAATGAAGTGAAAAGAGGTTAGAATTTTCAGCAATAAGAGCGATTGAGGATAAGGGGAAAGAGAGCGACAATGACAGATAACAGAGAGACAGAAGAGACTGAATCGATACAGGTAGCGACATCGGGCGAGAAGAGATAGAGCAGGCCGTGGTTACTCCATGGTTTATAAGTGGCGGAGGAAAGTCGCGATCAGCGCCATCTGGTACAGTCTCCATTGTCTAAGATAAGGTAATAGATGACCGTTCAGATGTTGTAGATAATATTTAGATAATTTGCAAATAACGTGATAAAATACCTTTATTTAATGAAGAAACCAAAAGAAAAACTCAATAGAAATACATAAATGATTATTTCAAACAATATTTATGTATTCCCACCGGTTTTTCCATGGGTTTCGTCAGAAAAATGTGTTTTTCGAAGTTACAGATTCAGCAACGATTTGTGTACATTTGTTCATAGTTTAGGTTTTGCAATCGCGGATTACCCGCAGCTTCTACCCACTTACAACCGGTACTTTTGCATTTAGGAATATTATGAGATTATTCACGCCAACTGGAGAACAATAAAGAACAGAGCACCGCTGCTTATCACTCGAAATTAGTTTCGGCTTTATTTGTGGTGATTATAATATTTTATCACCAACAAATTCCCTAGTGTTCGGGAATGTTCGAGAAATGGAGACGGCGTGCGAACAAGAACACAAAAGTAAGATAGACAGATGCAAGTCATGGTTAACGTGGGGGGGGGGGGGGGGGGGCTGCGCCACCTAGCTCCGTCTCCAGAGCAACATCAGAGTATAATAATAATAGTATTACTCAAGGCCGCCTATACGAGTGTCCACGGCTTGAGATAGAGACAGGGAAGCGGTTCAGTTCCAAAGGTAAGTGGCAAGGAGCAAAGACGAAGATCAGGACGGCAAGGTCGAGAGGATAGGAATAAACGGAAAGGAAAAAAGGATGACGGAGACGTCAAAGTAAGTGGAAAGATAGTAACGCCAAATAGAAGAAACGTGCGTATATTGAAATTAAAGAGAAGATGACCGAAATAAGAGAGGTGCTTAAAAAGAGAGAAAGAAGAACAATTTTAAAAAATCTAGCAAGGGAGAGAAGCGCAAGCGTAGGGCATATTAGGGATATAAATGAGTTATGGGAAAGGAAAAGAGAACCGCCAGAGGAGAGAGACAGGAGCAGAGGAGGAAGAAGTGTTCAGCGAGAGTACGAAAGTAGGTAGATCTCCAATAGAAAAGAAAAAGAAATACAGGATAGAAAACCTGATAAGTGAAATGCATAAAGAGATGACAGTGAGTTTAAAAGAGGTTAAAGGATAGGCTGAATAAGTAGGTAAAAAAATAAAGCAGATTAAGGAGCAGCTAGAAAAAGACGAAGAAAGATGGAAAAAGAAAAGAGAGGTGATATGAAAGGAAATAGACATATTAGAGACCCGCGTAGAAAAAAAGAATCTTCGAAAGGATCTACCAAAGGTTCTTTGAATCTTAGAAAGAATCTTAAAAAGATTCTTGAAAAGAATCACGGATACGACCCTGAGAGGGATTCTTTTAAAGATTCTTTCCAAGATTCTTTCCAAGATTCTAAGAATCTTTTTAAAATTTTTTCAAAGATTTTTTAAATGATTCTTTCAAAGATTCTTTTGTCGCATCCGATGAGAATCTTTCGAAGAATCTTTAAGGTAGTTCGCTTGCGATTGATAAAATTCACCATGTGCATGAAAATTTGTCTATTAGTAATTGAAGGCATAATACACCTAATAGTGAAATCTAGAGACGATTGACCACACCAAACGTGAGATAATTGCAATTAAAAATCAGTTTTTTTGTACATGCAGCATGGGGAAAGCGTGGGAAAATGAGAAATTTTTTTTTTTTACATTGTAGGAGTTTCACCATGTTCATGAAAAACTAACACTAGTTAGAACTATATATGTAGAATGTTTGTGAAAAAATTGGCAGTCGCTTATCACATATTTTTCGTGAATAGTTAGAAATGATAACGCATTTTGACGAATATTTTCAATGGAGGGGATATTAAAATGGTCGTGTGAAAACGATGTGGCAGCGTTGCATGTGTATAGATATACATCAACATATGAAATCGTGTGGCGCTCAAGGCTTCAAAGCGAAAGCAAATGGCGCGAAAATATGAAGCAATTTAAATTTCAAAAGAGGTTAGGTTAAAATTTGTATAGATAATAACTATCGGCTTGAACGAAATAAAAATGTAAGTCTTATACAACACCGTATTTTTTAACAACAAATATTTATCAACTGTTATATATTGTGCTAACCATATAATAGTAATAATGAATATCATGCGCCTTCTCTCACAGAGGTTATGTTTGAAATGAACTTGTTTTCTGGAAGCATTTGCTTCTTTTTTTTGCGAAGAGCCATCACGATCCTTTCCTTCTTTATCCAGCACTTTTTTTAAAAAAAATTTCACCTTGTATCGTGGGTCTGCCGTTATTTTCGGAAAAACAAAAATGAGAGGATCTTTGCAACGCGTGTTCTGCACTGAAATATATACATATATTTCAGTGGTGTTCTCTGGCGTGCCTCTGCTATACACTCACATACACTGGTCATGGCTGATGTGTATGAGTACATGCAACGTTGTCACATCGTCGCGAGAAAAATTACTTCGTAGTATGTGTGTATTTATATAGAGAATGTGGTGAAGTCTCAACAAAAATATATAGGGTTATACGTTTAAATTCTCAATACGTCAGGTGGGGGTTCAGAGCCGAAACTTTTTGACTGGACGGCTGCACGCGAACTACCTTAAAAGATTCTTTGAAAAAATGAAGTTTTTTCGAAACCTCACGAAAAAATAAAAACTGACCAATTCGAGTCAATTTTCGAAAAAGAAAAAATTTGAGAAAACCGAAAAACTTTATTTAGAAAAAAGATATAAAATCAAAAATAAAAAACACCATCATGACCAAATTTATTTACAAAATATAGGAAATCTTAGAAAAAACAAAATTATTTCCAATATTCTCCCGACCGATCTGCTTATACAAGATTTTTTATATTAGTCTCTCTGAGTTTTTTCCAATCAATCTTTCCAAGATTTTTTGAATGAACGTTTCCAAGATTCTTCAAATGAATTTTTCCAAGATTCTTTAAATTAATCTTTCTAAGATTCTTCCAATTAATCTTTCCAAGTTTCTTTGAATGAATTTTTCCAAGATTTAACGACGTGTTAAAACGGAATTTGGCCATGCTGGTCATTTTTATTTTTGATTTTCTATCTTTTCCCAAATTAAGTTTTTCGATTTTCTCAAATTTCTTCTTTTTCGAAAATTGACTCGAATTGGTCAGTTTTAGTTTTTCGTGAGGTTTCGAAAGAACCTCATTGTTTCAAAGAATCTTTTAAAGATTCTTTGAAAGATTCTCATCCGGTGCGACAAAAGAATCTTTTAAAAAATCTTCGAAAGAATCTTGGAAACAGTCTTTGCAAGAATCTGAAAAAGATTCTTAGAATCTTGGAAGAAATCTTAAAAAAATCCCGTTCCGGATCGTATCCGTGATTCTTTTCAAGATTCTTTCCAAGATTCTAAGAATCTTTTTAAGATTCTTTCTAAGATTCAAAGAATCTTTGTAAGATCCTTGTAAAGATCCTGTCCAAGATTCTTTCAAAGATTCTTTTTTTCTACGCGGGGAGAACAATGAAGGAGAAGGACCAAGAAAAGAGAATAGAGAAGCTAGAGGATAGCGAAAAGGCAAGAGAAGTAGCAGCAGGGGAAGAAAGAGGAGATAAGGAAAAGGAGATTTACAAAAAGATGGAAGAGATTGAAAAGAAGATACAACGCAGGTAGAGAGAGATTCTTGTACACAGCGGCGGCGGCGGCGGCGCCGATAATTTTATATAATATAGAGAGATATATACCTCAATATATATATTTATATGTGTGTATATTAATATAAAGTGCGTTGCGAATTCTTTTTTCTCAATATATATTTTCATTACACATTTTTTGTGTGTATCACATGTTCGTTACATATCACATCGTTACCATTAATATCGTAATTTAAACGAAAAGTCAACACTAAAAACAATTAGTTCTCAATGTCTGGGGTATCGTCCTCTCGGAGTATTTTTCTTCTATTGGCTCGTTGGATACCCCAGTCTTTCGCGTTTGTCAATACTATTCCGAGATGCGTTAAGTACTGATGATGATGCGTTAAGTACTGACGGGAGACATGTCTGTAAAAAGGTATACAAGTTGTTAGACAAGACTGCAGAAATAAAAGTTTTGTGAAAAATAGTTTTTCGAATGGAAACTTTGAGTTTTATGCATATTAAAGTTTGCCTGCGGAGAACTATTTTTCACAAAATTCTCTCTGCGGGTTTTAAATTTATTGAAATTTTTTTCTTTGGTCAATGGCAAAATATTACAATTGCATGTAAGGAGTATTTTCATATTTTGCCATTGAGCAAACAAAACAATTTCAAGAAATGTAGAATCCGCAAAGAGGATTTTGTGAAAAATAGTTTTCCGAATCGAAAATTTGAACTTCGGTCAATGCCAGAATTCATATTTTGCAAAATTCATATTTTGTCATTTACCGAAGGGAGTTTATGCATTTCAAAGTTTCGATTCGAATAACTATTTTTCAAAAAATCCTCTTTGCGGTTTATAAATATCTTGAAATTGTTTTCTTCGCTCAATGTGAGAGTATGTAACCGGAATTTTTGTACAGAAAAAACACGTTTATTGTAATGATATGATACAAAGTAACTTATTCAAAGTATTGTCCGTCGCTATCTATACATTTTTCCCATCTTTCTGGCAATTTGTGGATTCCGCGCCAAAAGAACTGTTGCTCTTTTGAGGCAAACCAGTCATCGAGCCATTTTCGTACATCTTCGTAAGAAGTAAAGCGCTGCGCAGCAAGTGCATGTCCCATCGATGCAAACAAGTAGTAATCGGATGGAGCAAGGTCTGGTGAGTAAGCCGCGTGCTGAAGAATCTCCCAACGGAACGACTCTATCGTTTTCTGGACCTGTTTTGCTTTGTGTGCTGGTGCATTGTCATGCAGCAAAATCACCTTGTGTTGTCTTTGTTGGTATTCTGGTCGTTTTTCACGCAAAACTCAATCCAAATCGGTCATTTGTTGTCGGTAGCGTTGAGTATTGACAGTTTCCCCAGGTTTCAGCAGCTCGTAGTAGATTACGCCCTTCTGATCCCACCAAACACACAGCATTGTCTTCGTTCCACGTTCTTCGTTCCTCACGTCAAAATCGCCACTTTTGAACCGTTTAAACCACTCGAAACACTGTGTTTTACCGAGAGCATGCTCACCAAACGCCTCCAGAAGCATTCGATGCGATTCGGCTGCGGTTTTCTTCAGATGAAAACAGAAAAGTAGGGCTGTCCGCAAATCGTAATTTGTTGGCACAAAACTCGACATGTTTATCTCTAATAAACTAATGCTACTGAATGAAACTCGTGTTATTGTGAGTTGGAAATCTTTGTCGGATATCAATACAATAAGAAGACACCGCTGACGTGATGTGTCGGTAACTGCATCGACATCTAGCGCCACCTATGGGCAAATTCCGGTTTCATACTTACACACCTGGTACTTACATGCAATTTTAATATTTTGCAATTGACCGAAGAAAGAAATTTCAAGAAATTTAGAATCCGCAAAGAGGATTTTGTCAAAAATAGTTCTTCGAATAGAAACGTTGAGTTTTATGCATATTAAAGTTTCCCTGCGGAGAACTATTTTTCACAAAATCCTCTTTGCGGGCTCTAAATATCTTGGAATTTTTTTCTTCGCTCAATGGCAAAATATTGAAATC
This sequence comes from Alloplasta piceator, assembly GCA_946863875.1. NCBI lineage: Eukaryota > Metazoa > Arthropoda > Insecta > Hymenoptera > Ichneumonidae > Alloplasta > Alloplasta piceator. The sequence goes on along the minus strand of OX333073.1, from coordinate 28,579,460 downwards.
CTACTAACATGTAATTTTAGTATTTTGCCATTGACCGAAGAAAGAAGTTTCAAGAAATTTAGAATTCGCAGAGAGAATTTAGTGAAAAATAGTTCTTTGAATGGAAACTTTGAGTTTTATGCATATCGAAATTTCCCTTCGAAGAACTATTTTTCACAAAATCCTCTTTGCTGGTTGTAAATTTCTTGAAGGCATGAACTTGGATGAACATTGTCCGAGATACATATCGTATTCCACCCACTTTGATGCATGGGACACATTCTATTACTTTTTTTTCATCCTTTTAAGTATCGTCGTTGAAAACGACCAAATGATATATGAAGACGTGCTCCATGACCATGCTGGAACAAAAAAGTTCGTGTAATGCTTGAGAAGTAAAGTTATAATACTAAAAAAAAAACACCGGATAAAAGCCGCTTGAATAATTAAAAAATAATCGAGCACATGGATTTTTGAGGTTATGTATTAGAGATTATTACGGTATTGGAAATAAAGTTCTATTAATGTAAAAACTTGAATCGCAATTTCCAATACATAATACTGAGCTATACGTATTAGTGCAAATAAATGTTAAATATCGTATTATCAACAATAAACAAATCCTTACCAGTTTTTCTGACTCTCCTCACTAACGGCCACTCAACGTTGAGTTGAGGTTATTTTCACGTAACTGATTTCACGCGTTATTTTGTGACGAATCCCGATTAAGTCCGCGAACTCACCGCGTGGAGCAGCATCGCTAAATTCTTGATAACGGGCGGGAGATTTCGAGTTACGAATATTTAGCATGATACTCTGAGAGGCATGAAATGAGCATGACGACTGCCGTAATAATAATCATGACTTACTAATAATTATACAAATGAAACACAAAATCATATTAATTGAAGTAGAATTATATCCATTTTGCGCACACGAAACATATGCGTGTATGTACGTATATGGTACATAGCAAAATAGACGCGTCGTATATGTAATATTTCAAATATATAAGAATAGGAATAAGAAACTTTTGCGCACAGCATGGATTCACCGCTTTCCCTGTTTTTGCCTCTCTTAGTTTGAACGACCTTTTGAGCTTATAAAAAATATCAGCTTTCAAATCGTAAATTTAGTTGTGCGTACGGCTGCAAGCCACATGGGTTGCAGGCGACAAATAAAACTTGTTTTCAAGTAGTTTTTGTATAGAATTCTTGTTCGAGTGCATACGCGACTTTCCTCTGCTTTCCAGGATTACACGAAAATACGCACAAGACCCTTTTTTGGTAAAGTCGTAAAGAAATTCGAGAAAGCGTTTTGGCGTTCTCAATTACCCACATGTGATAGATAGAAAAATGCAGAGAGGCAAAGAAATGGGTAACGCGCGAAGGAACCGAGAGCAGAGAGAGAGGAAACGAGACCTGAGAGAGAACGAACGAGACCAGAGAGAGGCGGAGCGTGACCTGAGAGAGACGGAGCGAAAACGAGGCGGGCAAGAGCGAGACCGCACGATGACAACGAGAGGGCTGAGCGAGAGAGACAGACGAGTCGAAAGGGTGGGAGGCCGAGCAAGACGAAGGACTCGTAAAGTCCTCCGGAAAATCGTCAGCGAAAAACGACAACACTCGCTCGCAGGACACGAAACAACGAACTTGAACTCTCTCTCTCTGCACTGAGAAATCTTAAACTTATAATTAATTTTTCAACTAATACGTTTGTAGCAAATACGTTTGATTTCGTTGAACTATTACAAATATACCTGAGGGAATTTGCCTTGCTAAATCGTGATTCCTGTTTATTTGCATGATTAGCCAATATTAAAGTCGAAGTCGTTACGTGGGGTGGACTTTCGTCCTTCACGGTGCGAACCAACAGCCCGAAGCTGAGTGTCAACGGCGAGGACATCGTTGGGTTGAATTCCCATATTCAAATTTGCCGCGCTTCACGTGACAAAAGTGTCACAATTTCGCGACCGCAACACCACCTCTATCGAATATATGGAATATCGGGATAGCGCCGCCATGAAGGGCCTAGCCAGCCCGTGTCTAGTCCAACTTGGCAAAATTTCGCATGAAAAACTGACAAAAAAACACGTATACATGTCTAGCGCTTACCCAGTGGCTATCTGATTCTCTTATCTGGGAAATGCTAGCCATAGGCTAGACTCAATCTAGCGTTCCGCTTACAAATTTCTACACGGGTGGTTATTGGATACTTTCGACGGCTCGAACGGTTCTGTCGTAACCGAATTTACCATAGAAGCAAACACGGAAAATAGAACAGAATTGAACACCGGAATCTAGCACGCGTCCACACTACGGAACCCGCAATGACGCCATTTCCATCATTACAACGAGCACACCTACCAGTGTACGTCCCCACAGTCAACCTATCAGCAAAATAAGCATCGCGTGTAGCGGTCTCAAAAATGTTTTTTGCTGTTTCTCTAACTCGCTAGCGACATTTGTCTCATGGTTAACGTAGCGATAGCCAATTGCAAGTTTGGAATTCCTCTGGATCTTTCCTGCGATTGGCTATCGCTACGTTAACAATACGACAAATGTCGCTAGCGAGTCCTGTACAATGGTCTTCAAAAGAAAGAAAGCGATCGAAGAGTAAGTAAGGCCCCATGCACACGATGCAAGTTTTGGTGCTAGTTTCTCTGCAATATTTCACTGATTGGTTGGCTCACAGCCCCCACCAAGCTTTCTACCAGTCAGCGGAATCTTGCAGAAAAACTAGCACCGAAACTTTCATCGTGTGCACAGGGCTTAACCCATGGTCCTTAGTCAGAAAGGTGGAAATCACAAACCAGGAAGGACTTTGCGCGTGCGCCGTGAGAGATAGGGAAAGTAAAGCCCTAGTCACAACGGCAAAAATAATAAATCATGAATGAAAATCAGCCACCTGCTTGGCGCAGCTAGTCTCAAGTGCGTGGCGGTTGGCTGATTTTTATTCCTTACTTTTTTGTATTTTCATTGTCCCTCGGGTTTAACGAATGGAGAGTTTCGATGGCGTGAGCCTTCAACTTTCACAAATAATGAGAAGAAGAATAATATAGGAAGAGAGGGTCAAGTTGCTCTAAATCAATAAACAAACTATAATTTCGTATTAAAAGGGTCCATAAATTTATATAACCATTACAATATCTTAATTGATTCGAAGCTATAAACTGCTGCATGATAGGAATGTGGTCAAAATTAATAGATATAAAAGCGTTTTACTTGCGGGAGTCTGTTTAGCATCTACATTTTTTATATCAACCTAATCGGTATGCACAATTACAACCAATATGCTTAATTGGGTATTTCAAAACTTTATTGCAACTAATTAGACCCCGAATTAGAAGGTTTCTCGTTTGTCATATGAGCGGCCCAAGAGCTTCACCTTTTTTTTACATATAAATTACATTTTCATATTTGATTTGGGTAACAATGATCCTCCCCTCCCCCCATTTAAATCAAAATTAATATTGTTTCTTGATCGAGGAAATCATGCCGATCTCCACTCTGCTTGCAAGTGAATCACAAAAAAACGATAAAGAATTTCAAGTCTGCCCCGAAAAGTAACTAATTGTTTATGGAATGCAATTTTATCATATTTCATGTTCGTTAAAAATGTTATGTGCAAAGTAATCGCGTTTATGCTTTAAAAAATAGAGAATGATTTACATAAATTGTTGACAAGTATATACAACAAAGTATCTGTAGCAGATAGTATTGCAGAAAGTTGGCTAATAAGTACATGCCACTTTTGGAAAATTTATTCAAATCATTTCCGAAGTTAAGAATATATTGTAATTAAAAATGTTTAAACAAAAATATTTTATAATGAAATAATCGGAGGAATAGAAAGTAGTTTCAAGCGAAACGTTATTTAATCAACTATGCGTAAGTACTAATGATTTTTTACTACGTAGCTACAGAAAGACACATATTTCATTAAATGCCTATTGAGAAAAACTGACTTTTCAATGTATTTCTTTAAAAACTAATACATTTAAATATTTCGTGACCTCGACATGTTAAGACCAGGCTCCCCCGTCTTGCCGCACTTGTAAGTACGAGAAAGACAGCTTATAGGGGTCGTGTGAGAGCGAGAGGGAGGGTCTTTAGCCTCACCTTGAGGGGAGGTTCCCGTCAAGATTCATTAACATAGATAATTTTTTTTTCAAAATGTGTTCTAACGTATCTATCAATGGAGAGTAAAATATGATTTCATAAAAAAAAAATAATAAAACATGGCGGCTCGAGCTCTCGCCAAATAAAGCCGTGCACGGCGTGTTTTGGTCTGCGTGGAGCGCCCCACAGCTCTGCCAGTTCATTCCAAACAAAAATTGGTTGAAAATTATCTAACTAGATCAAATTTCGGGGGCCTTATCGACTTCCGATTTCAAAAAAACCTCTGAAAAAGAAAAAATGCCAGCCGCGTGAAAAAAAAGTCCAAAGATTTCCTTTCAATAGCGCAGAGATATATGTGAATCGGTTCATCGGTCAAAGCTGTAGAGCGGCTCGCGCGCTAAATAATGTTATAATCATAAAAAGGCATTTAAGTTTAACAATTATGTAAAAAATGTAGGACAATTTACTTTAGATACGATGAATATTACCTTTTGAATATGATGAATATCCTTTTACCCACGTCTTCTGAACACTTTGAGGATGCATATCATTATCATTATACACTGGTTGAAAAAATTAAAGGCTCAAACAAATTTCTAAAATTTCTAAAAAAAAGCATTTTGAAGCTTCAAGTTTCTAGCTTTCAGATATTGTAGAAAAACTTGTTTGAAGCTGCAGATTTCACGCAATTATGGAAAATACAAAGAAAAAAAAATTTGGCAAATTTGCATCACTTTTTTCTCTGTAATTCCTTAGAAAAAAAATTTCCAGCTAGATCATTACATGGACTGGGATCCTTGTTCCTTTGGATTCAATTTGCTTATTTTGAGACCTCGCTACGACCATTTTTCGCTGAGATATCGGACTTTTAATGAAAAATGATCCTTTTGTGTTTGACCATTGGCCATGTTTACACCGGGCACTTGATACGCGTATTAAGCACCAAATTTCGTATCAAGTGATTGATGCGCACGGTGTAATCAGTTGCGCATCAGGTTGGTCTGATACCCCACAACAAACGTATCAGACCAAGCTGATATGCTGACCAATCATCTAACTCGCGGTGTAAACAGATGTCTCGTGGTGCGTACCAATTGAAATTCGTGGCACAGTTCCTAAACTTTCTCGTTCTCGTTCTCCATTATTTACATTTGTGCAAATTAGCACGTTTCTAACGAGGACTTACAGAATGTTACAAAAGCAGACGACGTTCACAAAACACTTTTGATACGCAGTACTAAGATTAGTTCGACTGACACTCGCAAGTTAGTCGATGTAAACGCTTGCGTACTATACACTTAGTCTGCACCAGCTTGATACGCGTATCAAATCTTCGAACGGTGTAAACATAGCCAGTGATAACTAAGCAACCAATGATCGCATAGAAATCAGAAAAGGCGTTTCACATACTTGAATTAATGCTCTACAAGGATTGATAATGGTTTTTTGAAAAAAAAATCGTTTTCATCCTTGCAATGAACTTGAAAAAACAGGAGAGAAAAAGGGCTATTTGTTGTTTTTAAGAAAATCAACGGCCAAATTGATAATAATGACAAAACGACCAATGTTGAGCGTGACTTTTACAGCTCAATATACCCACAAACTTGCTATCAAGTTTCAATTTGATCTATCGAACGGTTTTTTTGTTTCAGGCAATCAAATTTCGAAAACAAATTAAAGGATCATGTTTCTGCCCCTCAAACGTCAAAATAAGATTAAAGAGCACGGTTTGTTACAAATATGCAGTACGCCATGTTGCAGCATTATTACATACACTAATAGCGTTTTCAACTGGCTAGTTTCGTGCACACTCAGTGCACACTTGGGGCACGCTGACGTTGCGCACTGTGTTTTACTCGTTCTATGATTCTCGTCACACTGTTGAAGCACTATGTTTTACTGGTAGTACAAATGTAAAAATATCACATTAAGTGTAGACTTTTTTTTCGACCTCGTGTCAGTTTAGTACAGAAACAGATGTAAATAGACATAAACATCTTCAACATCCCGCGAAGAAAAAAGAATCTTTTCAAGAATCTCGTAAAGAATCTTGTAACGAACCTTGTAAAGAGTCCTTTGAAGATTCTTTGCGAGAGTCTTGAAAAGAGTCAAGCATGGTCACTGGAGCAAGATTCTTGTGAAGATTCTTCAAAAGATTCTTTTAAAGATTTTTTAAAAGATTCTTTTAAAGGTTGTCCATCATAATTAAAAGATAATCTTCAAAATAGAAAAGAATACTGCTGAGAATCTTTGAAAGACCGTTTAGTGAACCATGTCGGTGAAGATGTTGGACTCTGAATGTGAATATCCAATCGCAGAAAAAAATGAACCTTTCCAATTACTTGAAAACAATATTGTGAATAATCTTATAAAGAATCTTTTCAAAAATTTTGAAAAGAATCAATCATCGGATCCGGAACTAGATTTCGTACAAGATTCTAGGAAAGACTATGTACTGCGAAGTAAGAAGTAGTGTAAAGCATCTTTCCACGAATCTTGGAAAGAGTCTTCTTCCGGATCAGTGGGTGAACACTCCCGTGTTAAACGTGCGGTCGCGTATCTCAGTTACCGGCTATCATACTACGTGGCGCTGATGTCTGGCGCATTCGCACAACTCCGATACAGGCGGAGAAGCACGTGAGGGGAAACGAGCTCAAGTGTCATGGCGCGAGGCGGGTGAACGCCGTCCGTATCGCTCTCGGCCACTCTCGGCGGCTCTTGGTGCATTTCGGGTACGACTTGGTGCAACTTGGTGGAAGTGAGACAGCAATACGCGCTCTCTCGCTTCCTTTCACTCACACCTGCAGCGTGCATTCGCCAGCATTCACACTCCTTATTTTCACAGGCGATTCACAGAGCGACTTGCTGCGATTTTAAAAATTATGCAGCATTTTTAATAATTCACCTACCTGTAAAAAATGTCTTTGCATTCAATATATTTGTTATTGAAATTTCATACTCTTTTGTATATTAGATTTCAACAACAAGTATACGAAATTAGGATTAATTGACATCGATTGGAAAACTAACAATTTTATCTTGAATCCAATATTTGCATATCGAAATTAAAAAAGTAAGCGATGAAAATTGAAATTTATATTTAAGTATTACTGCACAAAATTTATATATGAGGCATTCCACGCCGTTTCGACCTGAGTCTGACCCTCGACCCCTCAAATCTGGTTCCCGATTTTTCCTATTATTACTCTCACTCTATCAAGCAATTACAAATTTTTTCAGATTTTTCAAAATAAATTTGAGCGCGTCATGAATTTTTGAATATATTTTTTTAACACCTCGATGGCCGTAATGAAAAAATCTGAAAAAATTCCCAAAAACACAGTGTCAGATATAAATAATTTTGGTGTAAAATTCATAATGTCTGGGATTCTGCTTCAACCCGTTTTTTAGCTTTTCGAGCAAAAAAAAAATGAAAATCTAAGAAGCAGAGCAATTTATTGTAGACTGTTGCTTGAAATTTTATATGCATAATACGTATTATATATACAAAATTTTGAGCAAGAGTCTACAGTAAATTGACCTGTGCTTCTTATTTTTTTCATTTTTTTTTGCTCAAAAGCTAAAAAACGGGTTGAAGCAGAAGCCCAGACATCATGAATTTTACACAAAAATTTGTTATATCTGACACTGTATTTTTGACAATTTTTTCAGATTTTTCGATTACGGCCATCGAGGTGGTAAAAAGGAAAATTCAAAAATGCATGACGCGCTCAAATTTATTTTAAAAAATCTGAAAAAATTTGTAATTGCTTGAGAGAGTGAGAGTAATGATAGGAAAAATCGGGAACCAGATTTGAGGGGTCGAGGGTCAGACCCAGGTCGAAACGGCGTGGAATGCCTCATATACAATTTACATATACAATTATAAATACACAATTTACATATACTAAACTGAATCTTTAGCTGAAAATCCTCGTCAAAAAACAGATTCCCAAGTTTTTTTTAGATTTTTCTCCTCCAACTTTTGCCGTTATTGTATGAGGTAATTGACATCGATTGGAAAATTAACACTTTTCAATTTGTTTTTCTCATTTGGAAAATGTTTATTAATTCATTTCTTGTGTGTTTATCTAGATCTCATTTTGAAAATGACATGTTATGTCAAATTTTTTCAGCTGTTGGAAAAAAAAATTGAAAAAAAATTAAATTCTTTTTTGAATTTTTTAGCTTTTCGAAAAAAAAAAAAAAATTTTTGTTCGAAAAAAATCGAAGGGGTCGCATTGAAAAAAAAAATTAATTTTTTAGCTTACTTTAATATGTTTTTCGACGAGGATTTTCAGCTAAAGTTTCAGTTTAGTATATATAAATTGTGTATTTATAATTGTATAGGTAAATTGTATATATAAATTGTGTGCAGTAATATTTCAATAAAAATTTCAATTTTCATCGTTTACTTCTTTAATTTCGATATGCAAATATTGAATTCAAGATAAAATTGTTAATTTTCCAATCGATGTCAATTAATCTCGATTTCGTATACTTGTTTTTGAAATTTAATATCCAAAAGAGTATGAAATTTCAATAACAAATATATTGAATGGAAAGACATTTTTTACAGGTGGGTGAATTATCAAGAATGCTGCATAATTTTTAAAATCGCAGCAAGTCGCTCTGTGAATCGCCTGTGAAAATAAGGGATGCGAATGTTGGTGAATGCGCGCTACAGGTGTGAGTGCAAGGAAGCGAGAGAGCGCATATTGCTGTCTCACTTCCACAAAGTCGTACCCGAAATGCACCAAGAGCCGAGAGTGGCCGAGAGCGATACGGACGGCGTTCACCCGCCGGCGCCATGACACTTTAGCTCGTTTCCCCTCACGTGCTTCTCTGGCTGTATCGGAATTGTGCGCATGTGCCACCTCTGGAAGGGGGCGATGATCTATCTCTCTCGCGACATCAGCGCCACGTAGTATGATAGCCGGTAACTGAGATAATGGCTTCAAAAATAGTCGAGAGTGTTCACCCACTGTTCCGGATCCAATGCTTTATTCTCTTCAAAATTATTGAAAAGATTCTTTATTAGATTTTTTTTCCTGTGCAAAATTGGTTCCGTTTCTTCAAAACCTCACGGAAAACTAAAAACTTACCAATTCGAGTCAATTTTCAAAAAAGAAAAAATTTGAGAAAATCAAAAATCTTAATTTAGAAAAATTACACGAAATCGAAAGTAAAGATGAACCTTACTGCCAAAATTCGTTTTAACAAAGCGTCAAATCTTGGAAAAATCCATTCACAGAATCTTGTAATGAACTGAATTATTTCCAATACTCTCCCGTCCGGTCAGCTTCAATATGTACAAGATTCTTTACATCAGTCTTGCCAAGATTCTTTGAATGAACCTTTCCAAGATTCTTCCAATTAATCTTTCCGGGATTCAACGCCTTGTTAAAACGGATTTTGCCAATGAGGGTGATTCTTTATTTTTTATTTATTATCTTTTTCTTGAATGATTTTTTTCGATTTTCACAAATTTCGTCTTTTTCGAATATTAACCCTACCAGGACGAACGACAGTAACCGACAGTCGTTTGTCTTAAATTCCGACAGTTCCCGGCGGTCCAACCGTCGGAATTCATCACTCAACCGTCGGAATTTAAGACAAACGACGTTGGTTACTGTCGTTCGTCCTGGTAGGGTTGACTCGAATTGGTCAGTTCTTCGCGAGGTTTTGAAGAAACCGAACGTCTTTTGAGTAGAAAAAAAGAATGTTCTCGATAATCTTGTAAATAATATTGAAAAGATCTTTCCAAGAATCTCGAATAGAATCAAGCATTGGATCCGGAACAAGACTCTTTACAAGACTCTTTACAAGATTCTTGAAAATATTTTTCACATGATTTTGTACTTTGCAGTATATAGTCTTGACAAGAATCTTGTAAGGAAACTTGTTCCTGATTCGATTATTGATTCTTTGGAAGGTTCTTGGAAAGATTCTTAGCAAGCTTATTTACAAGATTCTTTTTTGGACAGAAAATACCAACGATGCGAATGCGAGAGAATCTTTGAAAGATTTAAAAATAGGCCGGTTCTGAAAATTTCTAAAATATTGTGTTGAACATCTTGCGGAATCTCGTGAAGCGAGTCAACTGAAATCCTTGGACAATACCTTTGAGATACTTATGAAGAATGAATGCGAGAGAATCTTTGAAACGGTTCTCGAAATTCCCGTATTCAAAATAGATACCACGACGGAGTAATGTTGAAAAAAAAATTGTAAATCATGTCGAAGAATAGTTTTAAAGAGAATCACAAAAATAAGTTCATTATTAATCGATTAGAAGCATTTCGAAGAAAATTTTCCAAAATAAGAATCTTGGAAAGATTGTTTGAAACAGCTATGAAATCAAGTCGTGGATGAGGTTCGTGGACAGTCTCGGTAAGACTCATTGGGAGAATATTAAAAATCTCCCTAAAATCGATGACACAATCTCAAGAATGTTCAAAGGTCTTTGTATGCACGCATATGCTTGAGCAAAGAAAAAATCATCTATAAATAAGTATCGAAAAATAATATTGAAAATTAACTGTCAATCATTGTCAGTGTCCTTTGAAGAGAATTTTTAACCCCTCAGAGGGGTTTGGTTATGTAAGAATCCTTCCTGAATACAATGCCAAAGAGAAATCGCGGCGGTCGACCCTCAATAAAAAGTTATGGGGTTTTTAAATTCGAAAAAAATGACGTTATAAAATTCTTCGTTTTCTGATTAGAAATGTGTTTTTTTTTCACCATTGTATTTTATATTATAAAGCGGCTGACGTTTCCCATTAATTCGACCAGCCTTGAGTTGGATGTGGGTTTTCAGTGGTGCTCATCCAAAAAAAAAGTAGTTCCGGCTGTTTTCGATCAGCCCTGTTCTCCCCACCAATATGCACCATGAGCCAATCACACGAAACTTCATGGGACTTGTAATAATTTCGAGTTGCATAATCGGCGTGAAGTGGGTATGATTTGCATAATAAAAAAATTCATAAAATACGCCGAAGACTCGATCGATGCGAAGAAGCACCATTTGTTCACAAAAATATTTTACGTCCCCTTATGTCTCCTGAGGGCCGATTCCGTCACTCGTTATGATAACGGAAGTATAACAAGGAATTGGCCCCCTGATTATTATCTGTGAGAATTGACAAAACTCTTGCTGCGCATTCTGACTGGAGCGCCGGTGAGTACAATTCTCATTCCCTCCACTCTTGGCCCGAGACGACGAAATATCGCGAAAATATTCACCACGACCTCTGATATCTATTCTGATTGGCTGTGAGCATTGACAAAACCCGTGCTGTATTATGATTGGCGCTCTGGTTAGATGCACGTTTTCCCCGCACTCTTATCACTTTGCAGGAGAATGAGCCGGAGCGCCCGAGACACAATGGCCTCGTTTGCGCCGCATGTCGGTTCGGAGCGAATTTAGCGTTAGTTGGCGTGAGCGCAATCGTTGAGATCGTTGTTAAGGAAAATAATAAATTGGAGGATCTTATTGAGTGAGTGGATCAAAAAAATTCAATTCGTTGTCTATTCGCCGAGACGTACTATCGAGAAAAAAAATTGATATCGAGAATCGTGTGGACGAACAATTGGAAAAAAAGAATTGTGTACAGCATTGCTTGCGGCAAATAAGAAAAATAAAAATTTCAAAATGAACGACGATTTGTCGGGTTTTGGCGTGTGTCATCGATAAAAAAATCGCCCCCGAAAATCGTCGTTTTTGTTGCTTCAGATGTGGGGATCGGAAAAAAAATACATAAAATATTCTCCAAGTTTGGCATCTGATTGAAAGAGGATCGTAGAGATCGTCGTCAAGAAGAATCGTATTTGGTGAGTAGAACAAAAAACTGTTTGTCACCTCGCCGTGACGTATTGACGAGAAAAAAAAATTTATTGAGAATCGTCGTTCGGACGAAGTGAAAATAAAAATTTTTTTTTTATAGAATCGCTTGCGACCAAAGAGACAAAAAAATATAATTTCGGGATCATCGTCGTCTTTTGTCGTGCCATCGAGTCCAATCATCATTTTTGTTGCTTTCGCCGTGCGGACGAAAGAAAAAAAAACCATAACATATTCTCAAATGTTTGGAATCTTGTTGGAAAAAAGAAAGTTTGAGAAAGATTTACGCCCTCATATTTTGGATCGACTCACGGAAAAGGAGGATTGTTAAAAAAATTTAAAAATTTTGATTGATGTAATTATGAATTTGGAGATGTTTGTACGGTACAAATGTAAGAGAATTGTTTGGAGATGTTATATTAGAATCGACTGACAGTTTTATTAGTGAAGTACACTCCTTGATGGTACATACTTTAATTTTACACAAAGTATTCACACTAAGATAATGCGGGTGAATATTAGCTTGGACCGTAGCATTATGCTGTGTTATACAAATCTGTTTTCCAATATCTTTTTTGGCAGCCGCTGTCAATGTCAAATTGTCTTTAGCTATATAAATTATAAATTGAGCACGATGATCATATGCCGCGACAGGTTCACTTTGGGTTGAAGTTGAATTCTTGTCTACGGCATTGAAAGCACTTGTCGCAGAGGATCCAAATCATTCTTTCGCTGCACCTCCCACTTTTATAATATTGATAATTTTCCATGTCCTTTCGCAGCTGTAAATACGAAATTTTTGTTTATCTTCAAGAGAATGTGAAATATCTGTTTTACCGAAAAGTTTTCAAACAAGTATTTCTCTTCAGTTTTGAAGAATTAAACAAAAAACAAAGTTATAGGCCGTGCGTAATTATTTTATTTTGTCCCAAATGTTGCTGATCTCCGAGAAAGACTTGTTCGAAAATTCCAGTTATCACGCTTGCACTCATGTAAACAGGTGATCGACTTTCACATCTTCTTAATTGTACATAATAAATTATTAATAGATGGAATAGTATTGGAAAAATTATTATTCGACAATTAAAGGTCTTTTTAGGGTATAAAACATGTTTGCTTACCTTGAAACGGTCTTCACAGTAAAAAAAAGTTAGATTTACTGTTTCTGAGATTATCCCGTCGCACTGCGTTTAACCATTTTTTACAAAGTTTTAAGCTCCGTGGCACTATCACAAAAACTTTGTTTCATGTACTTTTTTCCGTAATTTTACATAAAGCCACGAAACACTTCGTGTATGTTTTAATCGTTGCTATTTTCGGTTAAAATTCGTACTTGCAATAGATAGCGCTTAGGTTGTTTAACATTGTGACGTCGCAGACCATTCGTGTGACTTCGGGCATGATCAGCGCGTCGTCGGCTGTTGATCTATAATTCAATTTTCAAAATTCTATATATTCGTTATTATCAACAGAAAAAAAATAATTCATTCTCGATAAAAAACGTACATGAAATGTAGAAAAAAAAAGAATACAAAAAAAACGTTCAACAACCCAATCGCAAAATGTTCGCGTAACTTGACGATCATAATCTGATCCCCAGTGCATCGCTCAGTACCTCATGATGAGCGGAAACTTATATGAGATATTTCGCAATCAGTTTCAATTTCATTATCAATTAAATTGAAACAAGTACAAGCTCAAGTTTCAAATTCTCAACTGTGAACACGTAACAACACGCTCAAGCACTTATTTTAAAAATCAAACTATCTTCGAGAAGAATAACGTGAAAAGTGTTTAATTAAGCTTGTCTTCATTATTCTCAAAAGACGAGGACAAAGGTACAGATGGAGATGAACAAAAATGTGTTGAAGATAAAGTTTTAAAAAGTATTGCGATTATGTTTATTGTCCATTTCCGGGAAAGTAGCGGTTCATATAACCTAGAGTTATTTGAGAAAAATATTTTTTCAATTTATGCACATTATATGTTTAAAATTATAAGGACCTGTTTTTCCTGCCAATAAATACATTTCCACCACCTGTATTCAACCGACTAAACACAGTCGCACACTCAAACAAGATAAATATGATTTTCTTTTCAGAATATTCTTTCCCTTATGCTGGCCAAATACAGGGAAGACTTAATGATGTAAAAAATCATTCTTCGATTTAACGACTTCACGGCGACGAGTGTAAGATTTTGCATCATCGGTGTTAAAGATAGAAAAAAATATTTATATTTTTTCGTTGTATAAAACCTACAAAATAATGACGAATCGTTCGAGCGGCGACTTAATCCGCGCGGTTCGAGAATGTGACATCGATAAAGCTTCGGCATTGATGCCTAATTTTTGCCTATCTCATTCCGAAGCTTGGGCGGACGGATATATTTTGCTGTGCGAGACTCTCGAAAGAAACCACACAAAGATTGCCAAAATACACTTAGAGCACGGTGCCAGAGTAAACAGCAAGGAGACACCCCGAATGGACACCCCACTTGACTTTGCTGTAAAAAATAATGATCCGGCGATAGTTGCTATACTTTTGGATATAAAAGCGAATGTCGACGCTTCAAATCAATACAGAAAGACTCCTCTTCATTTATCTATTGAAGAAAATAATTTAAAAATCGTCCATCTGCTTCTGAATAAAAATGCTGATGTAAATGCTGTAAATCATTACGGTAACCTCCGCTCTATTGTGCGATAGTCAAAAGCAATGTCGAAATAGTGGAATTGCTTTGAAGGAGCAATGGTCACACGCACGCTCCACTCGCAGCTATAAATACGAAATTTTCGTTAAGCTTTAATTAATCGTCTTTTTAGGGTATAAAGCATGTTTGCTTACCTTGAAATGATATTCAGAGTAAAAAAAAATGGATTTACTGTTTCTGAGGTTATCACGTCGCACTGCGATGAACCATTTTTTACAAAGTTTCAAGTTTAAGTTCTAAATCCATTTTTCAATACTGTATATCTTCATTATCATAAAGTAATAAAAAAAATTAATTCTCAATATATAACACAATATATAAAATGTTGAATTTTTTTTTTTTTTTTTTCGTTAATACGTTCAGCAACCCAACTGTTGTGTCGTGTTTTAACAAACGAATAGATTGATTTGATATTTGAATCTCGCCGTCAAGAATTATAAACAATAAAACTCTTGTAAACCTACGAACTTTTGCAATTCACAGTTTAAATTTCCCGCGCGAATAAACAGTATATGCATGCGCTAAGGCACAGAGGTTGTTAGAAAGAGGCGGAAATATAATTATGGGAGCGTTTCTTGCAGTCCCGACGAATCAAATTATGGGAGCGTCCACTGTATTCAGTGAATGAACGAGAATCGTTGTTTGAGATCGTTGTCAAGGAAAATACATCCGCGAATCTTATTTAGTGAGTAGAACAAAAAAATTCAGTTCGTTGTCTCTGCGTCGTATTATCGAAAAAAAATCTATATCAAGAATCGTCGTGTGTCAATTACAAAATGAACGACGTGTAATTGCGGCACGAAGTGATAATATAAAGTCATAATATTTTATAAGGCAGTTATCACTTATTATTTTTGGAATATATATATTTTTTATATAAACAGTCTTCTTTGATTGTACTCTTCCTTAAACTTACCTTATTTATGATCGCAGAATGTATCGTTTTATAACGATGCAATTCGCTGTGTGCAAGACTGGTAGCGCTCTCTGGTGTCTCGATAGCCGCAGTTTTTCAGTAGATTTCCATATCTCAACATGTAACAATTCCAACTTCTACATTATTTTTAAATTCTTAATTAGGATGTAACAAGTTTGTGTTCACTATTAGTTTCTAGGCCAATCAAATTTTGTTCTGTCACAAAAAAAAAAGTAAATAACAACAAAATATATGTGTTCATACGAAAGTTCACTATATTTGGAGGTTATGCATATGAAGTATGTGTGCATGCATACACATTATGTATGTATTTATGTATGTACACTAGACGCTCCCATAACTTGACGCGTCGGGACCGGAAACGCTCCCATAACTTGACGTTCCCCTCATTCTCCCACTCTCGTGTTTTAACGCATGCGTACTGCCTTTTTGTCGAATCATGCATAGAGTAAGCGCGCGAAATTCAACCCGAAATTTGTGCTCACGCGTTATAGACATACATTTAAAGATCTGACAGCGATATATTTTGCAAATTTTTGAACTATTGATTAGAATTTAATGTTGATAATTCTTGATGAAAAGAATTGAACAGAAAATACATTAATCCGATCGTTGAAACGCGCGAGATACATTTTTCTAGAAAATGTTATGCAAAGTTGCATATATATACCTGTATTACATACGAATATTCTACAGAAATTTCATTCTTTCTCGAAAATAAAAATTCCTGTTTCTTCGAAAAAACGACTAATAGCAACACTTAATTGATCGTACGTAAATGACGAAAAAAATTTGACAGTTGAGGTTATGTTGCCCTGTGTAAAATTTCCGCAGCGCGGCAGCTGAGTTCGGAGTGGGGAGAAAGCGCGATAGGGGTCGTCAAGTTATGGGAGCGTGTTGCCATGGTAACGCGTCAAGTTATGGGAGCGGTAAAGTTATGGGAGGTTAAGTTATGGGAGCGTCTAGTGTAATATGAATGTATGTGTATGAATTTATGTATGTATGTATGTATATGTATGTATGTATGTATGTGTATGTATATATGTTGATCTGAATTATTACCTACTTCTGCCACCATGGGCGCTGGGATAGTTTCATCTATCCCCTCCACGGTCGTACATACAGGTCTTGCAGCGAAGCGGAATTTCAATGGTGGGGGTGGGCACCCTTGTATGTCACGTTTTTCGATCCTCGCGTCGACACTATACTAATACTACTATAATACTATACTACTATAATACTACTATATTGCTAGCGCTGGCCGAAACTCTCCGAACACTTTACGGTGCAGACAATATCATTCTCTCTCTCCCTCTCTGGCTCTTGCAATGCGCAAGCGCGAATGAAAGCGGGAGTGCGCTAACCAGTAACATTTATATATTGTGTCTATGTAGTGGGTTGCGCGTGCGCAGAATGACCCTGTTTAAGTCCTCTGTCTCTAATTGTTGGTAAACTCACAACTTATAGAGAAGCATAGGCCGCTAGCAATATAGGAGTATTACATACAGTGGACGCTCCCACAATTTAATCTCCCATAATTTGATCGCTCCCACAATTTTACTCGTTACCATGGCAACACGCTCCCATAATTTGATCACCCCTATCGCGCTTTCTCCCCACTCCAAACTCAGCTGCCGTGCTGAGAGGGCAACATAACCTCAATTGTCAAATTTTCCACACAATTAACACGATGAATTAAATCTTATCATCAATTAGTGTATATTTCTCAACGAAAAAGGAATTCTTACACTTCAAAAAATAAGAAACTTCCGTAAAATGTGCTATACAGATATAAAGTGGGGGAATGAGGGGAAAATCAAATTATGGGAGCGTTTCCGGTCCCGACGTATCAAATTATGGGAGCGTCCACTGTATATGGTCGACAGTAGGCTTCGCCGTCGCTGAGAAGTGTGCTCCCACTCTAGCGTTCTATGCGTGAATGTGCGACGTGCGTGAGACGGCGCACTGGACGCATGCGCACTTCTCTACGAAGGCGCACCTTGCGGCGTAAATCGGATTGAAAAACGTGACATACAAGGGTACCTACCCCCACCACCGTCGTTGCAAGACCTGTATGTTCGACCGTGATCCCCTCCAGCGTAATGCACACAGTGAATAAATATATTTAGATATTTTTCAATTCTTATTATTAACCTACTGCAACGATTTTATATATATATTTTTTATCATAGATATATATACCCAGATAGACAAACGTGCTTTAGAAAATCGCATGACGGCACAGTAACGCAATTATGACGGCAAAATATGGCATAGCGTGTCGTTGTTCAATAGCTTTCTATGTCCGAATTAAGTAGCATATTAACGCAATGCGCCGACAGATTCGCGTTATAACTATGTTAAGATCTAACGTTAGAAAGGAGCAAAGTCACAGCACGCTGTGCTGCGTATTTGCGTCTTAATTGCAGCACGTCGTGGCTGCGTATTTGCGTCTTAATTGCAGCAAGTCGTGCTGTTTATGATGTAGTTGAGCTAGCCGTCACAACGTGTCGCACACCCCCCGCTATTGTTCTCGCATGCGATATGGCCACGCCAAGGGCAGTTAAGTAAAGTCCGATTAATATAAAAAAAAATTCAGCTTGATGCAATATGACACGGCACATTTGCGCCGCGACGTGCTGCGAAAAAGCTGCTAATACGCAGCACAACGTTACGCCAATATAAGGTTTAAATCACAGTGAACTATGTGAATACGCTGCAAATGTGCAGCACGCCATGCTGCAAATACGCTGCGAATGTGCAGCACGCCGTGTTGCAAATATGCTGTAAATGTGCAGCACGCCGGGTTACAAATATGCTGCAAATGACCAGCACGCCGTGTTGCAAATATTCTACAAATCTGCAGCTGCATATTTGCAGCATTATTGCAACATTACTACCAATTACTACGTAATGTCGTGACGTTAGAATGGAGCTTAATGCGGACGTAGAAAGCTGTTTACTGACGCCACGGCTTGCTCTCGAGTGACGTGCTGTTGCCGACAATATGACGCAAAATTTCTATCTGGGTATAGTCAGTCTTTTATTTGACGTTTTTTTTCTAATTTTTTGTTCAACTTTTTTCATTAGCTCGAATTATTCATTCAGTTTGTCAAATATCATTCGCATTATATTGACAATATACATTCAGTATTAATATGGAATATATCAAAGGTTTAACCTCTCTTTTCCGCTGGTTCGCTGGTTCTCCTCGCCTTGTTGGTGTTCTATAAATTGAAAAAAACGTGTAATTGCATTAGAGTTCCTCTAGTAAGAGTTTGGCCACCGGGCTATCAATCGCTGATTGGTCAATCCAGTCGGCCATATGCTTGCGGCAAACGTGGCGGATAAATTTGAAATTAATGTTTCCAATCACTATGAAACTGTAAAAAAATTCGGTTTTTTTCCAAATATGACATTGGACATATTCTAAAGAACGATTGATGTTACTTGGGACCATTTCGTATAGAGATCATGTTCAATCATCACAAATTTTAATTTACAAGTAGACTTGCGAAAGTACGGGGCATAGGTGGAGGGGGTGTTGAGGAAGGAGCATCCAAAGGTAAACATAACCTCAAAATTGTTTTAACCAATTTTTCTCTGAGATGGCTTGATGGAATAAAAAATAAAGATTTTCTTTGTACATATACGGCAATAGATACGCAATTCTCGCGACTGTGTGTTTACGCTTGTTGCCTATAGATTTTAATTTTTTGAAATTGGCGCGTATCAACTTCCGGCGTTTGCCGGAAAATGGTGACATGGCCAAACTCTTACTAGAGGAACTCTAAATTGCATGTTCAACCATCTGTAAATAACTAGAAAGTTACTAGAATGTAGTAACTTTCTAGTAATTTCCTAGTAAGTTACTAAACTACTGCTGCTTTTCACTGCCCATGAAATACTACCATTATATTGAGGCTGGTTTATGCAGTGGCCGTAACTTGATTTAACCGTAACTTGAGAAGTTGAAAGTATATATTCCCCTTGTGGCGTTTATGCAGCTAATTCCTTAGCACTAGCCGTAACCGTAACCACAGAAAGTTCGCAACTTTCAACTTTAATGCCGTAATTTAAGAGTACGCATGCGCTTTAATGAAAAATATATCATTACCGATTGAAGTGGGGAAAATATCGCGGCGGGCTTGACCTTCGTTCGTATCTATAACCTCAAAATAAGCAAAAATGACGTTTTATATATCTCGCACACCGATTGGAGTGGGAAAAATGTCGAGGCGGGTTTTGTTCTTTGTTCGTATCTATAACCTCAAAATCAGCAAAAATGACGTTTTGCTTATCTCGCATTCTCTTATTTAGGTTATGTTTTTTGATAGAATGCGCTGAATACACTCGTCGAGCGGACGTCTCTGATTGGTTGAACGTAGAAATAACGATATTGCATAAGCGATCGTTAAATTTTTAAGTTACGTTACGATTTAAAGTTAAGTTATGGCCGCTGCACAAACCAGCCTTTACGGCCGCTGCATAAACCAGCCTTTACCCGCCCGCCCTAAGAATAACGATATACACAAAGTGCGCGCCATGTGAGGGCACCTTAAGTTCCTATGCGAATACGCCGTCAAGCCGAAACGAGGTTGGCAGCATTGAAATTGTTGTCATCCATCGGTTTTATCCATCGATTTATCGAAAAAAGCTTATAAATACCAATTTATCAATACTGAAGTGTTCCCAACAGACGCGTGTATCAGTGCATTATTGGTCTGCAGTATTGCTCTTCGTTAAAGTTGGGTTCTTCGACAGTATCTTCAGGCTTCTATCTTGGAGCATGAATTTTCTTATGGTTCGCAATTTCCCGGCTCGCATCGTCTTGAAAGTAAGTTTGAGTATTTTAAACATTTAAGGTATTATTTAATTATCGGATGATTATTTAGAATCGGAGGTTTTCCGATTTCGCGAACGAAAAAATTGTTCATTGACCCTCCGCGATCTCACTGGGACGCCTTTGTCTGTGAATAATTTTCTACATGTTAAATTGCTTTAAAAAAATCGAAATTTTCACACTGGTATTCGGCGACCCAGAGCGACAGCGGAGGGTTAAAAATTCATCATAGGCTAAAAATTGATATTTTGTAATATTTTCAGGAGTGAAAACAAATTGATCCGATATGTATTTTCTTTCATTTATTTTGGTCGTTAATATATGGTTTTTTTTGCTTCGTACAGTGCTCTCCTCACTACTTTTGACAGTTAGTACTGACGTCGGTCGCTTGTATCTGTCATCATTAAGTAAACCCAGCGCGTGTCACTCTGTCGACAGCTAATGACGGCCGATGCAAGCCCTGCTTAAAATGTCCGATTAAATATTATCAACCAACATAGGAATAATGCACAATTCTTATGATATCCTTTCGGACCTATCGCGCTTTTCTTTGGTGGTGAAGAACGGTATAGCTACTTTATGCATTCGAATAGATTACTATGCGATACGTTGATATCTATCAGATGCATATTATAGCCACGGTTTAGTTTTATATTATTTCTTTTTTATTGCAAGTACCAATGGAATTCTTTCGTCTTCGTATCATTGCACGGCATGATTCTATCGTTTTTGTATCATTACATTTTTTTCATTTTTCCGAATAATAGAGATACGATTATAATGCTAAAATTTCCTATGCACTGTGGATAAATCAAATTGAATCTTACCCGGCACTTGAAACTCCAATCATGTTCTATACGAAAAATGAGGTTTCATAAAAACTATTTGAAAAGAACGACATTTATTTGTGTAATACTTTTTCCATACGTCATGAGAATACTATTCTTTCGTTTGTGCCTCATTGCACAGCCTGATATTATAACTGATATAGCTACTTTATGCATTTGAATAGATTTCTATGCGATACGTTGGTATCTATCAGATGCATATCATAGCCACGGTTTAGTTTTATTAATTTTTTTTCTATTGCGAGGACCAATGGAATTCTTTCGTCTTCGTACCATTGCAGGGCACGATTCCATCGTTTTTGTATCATTAGATTTTTTTTTCCGAATAATAGAGATACGATTATAATGCTCAAATTTCCTATGCAATGTGGATAAATCAAATTGAATCTTACCCGGCACTCAAAACTCAAATCATGTTCTATACGAAAAATGAGGTTTTATAAAAACGATTTGCAAAGAACGACATTTATTTGTATAATTCGTTTTCCATACATCATGAGAATATTTTTCTTTCGTTTGTGTCTCATTGCACGGCCCGATATTATAACATTTATACTATAGACGATGCGGAAATGACTTGGAAGAATACATATACGGCGATAATGGTGAGTTTTTCATGATAAAACATACAATCTGTTGTATTGTGAAGTTCGTCATTGCTACTTTATGAATTTGAATAGACTTCTATGCGATACCTTGAACTCTATCAGATGACTATCGTACATTTCTTTGTTATTGCGAGAGTACCAATGGAATCCTTTCGTCTTCGTCTCATTGCAGCACATGATTCAATCGTGTTTGTATCATTATAGATTTTTATCTTTTTCCGAATGATAGAACTACGATTATGGTGCTACAATTTCCTATGCACTGTATAGATATAAGAAATTGAATCTTATCCGGCATTTAAAACTCCAATCATATTCTATATCAAAAATGCAGTTTCATAAAAACGATGTGATAAGAACGATATTTATTTGTATAATTCGTTTTCCATACATCATGAGAATACTATTCTTTCGTTTGTGTCTCATTACACAGCCTGATCTTATAAGTATACTGATGAGTATCTCTTAATGTAATACATATCATTCCAGTTCAGCCTGCATTATTCATTATCAGTAGCATTTCATTGCGAATGTATGTATTACGTCATAAAGAGTACAGTCAAGCATACTGTTGCAAATGAATCACTTTGAATGTCATGCGTATCATTGCAGTCGAAGTATGCGAATTTTCATATTTAAAAACCACATTTTTATATTTAAAAACCACTAAACAAGGATTGATGTGGTTTTTAAATATGAAAATTCGCATACTTCGACTGCAATGATATGCATGACATTCAAAATGATTCATTTGCAACAGTATTCTTCACTGTACTCTTTATGACAATGCATATATTCGCAATGAAATGCTACTGATAATGAATAATGCAGGCTGAACTGCAATGATACGTATTACATTGAGAAATACTCATCAGTATACTAATAAGATCAGGCTAGTAATGAGACACAAACGAAAGAATAGTATTCTCATGATGTAAGGAAAACGAATTATACAAGTAAATATCGTTTTTATCACATCGTTTTTACGAAACAGCATTTTTCATATAGAATATGATTCGAGTTTTAAATACCGGATAAGATTAAATTCGAAATATCCGAGGTGCATAGAAAATTTTAGAACCATAATTATATCTCTATTATTTGGAAACAGAAAAAAATGTAACGATACAAAAACGATAGAATCATGCCCTGCAATGAGACGAAGACGAAAGGATTCCATTGGTACTCTCGCAATAACAAAAAAATCAAATAAATCTAAACCGTGGCTACGATATTTATCTGATAGAGTTCAAGATACTGCATAGAAACCTATTCAAATTCATAAAGTAGCAATGACGAACTTCACATTACAATAGATGGTATGTTTGATCATGGAAAACTCACCATCATCGCCGTATATGTATTTTTTGAAAGAGTACATCTTTATGACGTAGTACATACATTCGCAATAAAATGCTGCTGATAATGAATAATACAGGCTGAACTGCAATTATACGTATTACATTACGAAATACTCATCAGTATACTTTACTGGATTCTTTATTACGTAGTACATAAATTCGTAATGAAATGCTTCTAGTAATAAATAAGCCATGCTGAACTGCAATGAGACGTATCGCATTCAAAATGATTCATTTTCATTGAAATGTCAGACGTTATTATTTATTCAGTATTAAATATATTCGCAATGAAATGCTACTAGTAATAAATAATACAGGTTGCGAACTACACTGAGACGTATTACATTGGAAAATATTTGTTTACATGAAATCTTTATACGATAAATATTATTCATAGATATATGATTCAACTTCATAATGATCGTATGAACGATCCCAAATTGAACTGCATAAAAGCAGAGTGCACTGTAACGGGACGACCTGGGGCTCGCCAAGATCTCGACACTTCGTCTGAGATTCGTTAGGTGGCATCGGTCGATATGCGCTCTCGCGCTAGCGAGAGCACCGCGGAACACCGATAAAGTCCGGTGTATTACCAGCATCGGAGTCCTCAATTAACAATCAATTGTTGGAACATTTACTCGCGCTGTGTGGTCGCGTAGTCCTATGGACTAAAGACTACATATTTTTATTAACTGGATAATTCGATATTTGAATAAATTGGAATTTATAAAAAAATTCAAATATCGAAACGTTTCAGTACTTTATACAATATTTGTATAGAACATGATAAGATTTGGTTCATATGAATAAGATCTTGATTGCGTAATATATAAATCACGAACACGAAAGGAAACGATACATGTTGTTTAGGTGCCACGCTATACGACGTAACACATTCGTGCATATACATTTACATCAAACAAAGAGAACGAAAACGAAAGGTACAATAATACATAGCATATACGAATAGATTCAGTCGCATAAACAACATTTGTTGTATACCACAAACCTACGCAAAGGGGTGGTATCATTCATTCTCTATTAATTCTGATTAGTTCGGATTAATCGGATGGATACATTAACATCAAACAAAAACAACGAAAACGAAAGGTACAATGAAACATAGCATATACGAATAGATTCACTTGCATAAGCAACATATGTCGTATATCGCAAACCTATCCAATGGGGTGGTATCATTCATTCGCTATTAATTCGGATTGGAGCTCGATACTGTAAAGTCATCATGATCCGATACGATTCCCATCACATTAATTTGCAGCTGTTTACGAAAAACAGGAATCAGAAACACGAAAGGAAACGAAACCCATTTTTTTTTTCGTTTCCTATCGGACATTTTAAGCAGGGAGTACTGGTTGACAGGAGATTATTAAATATGGTCTATAATCCAACGTATTTTTGCACTCCCATTTCTACTTCGGCTTTTCGACTTTTATTTGAGACTAGCTGAAGTGTTGTTCGCAGTGACTTTTTGTAATGCGCTGTTGCATAAGAAAACTGCATGAAATCTCTGCCAATGCAAATGCTTATGCTAGCTGTACACTATTGCGAGACAGCCGGCAGTCAACCGAGAGTAAGAGTATAAAGGGTATGCTAGGCTCGTCTCGAGCTCTCTCATGTGGAGCAGTCGTATACAAGATAGTCTCGTGTGAGAGCCGCGGTAAGAGTGTACCCTACCAAACCAAACGACCGCTCGGTTGCGGTGGTTGCGGTCGCTTTCTGGTCAAATTCTCAATTTCAGGGGGGGTAAGCGATTTTTAAGCCGCCGTATGGCCGCTCTCGATGGTGGCGCCATCTAGAACAGCGACCGTGGTGCGACCACGAAGCGAACGTGGCGCGACCACGAAACCGTGGTGCGACCATGAAGCGACCGTGGTGCGACCACAAAGCGACCGGTCGAATTTTCAATTTCAGCGGGGTAAAGCGACCGCAGAGAGACCGGTCTTTTCATGGTCGCTTTCAAGTGGCTTGGTTTGTTAGGGTACAGCTAGCATAATATTTTTTTGGGTATAAATTATATTACCATATACTATAAGAACCTGATTTTCGTTATGAACAGTTTGTGTGCAAACCAGTGTACGGCTAAGCTGCCACTCATTCGGTTGAGGTTTGAGGCCAATGCTGCTTGACTTGGTTCATCGCTGACGCTGTCCACTGGTGGTGGCTTTCCTGTTATCACACTTCCCGGTGGAAATATATTGTTTATTTTCAAAATTTAATGAAATGATGTGGAATTATAAGCTTGCAGAAAAGATTGACTTGATTGTCTTGATTGATCGACTGCAGTGCATCCCTTCATTTCTTTGCGGCTCAATATGTTTCAAGAATACATCTTAATTAAGGTTGTTTAAATAAAAAGTTTAAAAAACAGTTCATACAAGCTGAATCCAAGAATGGCCATGTCCAATTTAGATACAATCAGTGCTGTAATACTTTGTAAAATCTATTGAAGAACACAAAATAAAAGTTTCGACAAATTGAGACAGCAGCTTTATCGTTATGAGCATATGTTTTAACTTATGAGCATAAAGATGAAGCTGCTGTTATACAATTGTTTGAATATTGAATAATTATTTCCAAAGCGCTCTTCTAATTTGAAAGATTTTCTTTGCCAAACATAACTGTTATTCTTATCATTATTATATTTTTGTTGACGAAAATTTATGCTTGCTCTCAACGACCATTTGTAGAAAAAAAAGTAATGCTAAAAAGGTTTGTTTCCCAATTAAAATCGGATCATGGAAACCTGGAAAACCTGGAAATGTCGGGGGATTTTAGATCTCTGGAAAAGTCATTGAATGGTCAGGAGATTTTCTAACTTTTCTGGAATTTCAGACTAGCCTAAGAAAAAAGACATTCTTTGACTGAAGAATATTTTATTATTTTAAGCATTTATAATAAAAAGCGTCAATCAAAGAGTTTATTCAAAAGTGATGAAAGGTTCAGAGGAATTTTGAGCATTAAAAAATCCTGGTGCTCAAATGATTTTTATCACACGAAGCGTTTTATGTGATGCAATTCCGAGAAATAAAATAACTGGCAAATAAAATAATTTTGCTTCCTCATGAAGGAAGCTATGTTTTTGCAAAAAAATGTATGTCGCAATTTTCATGTTAGAATGTTGAAAATGTCCTAAAACGTCGAGAAATCACATTTGAATGTGATTTTTTTAAAAATGCTTGTGGGTCGTCTAACTTTCGTTATTTCGCAGTTATCACCCTGGAATTTTATATACGGATACATATTATAATAAATTCAATTAGGGAAAAATCGCTCAAGAGGTTCGGGTTAAAAAAAATGTCAATTTTTCGTAAAAAAAATTGTAAGTTCTCAAACTTTTGTAGTTTTGCATCAATCCAGCTGGATTTTTTTATTATACATTTTATTATACAACGAAAAATAAGACTGAATTTCAGGAAAACGGATTGAGATGTTCGGTTAAATAATTATTTTGTTAACGCTCCTACATTCCCATTTTTGCAAGTATCGAGCTAAAATTTTTTGCACAAATACGGTAAATGACAAAAATGTTTAAAATTAAGAATTCAATTTTGTAAAAATCGCTCGAGGTTTGTTGTAAAAAGATGTTTGAAATTTTCGAAAAAGACTTGTTCACACTAAGTTTCCTAATGTAGCAGCACCAATACACAAGATAACAAAAACAATAATGTAATTGAACAGAATTGGTAAACAATCATGCAAATTGGCAATTTACATATACAGTGGACGCTCCCACAACTGAACACTCCATAACTTAACAGCTTCGTTTTCGTTTTTTTCCGTCTTGAGTTGCAATTTTATAAAAAAAATACAAACAAAATATCGATATTCATTTCCATATGTTTTTTGAAGTTTTAAACACAAAAATTTGTTTTCTTTAACTTCGACCCTTTTAATTTTTTTGAAAAAATTCACCAATATTTAAAAGACATTTTCACAAGTACTAAAAAATTGGCAGCTTGTGATTCTCATAACTTGAATTTTTTAATCGATTTTTGAAGTTATAAAAAACATGAAAGAAGTAAAAAAAAAAAATCGCTGCGACGCTCATTCACGCCTGATCCGTCTGCCGTCCGTTTCAGTGTTATTCGATGTAACAACCATCAATATTTATGAGTTATTAACGCTAAATTGTTAATACGTTCTTTGATGATTTCGTGAACATGATCGCAGAAAAAAAATAACACAACAGTCTTCCGATCTCAACCGAAGTAATGCCCGCGTAGAAAAAAAGAATCTTGGAAAGAATCTTTGAAAGGATATTACAAAGATTCTTTGAATCTTAGAAAGATGTTTAAAAAGATTCTTAGAATCTTGAAAAGAATCTTGAAAAGAATCACGGATACGATCCGGAGCGGGATTCTTTTAAAGATTCTTTCCAAGATTCTAAGAATCTTTTTAAGATTCTTGCAAAGATTCTTTCCAAGATTCTAAGAATCTTTTTAAGATTCTTTCAAAGATTTTTTAAAAGATTCTTTCAAAGATTCTTTTGTCGCATCGGATGAAAATCTTTCGAAAAATCGTTAAAAGATTTTTTGAAACAATGAGGTTTTTTCGAAACCTCACGAAAAACTAAAAATTGACCAATTCGAGTCAATTTTTGAAAACGTAGAAATTTGAGAAAATCGAGGAACTTTATTTGGGAAAAGATAGAAAATCAAAAATAAAGATGACCAGCATGGCCAAATTCCGTTTTAAAATTCATTCAAAGAAACTTGGAAAGATTAATTGGAAGAATCTCAGAAAGATTAATTTAAAGAATCTTGGAAAAATTCATTTAAAAAATCTTGGAAACGTTCATTGAAAAAATCTTGGAAAGATCAATTGGAAAAATCTCAGAGAGACTAATATAAAAAATCTTGTATAAGCAGATCGGTCGGGAGAATATTGGAAATAATTTTGTTTTTTCCAAAATTTCCAAGATTCTGTAAATGAATTTGGTCATGATGGTGTTTTTTATTTTTGATTTAATATTCTTTTTCTAAATAATGTTTTTCGATTTTCTCAAATTTCTTCTTTTTCGAAAATTGACTCGAATTGGTCAGTTTTTAGTTTTTCGTGAGGTTTCGAAAAAACCTCATCGTTTCAAAGAATCTTTTAAAGATTCTTCGAAAGATTCTCATCCGATGCGACAAAAGAATCTTTGAAAGAATCTTTTAAAAAATCTTTGAAAGAATCTTAAAAAGATTCTTAGAATCTTAGAAAGAATCTTTGCAAGAATCTTAAAAAGATTCTTCCTAAGATTCAAAGAATCTTTGTAAGATCCTTTCAAAGATTCTTTCAAAGATTCTTTTTTTCTACGCGGGTGCTTACACTAGTTGGAATGACGCGGCAGACGGACCAGACGTAAATTAGCGTCGCAGCGGTCATTTGTTATACTTTTTTCATATTTTTTATAACTTCAAAAATATATAAAAAATACAAGTTATTAGAATCACAAGCTGTCAATTTTTTTGTACTTGCGAAAATGTTTCTTGAAAAGTGGTGATTTTTTTCAAAAAAATGAAAGGAGTCGAAGTTGAGAAAAAAAATGTTGTGTTTAAAACTTCAAAAAACATGAAAATAAATATCAATATTTTTTTTGTATTTTTTATTATAAAACTGCAACTCAAGACGGAAAAAAACTACCTTTTGTCTTATTTTTATATCTCCGGTTTTTAAAAAGTTATGAACATTTAAAAAAAAATTGTGTCAACTTTTGAAAAATTTATTGTGGTTAGTTGGGTTGACACAAGAATGTAAAAAAATTCAGAAAGACTGCTTTCAGTACGGAAAAAAAAAAAATTTTAACAAAATAAAAAATAATCGGGTCCACGCATCGGTCGGCTTGATATGGAATACATCATGTATATATATTTATATATGCAGCTTTGTATAAAAATATGTAAAAAAATGTATCTCGCGCGTTCCAACAATCAGATAAATGTATTTTCTGTTGAAGTATTTTCATCTAGAGTTATAACCATTAAATTTTTATCAATCTTCTAAAAATTTGCAAATTATATCGCTGTCAGATTTTGAAAGGGATGTACAATAAAAATGATTATGTGTATCAAATAATTTTCTCCATTCAAAAGATTGGCTTTTAAAGTGCGGCCCATAATATACTTATGGCTCAATTCGTTTCCAACATGAATTTTTTATTAATGTTGCATAAATTAAATGTTTAAAAGACGGTTTATCCAACCTTTATAAAATAACGGACGTATAGAATTTTTATACAATCAATACGGTTATACCCTTAGTAAAATTGATTTACAACCGTAAAATGTAAGCTCCAACGAGTTGATGCATATAAAGTATGCGTATAATGATGAAGATGCAATGATCCAATGTAATAAATATTTAATAATTATTTCCAAAGCGCTATGCATTTTTGAAAGATTTTCTTTGCAATGTAGAACTTTTATTATTGCCATTATAATAATTTTATAATAAGTTAACTTCATTACTTAATTATAATAAGTTAACTTCGTTAATCGTTAATTCGTTACTCAAAAAGTTAATTTCGATAATCGTTAAAGCGTCAACTTTTCGTAAATTTAACGCAAGTTGAAGTTATCCGTTAAAAGTTAACCACTCAGAAGTTTTATTGGTAATTGGTTTTATGCTTAAGTATTATATATTAAAGTACTAGAGTCTACTTGAGAAGGCAAAAAGAAAGGAAATTTTGAAGATTTATTTTCTCAGCTCCTCTATAAGATGTGGATATAAAACTGTTTTTACAATGTTGTTTCGTCCTTTGAAAATAGAAAAAAAATATGATTTTTCATTTTGATTTTTTTAATAATTTTTAGAAGGCGCTAAGTCGAGTCTTCGAAAATGTCTTGCCCCATGGCCGATAGTTAATCTTAGGATTGGTAAGTCACACAAAAAAAGGTAAAGAAGCATTTTAAAGAGAAAGGTTGTTTACACAACAATTTACAACCGTTAATGAAAAATCGATATAAATAAATGGCTGATGTTTGAAATGAATTGTTGAAATTTTAATTTTTAATCTTCATTTCAAACATGTACAATTTTTCTTTAAATCGATTACTCATCAACGGTGGCAAATTGATGTGTAAGAAATCTTCCTCTTTAAAATGCCTGTTTGTTTTTTTTTTTTGAAACTTGCCAATCCTCAAATAAACTGTCGGACATGGGACAATCAATTTCCGACTTTCGCGTATCTTATAAATTATTCAAAGAATCAAAATGAAATATTTTTTTGCATTTTCGAAGGATGAAAGAATGTTTAAAATAAAAGTTTTATAGCAATATATGATAAAGGAGCTGAAAATAAAAATTAAAAAATTTGATTTATGTCGCCTTCTAAAGTATACGAGTAATTTGAAGATGGTACAATGGTAAGTAAAACAATTTGGTAGATTAAGTGTTAGATGTTTTTAAAAAGAAAATGCAGAATTGTATGTAGGTAACATTAAGAATAGCAATCAATTATTGCAAGATTCCTGCTAATGTTTCATAAGGTGCACGTTTTCCTTCATGAACATTAGCATATTAATATTATCATCAGAAAATGATGATCGTTTAGCCCGTAAAATATCTTTTCCTTTCGAACAAATAGGTTCTACTGTAGAACCAGACGAAATAGCAGTATTATATCTATTGAATAGATTTATTAAAAGTGGTTTACCTAGAAAGGCAGCATCTTAAAGAGGCTCCTTTGACTTTAGGTCCAGCCAAGATCTTGCCAAATTCTGAGCTTCGTTTTGAACGGATTTGTGACCTTCAAATCTCTCTTCAGACTATTTAACAGCATGAAAAAAATTATATTCTTTCTCATAACTGATACTTTCGCTAATACTAATACTACCCTCTTCGTTCACGATCAAGTTAAATGAAGTCACGTCCGTAACCAATGTAACCGGCTGTAGTTAATTGAAGTTCAATTGAACGGAAGTTAAAAGGACCGTTGATAATTTTTTATTTCAACTTAAAATCCAGATTCCTGTCCAGATTTGAGTAGCGCGTATATTTTCATTTTACTCACCATTATAGTAATATTGGTTTGATTTACGTAGCAATATTGCATGTTCATTTAGAAAGCCTGTAAGTATTTGAAGGTTACGAATGATACGATTTTTAATTTGCCATTTAAAGTGCCATTGAAAAGTGTAATATGCACACAATATTGAAAATATTCTACTAAATGATAGTAAAAAATTTATTATACGAGAATGTAATTCTATTAAACATTTGTGTGAATAATGCGTCAATGCCCATGATTCGTTGACATATTAACAACTTTCATAATGGACCGTGCTTGTTTATGTAAAAAAAAACCTCAGAGCTGTTCGATTAGGGAAAGTAAATTAGGAAATGGCGAACGTGGCCTCATATCTGGGCGGGATATATTTCGGTGTGTATGATGTATAATTTGTTTCACGCTCACATGCATGCACAATCGATGAAGAAATACGCTGAAACCACTGCTGAAAAAGTAATATGTTCCCGGACTGTATCAATTTTGTGTTTGTTTGCTCACGACCATTAGATTCTTCCAAAGTTCATCTCGTCTGCACGTTCTACAATGGATTGTCGTTAAGTTGATTGAAGCTCCGATATTGAAATGCCGAAGCCGTGGAAAAAATTTGACGATTACTCGCAGAGTAGTCTTAGAAGACTGAAGCGTCAGCGGATCGCCGATGACGACAGAAGCGAAGGTTCGTCTTCGCCTCGTGATAATCCCGTTCAATTGGGAACAACATCGGAGGATTTGTCGCTTGTTTTGAACAAGGATACGGATGATGGTTGTTCAGCATTGAACGTCTTGCCATCGCCCATTGCTGAAGACGATGACGCTGCTAGTGAGCTCTCGTATGTCTCTCCCGAGGAACCGACTGTTGATTCAGACTCCGATTGTTATTTTAACGATAACGAAGACGACGACGACGATATTGATTATGAGGAAAACTTTGATCCTGAGCCAAACAGTGACGATGAGCCGTTGTACGAGGGTGCGCCTCTAACTGTCGCCGAAAGCTTGGTAAGCGTTTTGAATCTAGCATTGCGACACAAAGTCACTGGCGCATTGCTCTCAGATATTTTGGGCTTAATTGCATTGCATTGTCCTGCTAACAACAAGTGTAAAAAAACGCTCTATACCTTCAAGAAGTACTTTGCCGAAAAGCAAGTTTTTACCGAAGGTATTGTACGTCATTTTCACTGTGAGCAGTGTTACAAAAAAGTTGAAAATCAGGATTCGATTTGTCCGTCGTGTGACGCCGCAACGAAAATTGACTATTTCATTGAAGTTCCGATAATCCCTCAAATCAAAACTTTGTACAAACGCCCAGAGTTCTACGAAATGATTCAGACCAGATTCGATTTTGAACGTGAAAATGTGATTGACATATCAGACATATACGACGGGATGGTATACAAAGATTTGAGTAAGCCCAACGGCTTTTTGTCTGATCGCGCCAATATATCGTTGACGTGGTACACCGATGGCATCCGAATTTTTAAGTCGTCCAAGTTTTCTATATGGCCTGTTTACTTGATCATAAACGAACTGCCGTATTCAATGAGGACCCGAAAGGAAAATGTCGTGCTCGCAGCTATTTGGTTTGGTCATGAGAAGCCTCAACCAAATTTATTTCTGGACCCACTGAAGTCGAGTGTGAGAGAGCTGCGCCGGGGAATCAGTGTCGATATACCGAACGCTGAGGCTCCTCTTATCGTCAAGGGTATGATTGTGTGCGGGACCTGTGACTTGCCAGCTAAAGCTCTTTTCCTCAATATGAAACAGTATAATGGAAAATTCGGTTGCCAAAAATGTAAGCAGGAGGGAGAATACTTGCATAACGAGAGAGTACTCGTTTATCCGTACGAGAGTTTTGTATTGCGAACGGACGAAGAAACTGTTGAGCATGCCGGATTAGCTGTCAATGCTGGCATATCAGTATGTGGTGTAAAAGGTCCCACTGTCCTGTCATCGCTTGTACATGAGAAGATGAGGGCAACCGCAGTTGACAGTATGCACTGTGTTTACGAAGGAGTCGTAACATCCTTGATGAGTTACATGTTCTCACCGAATTTCTCCGATCATCCTGCTTCTTTGATACAATACGTTGATCTCATTGATGAGCGGATCGCGGCTTTGAGACCACCATCTTCAATGCAAAGGCATCCCCGATCGATTGCCAAACATCTCGCTTATTGGAAAGCACACGAAAGGAAAGCGTGGTTACACTATTGGTCTATTCCGTGTACGTACGATCTCATGGAGGAGAAGTACTCAAATCATTATATGCTGCTTGTACTCGGAATAACACTGCTCAACAAATCGAGCATATCCGAACATGACTTGGATATAGCGTCTCGAGCGTTGACGGAATTCGTATCGATGTTTGAAAACCTGTACCATCTGCCGAATATGAGCAACAATCTCCATCAGTTGCTTCACTTGGTCGAAAATGTCCGTCAGTTTGGTCCTTTGTGGACGACTTCGTGCTTTCCCTTTGAAGATTTGAATGGGACACTGAAAAGCTTGGTGCACGGTAGCAATTCAGCACAGTTGCAAATCCGTTCTGCCGCATCGATGTTTTTGGTTCTAGCATCCCTGAACAGTGAAGTTTTGGTTGAGGGAACACCGGCGCATTCTTTTTGTGAAAAATTGGGGTACAAGCATGGCAGAATGAAGCGACATTTGATTTCAGGCACCACTTACATAGTCGGAAAGTGCAACAAAATTGTAGAGCTTCCTCCTTCAGTAACTCAAGTTTTCGAAGAATTGAATGTGCATGGCACGGCATATTTTCAGTATCGGAGACTGCTCAAGGGAAAAATATTATTTTCCTGTACGGAATACAGTCGCAGCGCAAAGTCGGACTCATCATTCGCTTCATACTCCGGTGAAAACGGATCGAATGAAATTGGACGAATTCGCTGTTTCATCAGAGTTTCGTACTGTCCTTGCCGCACATATTGCAACTGCAATGCCCATAATTACGCTATATTGAGGCCGTGTGTTCTGCAGAACAAGTTCTCAACGTGCATAGACGGTAATGTCTTGTCTAGTGTACACAGTATTGTGGAATTGGCAAACAGCGAACTCGCAGTGGACGTACAAAAATTGAATTCCGTTTGTTATTATGCCAAAGTGAAGGATTCTTCGGAGAGATTCGTAATCGAGCCGGTGAATTTGTTGGAATTTGAATGAAATGCCATATTCCAGCAATTATCGATTTTTTTAGAGCAATACTGAGTTATTCGACATCATTACCAGTCTTCGATGATTGTTCCTGACGTTTTTTTCTTATCAGTATCGACATGAAGGACGGAGATAAATTTTTATGTTTACTGCTTCAATAGAGTTGCCGCAGGCTATCGCGTTTAATTTGCCTTCGATATAAGGAACGTTTTGAGTTGCTATTATTTTCGTTTTATATAAATTTGGCCAAATAGTAACTTTCTTGATATTTTACACTACATAACAACTTATGTTTTGATTAATTGTGGTGTAATTTCGGATTATTAATGCTTTTTGTCTTTCTTGTAATGTTTTGATCGACTTCAATAGAAGGGAGGACTGCTCGATTACCTCGTATGAATTATTGCGCGCTTATACGATTGTCGTGTCTGGCTATGTTCGATACGATATTTATCACATTGTACTGTACGTTTCGTTCACCGTAATCTTCGAAATATAGAATAAGCAAAGAATATTTGCTTTGCCAAGGAGCCGACGTTTTGAAATATAATATTATATATCTATGAATATAATATAAATATTACGCCGCCGTCGCCGCCGCCGCCGCCGTGTACAACAATCGAGGGGTTTGGTGAGGCTTGAGTTTGGTGACGCGAGGGCGCGTAGCGCCCGAGCCCCACGTACCCTAGTATGTATATCGGGCCCCACAAACCTTAGTATGTACATATATGTATATTATATAAATATTTCGTCGCTGCCGCCGCCGTGTACAAGAATCGAGGTGTTTGTTGAGGTTTGGGTTTGATGACGCGAGTGCGCGTAGCGCCCGAGCCCCACGGGCTCGGGCTCGGGCGCTACGCGCACTCGCGTCATCAAACCCAAACCTCAACAAACACCTCGATTCTTGTACACGGCGGCGGCAGCGACGAAATATTTATATAATATACAGAGATAAATTTTGTATTATAATGTTCTTGCGCGCGGCAGAACAGGTGCTCGATTATTTGATGTAAGAACTCTCGCAGAGCGGAAAACGGTATCTGAGATTCCCTTGGAATCAATGGAGAAATATGGATTTTTCTTTAAATATTGCCATTGACGGTGAAGTGCTTGCGTGCAGATTTTTCATATCTTTCGTATTGTATCGCAAGTTCTGTTTTTATTGCATGTCTTATATGAAACGAGCGTATTGAAGTTTTTGTTTGTTCGCTGGATATAATAGTAGCCAGTTACGTAATGATGTATTGCAATACAAGAGACGAGTGTCTGCTTATCGTGTATGAAAGCACTGACTAAGCGGAATACGATTTGTGAAATATAATAGGATGCGATATTTTATCGTTTTATTCCACAATAGGGACGCTATACGCTAGTAGTTTTAGCTCAGTTTCCTTGCGTACAGCAATGATCTCGCTACTTCGACGAAGGTTCGGTTCTCCGGCTCAGCCGCTCCATTTTGGTCAGGGGCTGCATGGAACCGTTTTAACGTGCTTCATTCCGAGACTATTGGTGAGTTCGCGGACCTTCCTGTTCGTGAATTATGAGAGCGATATTGTAATAGTATTTTGTGCATCTGTGGCCAGAGATACGGCTTTTTGATGAGCTTCAAGTTTGCCGCACGGGCGAACCGAAGGCCAACCACGCGAGCCAAAAGACTATTAGCGAGAAAAGAGCCACCACGCGAGACAAATGTGGCAAAAAAAATAAAATAATGCATGCGAGAAAACAAAATTTCTCCTGCTATTCCTTTTCGCTTTAAGAAGTGAGACCGATATATTTGTTCTCATGTTTTCTAAATTATTATGAGCCTCCTCAATAGCATCTTATGCGATTCTATTTTGCATGAGGGACGAGAGTAAATTTTTTTCTTTTTTTTTCGTTTGAGGCGAAGTATCTAGAACGAGCTGCATGGATGCGGTTCAGTCGATAATGTAGAAAAAGCTCGTGTTGTAAGTATATTTACGTTACGTTATTTTTTTATTTTATTTTTTTCCCATCCAAATATCAAAATCGATATTGTAAATGATCCTCAGATCCGTTTGATATCCTTATCCTGTCCCGGGGGAAATGTCACAGTCTGGAAATTCTGAAATTCTTCGATACTATTTTATTATTCTGTTTGAAACATGAAATCGGAATTGTAATATAAAATCATTGTTAAATCTAAATTGGATGATGAAATTTCAAAGTTGGAGTTACCTGACTCTGACATTTTCCCCACCCCGATGGAAGAGACCCACCACCTTCACGTGGTTTCCATCGAGTAGTCTCGGTTTACGCTTAACATTTTATTTTTTCTTCGAAATATAATTTGTGGAAATCGGGAACGTAATAATCACATCTAATTTATTAGCGTAAACTGAGATTAGCCGAGAGTGGGGATATCCTTTCTCAAGAATATACATTTTTTCAAATATTCGACAAAAGTTCCGAGATTCCTGACATGTCATTGGTGATATTGGTAAAGGTAGGAGATAATATACCGGGGGTCCCATTTTAATCTTGCAGTTGATGTATCTCGAAAAATATTGCTCCGATCAAAAATTGAGTGGAACAAAACTTTTAGGATTCAAAAAAAATGTTCGTTTTGGTCGTAAATTCGAAATGGCGGCGTTAATATGGCTGACATATTTTTTTAAAATGGAAACATAATTTTTTCTTCATTAAAAAATTTGTCAGATCCAATCTAAGATCTTTTGTAGGAACATTTTTTGATACAATCCATAACAGAGGGTGTCCCATTTTAATTTCACAGCTGAATTGTCTTGAAAAATACTGCTTAGATAAAAAATCGAGTGGAATAAAACTTTTAGGGTTCAAAGAAGGCCGTTGAAAAGATTTGTTTGTTTGTGGTCCAAAATGTAAAGGAGCGTTGTTAAGATGGCCGACAGGTTTTTTAAACAATGAAAACATCATTTTTTTCACAAAAAAATGTGTCACTGACAAGGAGATTTTGGAGTGGATAAAATACTGCGAAAGTGATGAGACTCCACCTCCTCGTCCTCGTGGTTATCCCGGATAACGCTCAAATAATAAAAAATGGTGATCTATTATGGACTGTATAAAATAAATTGTTGGTTTGGATATGCGGCCGTGTAGAGAAATGTTAAAGGAAGGAATCGGCTGCGATTCCTTCCTTTAACATGCAGCCGATTCCTTCCTTTAACATGTATAAAATAAATGTTCCTACAAAAGATGTTTGATTGGATCTGACAAATTTTTTGTTAAAAAAAAGTCATGTTTCCATTTGAAAAAAAATATGTCACCCATCTCAACGCCGCCATTTTGAATTTTGGATCATAACAAAAAAAAAATTTAACGTCCCTCTCTGAACTCTACACGTTTTGTTGCACTCAAATTTCTATCGGAGTAGTATTTTGCGAGATAAATCGACTGTAAGAATAAAATGGCACACCCGGTATGTAGCTCCAGAGGTGAATTGACGTATCAATTTTTATCGTTGATGTTAATAAAGTAAAATACCATTTCGCCGTTGTTTGATTTTAAAGGAGGGGCGGCCTTTGCGCTATTAAACGCCAATATTTTGTCTGTGAACATTGTGTATACGGTATTATAGTTTTCGGCCTTTATTAATAGAACCAATTCCATTACGAGCTAACATAGTTGTTGGTTCGACATTGTTGTTCCTGTTAATAAATGTGTATTGCGGAGTATGTGTGACTTGTTGTATTAAATCATTCATTTCACTCTTTAATCGTTATTTATTTTATTTCATAATCGATTAATGCGAATGAGGCACGGAAACCCAAAGTATCGTGATTCTGGGCATCGATAACAATCTACAGCGAGATAAATGAATGTTCTTCAGCAAAATATTCTCGTGCATTGGATTCGTTGGCGACGAATTGAAGTCGCAGACTATCACATTCGTCACGATATTCCAGCATCATCTGTCGTCGTAGCCATGAATTTTATCAAGGAGTTTGCAAAATCTGCATTGAGTTAAAGGGTATAGCCGGATAAGCATGTGAAATCTGCCCCCAGCGATTTCCAAAATTCCACATGGCTGATCGATTTCTAATTGGAAAAAAACATTTTCCTGAAAATTTCAGATTTTTAACCCAAAAAGTGACGTCACAATTAAAAAAAACGTGTTTTTAAGTATTTATTTTATTGTAACTATTCTACGCAATATTTTTTTACAAAAATTTTTTTGCTAACAATTACGAATGAGAGACGTCAAAAAGTAATTTTGTTATAAGTTTTCAATCATTGCCTTTAAAAAAAAAAAAAAAAAGTTTTTGTCGCTATATTTAAATATGTTCCTTTCGGGTGTCAATCACGAATTATTCATAGAAAACCTCTTTCTTGCTCTTCTTAATACAGTAAAATTTTCAGCTCGATCCATTTGGTGCAACATAGTCGAAAAAAATAAAATCGATTTTTTTCACATTTCCTTCAAATATTATTTACTATTTACGTACTTGTAAAATATTCTTTTTCATTTCAAAATATATAAAAAATATGATATCATTTCTCCATACTATTAGGGAAATTATTCAGTGATATAAGAAAAACAAAATTTTTAATTTTATCAATTATGTTATCATATCAATATTGCTCGACAAAAGTTTTTATCAATTATTTATATTGAATAAAATAATTTCATATGGAGATATCAATTTTTCTTTAATACAAGTAATTAAATGAAATTACCTAGTTACCCTATAACTATATAAGCAATCTTTGTCAAGACGAGTCCGATACTGTGTAAATAAATATAAATTCCTGTCTTCATTAGATTTGGCGCAAGACTTGGTCGAGATCTCTACTAGGGTTCAATATAAGAAATTATTTGTAAAAATTGTTTTAAAAAACGTCAGTTAACCTTCGTCACTATTTTCATTCACTATTGCATTGACTTTTTCATCTATAAATAAACGACTTAATATCTTGGCAGATCTTATATTATGTATTGTAGCTCAATATCGTGCGTGAGAAAGAAACAGTTGTAATGTTTAAAAAAAATTGTTTCATTCAAATACATATTTGCACAGTTTGAAAAAATATTTATTCATATTAAATAAAATTTATTAAATTGCAATATATTTCCTAATAGGTATATTAAAAAAAAAAATCGTTGAAATCGTGTAAGGCCGGCCCACAACTAAAAAAAATTATTTGGCTTGTTTAGGATTGAATTAAATGTACTAGATCTTTTTTTCTGGGTGTAACGTCTTCACTGTTCAGTATGTAAAAATCACAGTAAATATTATAAAATTACAAGTAAAATCTCGGCACATTAGCTCAAAACATACCGTTGTTTCATTGATTATCAGCCAAGTACGAATAAAATCTCTGGCATTAAACGATATCGTCGTGATTGTGCTAATGGTAAGCGTACTGGCCTTAAAGAAAAATCGATATCTTTATAAAAAATTATTTTCTTCAATATAAATAATTGATAATAACTTTTGTTGAGCAATATAAATTATAAAATTAAAAATGTTTTGCATATTTCTTTAAATGAAAAAAAGTATTTTACAAGTAAATAGTAAATAACATTCAAAGAAAATGTGAAAAAAATCGATTTTTTTTTGACTATGTTGCACCAAATGGATCAGGCTGAAAATTGTACTGTATTAAGAAGAGCAACAAAAAAGTTTTCTGTGAAAAATTCGTGATTGACACCCGAGAGGAACATATTTAAATATAGCGACAAAAACTTTATTATTTTTTTGAAAAAAAAAGTAATCATTAAAAACTTATTGAAAAATTACTGTTTAACGTCTCTTATCGATAATTATTAGCAAACAAATTTTTGTCAAAAAATATTCAGTAGAATAGTTAAAATAAAATAAATACTGAAAAACACGTTTTTTTGAATTGTGTCGTCACTTTTTAGGTTAAAAATCTGAAATTTTCAGGAAAATGTTTTTTTTTCCATTAGAAATCTATCACCCATGTGGAATTTTAAAAATCGCTGGGGGCAGCTTTCACATTCTTATCCGGCTATACCCTTTGTCAAACTATTTATTGAACCGACGGATTCACTATACAATTG
Source organism: Alloplasta piceator (assembly GCA_946863875.1). NCBI lineage: Eukaryota > Metazoa > Arthropoda > Insecta > Hymenoptera > Ichneumonidae > Alloplasta > Alloplasta piceator. The sequence goes on along the minus strand of OX333073.1, from coordinate 28,538,998 downwards.
GACATGTTTGGAATTTAAAGTGAGTAATGTATTATTGTTATTAGAGGTTTCAATAATTTTGTAATAAGAAAATGGCATTGGTATTTTTTTGAATTTATTTTCTCAAGATTGATAGCGTATCATGCGAATTTTTTGTATCGGGAATAAATGGATACGTTCATGAAAGCTTCAACGACTCAATTTTGTTATGCTTGTGCAAAAGTCGCCCTCAACATTAACATAGTACGTGCATGAAATGTAGCATATACTAATTCAAAATGCGCAGTAAATGATGATGCTGGGGCTCACGTAGAGTCAATCCGAGCGGTCTATTCCAAGGTGACTTGCGAGTCTCGGGAAGTAATCAACAAAGATATTAATTGAACTGCTAATGAAATTTCTGTCATTTATATATAATGATAGGTAATAAGTGTCATAAATATGTGTGGGCTCGTGGTCTCAATAAAATGTTGGAATTGTTATTAATGATATTGATATGTTGGGTATTTCAATAGGCAGTAAAGAAAGAATTTACATCGCGGTGCCGTTAGGGATATGCGCCATTGAATTTTTCTCGTTTGCATTAGAAATTTATTTCATCTTCATATACTGAGAGAAAAAATTACTGAATTTGAGAACATGAATTTATTTATTAAATGGAAGTATCAATTCGATTATTTATTTGTTGAATCAAGAAAATCACTGTTCATTTAAAAAAATATTTTCACGGATCTATTACACCATTATATTAAACTCTTATTTAATAGTAACAACTAAAAGCATGACAGATTTGATTAAATTTGTATTCATTGGATTAATTACATGGATCGCATCATAAACATGAGATTATTTGGATATAAAAAACGAATTCAATGCGATATTATTTTTTTTGAAAAAATTATTTTCTTGCAACAAAGTCATTATTATTTTACTTCAAAAAATATTTTTATTTTAATAGATTTGATTGAATTTGTATTCATTAGATTAATTACATTTATCGCATCATAAACATTAGATTATTTGAATCCAAAAAACGACTTCAATACTAAATTTTTTTTCTTAAGAAAATTATTTATGGCATCAACATGAGATTATTTGGATATAAAAAAAGACTTCAATACGAAGTTTTTTTTTTTCGAACAAAATTATTTCTCTGCAATAAATTCATCATTATTTTACTTCTAAAAATATTTTTATTTAAATAAATTTTAATAAATTTGCATTCATTGGATTAATTAGATTTATTGCATCATAAACATGAGATTATTTGAATCTGAAAAACGACATGAATATCAAATTATTTTTTTCGAACAAAATGATTTCTTTGCAATAAATTCATCATTATTTTAATTCTAAAAATATTTCTGTAGTATTTTCAATATTAATTAGATATAAAACTGATTGTAATTATTTTGAAAGAAGCTGCAGTAAAATAAATAACACATTATTTTATTCCAATAGTATATTTGTTTGGAATGATTAAATTTGTATTTCCTTCGAGCAAAGAACTATCATTTCTATAGTATACTTGAATAGTATACATAAATTGTTAAAAATTAAAAAACTGGTTTTTTACATGGTTTCTTATATTCGAATCTTCATAACTCCTATCTTATTTCAAGTGCATAGTAGTAGTCGATAGCGTAATAGGTAGCGTGTTAGGTACTTAGGTAGGATAGGTATGATGGTAGGTAGGGTCGAGGGTTCCAATCTTGGTCGGACAGATAAATTAGATCGGAGAATTGGCGCAGATTTTTTTTTTCTTCATATTTATCTCTTTTTGGGGTCACTAAACTATGCATATTGAACTGTTTGGCAAGGGCTATATATTTTTTTTATAAAATGCTTAGCAACAATTAATAAACACGCATTTGATTGAATCAATCATTTTTTCCTGTTGATTAAACTAATTGATTTGTTGATTTAAAAAGAAAATGTCTCAGTGCTTCCTGTATTAAAAGACATGCATGTTTCGAATGATAAAATGTGTTCTTGATTCAAACAACATATTACATACAATTGATAAGATATTGTTAGATTCAAGTAAATTCGTTTATTGAAACAGACATTTATGGAATTAACTGAAAAAAAGTAACCAAGTAAATATATAAGGGAACCAATTGATATGTTTTGGCAAATAATGAAAAAAATGATTTTTTGCCTTTAAAACTTTATTTCATTGGTTCTTGTAATTTTTTCTCTCAGTGTATAAATAATTATTTTCATAACATTTTTTAATTAAATGCCAATGAGATGAGGAGCATCCAGCTATAATGGTTCGCGACCGAACGATTCTTAGTTATGAGCATGTCCCAACGACTGCAAGGTCTGTAACTTAAGAGCTACCTGGATTTATTGGATGACTCGAAATGATGATTTTATTTACCGTGATGGGACTCGTAAACTACAAATGTGAATAACGCTTGGATACGCCTATGATCAACAAGTAAGTTATCAGAGTTTGTCGCATTGCTCATTGCATATACATACGTAATAATTAATGCATCTCTTTAGACTATTTACAATGTGAGTGGAATATTAAATGATCGTAGAAATTTCTCGCAACATTTGAGCATTAAGTTTGAATTATCGAAGCAATGTATGTAACAGGAAGAAAGGTTTCTGCTATTTTATTTCGAAAATTATAAAAAAAACCTTTGTCGATTTATGCCCTATTGGTGAAAATATTGTAATATATATCGAAATGCCTCGAATGTACTAATGGATTTATGGGAAACGTCTCGGTTCTCGAGCATGAAGGGGCTAAAGTTATCGAAGATTGCTTGTTTTTGAAAATGAGCAATTCTGGATAGCTAAACAGCTATCTTTATTTATAAAAATGAGGCTATTGTCATAATCGCAATAAACAACATTTCCTTCCAAATTTATTGCAAATTTAATATTGGAAGCCTTGGCGAGATTTTGTGCCCCAAATAATTGCCGAGATACATTTATAGTGTCAATCCGATATTGCTCTCATAATTTTTGATGAGTTATTAGAAAGATTTTGTTTAAAATTCCCTGAAAAATTCATTAAAGATAGTTTGAAACATGCTTTATCAAATTATTGTAATTGCTCTTCTGAATATACTTTTTTAGTTCGTTTCGAAGATTATTATCGAAATACTTTTAAAGTTTATGTTAACGATTGGTCAAAAGCTTTTTCTCAAGAGTCTTTCAAATAAAAACTGCCGATCAAAAGATTGGTAACACCAGTTGATATTTCATGTCGCACTGGAATTAGTATAACTCCGTTTAAAAAATGGAAGAAATGGAAAAATATGTATTTTAATATACAACGTTTTTAAAACGAACTAAAAAGTATAAAATAATTTCTCTAAACTTTATGCAGAATAAAACAACATACACATTTCTGAACTTTTACAGATTGTCCTGAATATTTGTCATTGTACATTTTTAATAGCTATTGAAATGCTTGTGAAATTAGAAACGAAAAACGTGGGGCGCATGCAAAAGATAATTGATGAATTAATAGTTCAGTCATTGACTGTATAGCACAGCAAATTATGTGAACTAATAAATAAGTTATTTCATTGATAGGTACTCTCTTCACTTCATATAATTATGTATAGGATGCGGCCCACGTTTTTCGTTTCAAATCTAACAAGTATTTTAATAGTTTTTCGAAATGTAGAATGACAAATTTTCAGGACAATCTGTGAGAGGTTAGAAATGTGAATGTTGTTTTATTCTGCGTGAAGCTTAGAGAAATTATTTCATACTTTTTAGTGCGTTTTGAAGACGTGGATGAAAGAAAAAAAAATTATTGTTCTCATTTATTTTATCACTTTTAGTTTTGTGTAAGTGAAATTTTGAAATTTATTTGAAACACTTTGATGAGCTTGAACGGATCTGCTTCAGATTCATCTTGGAGCATCACAAGTCGCTTTTGCTTTTTTTTTCCAAGCGTCCCGTGCGTTGTGTTACTGTTTCCTTTACCATAATATACTTTATATTCGATTATTTAATTATTTCCTTATATGAAATCGAAGAATTGGTTTATTCTGTTTATCTGTCAGTCAGACGTGGGTTATATTAAAGAAAATATAGCAAAAAGAAAAACCCAAACCGTTCGTATGATAACCGTTCCTGTCATACTTTGTATTGAGAAAATTATAAAAATATTTTTAAAAAATCATAATGACAATTACGATTTGTTCTTAACATCTTCTTGTATTGTCATAAAATTCTGAGCTACGTACAAAATTTCAAGTATCTAGCTCATCGGAAAGATAGTTCAAAATCAAATACAAAATTCCACCCGGACATACAAGAAAGAGAGTTAATAAAAACGTGGTAAAAATAAAATAATCGAGTTTAAAAAACGACGTTTTGACGAGAAGAAATTAAGCTTTGTGTACCTTTTTGAAAATATTTTTTATGATTTTTTTTCGACCGTGTATGCTCTTTTGTACGCGACCGTTTATCGGAATTTTTTTTCGACCATCGCGAATTGAGCGCATAGCTTGAGGACATTTTTTGCTGCCTTTTTTATATACGAAACATTTGGAAAGGTGTTTTGGTTTGTGAATTGTCCGAGCACTCAGTGCTAGTGGACCATTGTGCTCGGGCCCTCCGCTGGAGAAGCTTGTTAGCCTGTCAGACCCATGGGCAAGCCAGCCTCGCACGTGAAGCGGAGATGCCTGTCCACCACTGTGTCCTTAAGGCTGAATTCAAGAATGACAGGTGCCCCAATGACGTCATTTCTTACGCCTGTCAGCTCCCTGCACCTCGTAATGAGATGAAGTGGTGTCTCCTCTTCATCTTTGCATCTTTGACAGACCGGTTTCTCTGCAAGCTCCAGTCGCATCAGATGCTTGCCTGTGTGCCAGTGTCCCGTGACTAGCCCCTCGACCACCCTGAATTGAGTACGGTTAAGGTCACCTAGCATGGTCCCCAGCATCGCTCATGGCCCAGAGAAGAGTTCCTTGGTGTGCCTCATTCCCGGCACCTGTGATCAGAGGTTCGCAAACTTATTCGCGGCCCAACTCGCCGTTATCTGTTTCACGAGTCCCATGGTAACATCTGGGCAGTCGACATGATCTGCCATATCGGGCCGCAAAGCGCCGTGTGTGGTCAAATCGTGAGCCTTTTCATTGCCCTGTATACCGCTGTGATTTGGTACCTAGAGCAATTTTACTCTGTTGACTCTAGCCACCCGCGTAGAAAAAAAGAATCTTTGAAGAATCTTTAAAGAATCTTTGAAGAATATTTAAAGAATCTTTGAAAGAATCCAGGATAGGATCCGGAGCGGGATTCTTTAAAAGATTCTTTCCAAGATTCTAAAAATCGTTTCAAGAATCTTTTAAAAAATTTTTCGAAGATTCTTACAAAGATTCTTTCAAAGATTCTGTCAAAGATTCTTTTGTCGCATCGGACGAGAATCTTCCGAAGAATCTTTAAAGGATTCTTTGGAAGAATGAGGTTTTTTCACAATCTCACGAAAAACTAAAAACTCACCAATTCGAGTCAATTTTCGAAAAAGAATAAATTTGATAAAATCGAAAAACTTTACATAGGAAAAAGATAAAAAATTCAAAAGAAAGATGACCCTCATGGCCAAAGTCCGTTCCAACACGGCGTTATATCTCGAAAAAATTCATTCAAAGAATCTTAAAAACATTAGTTGGAAGAATCTTGGAGAGATTCATTCAAAGAATCTTAAAAAGATTAATTGAAAAAATCTTGGAAAGAATGATGTTAAGAATCTTGTACAAGTCGATATAATATAAATCTTGGAAAGAGCAAAATTACTTCCAAGATTCTCTCGTCCGATCAAATGAGATTCTTTACATCAACCTTTCCAAGATTTTTCCAATTAATCTTTTCAAGATTCTTTGAATGTATCTCTCTAAGATTCATTAAATGAATCTTTCTAAGATTCTTCCAATTAATCTTTCAAAGATTCTTTGAATGAATTTTTTCAAGATATAACGCCGTGTTGAAACGGATTTTGGCCATGAGGGCCATCTTTCTTTTTAATTTTCTATCTTTTTCCCAAATAAAGTGTTTATTTATTTATTTATTTTCTCAAATTTCTTCTTTTTTGAAAATTGACTCGAATTGGTCAGTTTTTAGTTTTTCGTGAGATTGTGTAAAAACCTCATTCTTCCAAAGAATCCTTTAAAGAATCTTTTAAAGATTTTTTTGAAGAATCCTTTAAAGATTTTTCGGAAGATTCTCGTCCGATGCGACAAGAGAATCTTTGAAAGAATCTGTGAAAGAATGTTTGAAAGAGTCTTTGAAGGAATCTTTGAAAGAATCTTTGAAAGAATCTTTGAAAGAATCTTTGAAAGAATCTTTGAAAGAATCTTTGAAATAAACGTTGAAAGAATCTTTGAAAGAATCTTTGAAAGAATCTTTAAGAAAATCTTGAAAAGATTCTTAAAACGATTCTTAGAATCTTGGAAAGAATCTAAGAATCTTGGAAAGAATCTTTCAAAGAATCCCGCTCCGGATCCTATCCGGGATTCTTTCAAAGATTCTTCAAACATATTTTTTTTCTACGCGGGCAGCTAAGTCAACAGGTTTATGCAGTCTCTTACCAGCTCAGACTTGACCACCACATTGAGCAGCTGTCCGAACGCAGCACGACTGTCGCTGCATATGTGCAGATGCTTGGTACTGCATCCCCTTCTAAGGATACCGCGGGCACAGGCCCGTATAGTATACACCACTCAATGTTCTCCGAATTCCAGCCCGTTGCAGCGCAGGCCGCCATACTAAGGAGGCGTAGATGAACTGGGTAACCAAGATGCCCGTGTATATCAACCCAACCATCCTGGGTATCAGTCCCCACGTTTGACCAAGTATCCTTCTACAGGCCAAGAATGTGGCAGTTGCTTTCCGGGCTTGCTTTGTGATGTGGCTCTTGCAGCTGATCTTAGAATCAAGCGTCACGCTCAGGTAGCGAACCTCAGAGGAGAACGATAGGTTAGCGCCGTAAATTGAAAGGTGCTTTATGTTGAAGCGGCTCTTTCGTGTCTTTGGGTTGACCCATAAAGACTTTGATGCGCACCATTATTCGCCGAGATCGAGCGCTTTCTGTATCTTTCTCGCCCTTATTGCAGGATGATTGCCGCTGACTGCTGTACAAACGCCATCGGCAAATACCAACACTTTGACTCTGAGCCCCTCAAGCCTGCGCAGAAGCCCGTCGAAGACCAGGAGCCACATCAATGGGGATATTACTCCTCCATGCGGGCAACCCCGACCGACTCGAGCCCTGACAGCAGTTCCGCTCAGTGTGAACGGATTTGCCCGCTTGATACGCGTGTTGTGAGTGGTTGCACAGGTATTATTACCAGCGCCCCATCCCTTATGCACCTATCAATGAGTCTCTGCATTGTTTTCAATAAGAAAATTGTCAGACCGATGAGCCCAAAAGCCTTTGCTTGGTCATCCAGCGAGCTTTTCCCGGTTTCGGGTTGAAGACTATGATGACCTCTCTCCAGGCCATAGGGACAAATCTTTGCGCCATACAGGATCTGAAAGAGTAGTTCAGGTGCCTGATCAGGTCCTCCCCTCCCTGCTGAACGAGGGCTTGGAAGATCTAATCAGCACCCGGGCTCTTGTATCCGTCGAACGAGTTCAAGGCCCACTGGATCTTGTAAGGAGTGACCGCCCTTGCGGCAGTTGCTCAATCACGTGGTCTGATCGCGGGCTCCCTTACCTCTTGAGTAAGTTCCCGCTCGATTAGTGTAGATTCAAGAAAGTGCACCTCCATCAGGTATGCTGGAATGCCTTCGTGTTTCTCAGATATCCCACCGTTTGGGAGTGTGAGTCCACCAAGCTTTCTTTTGTAGGCCGGTGGTAAAAACCGTACGGAGCCGGGCTACTGTAGGTAGAGCCTCCATCTCCGTGAATAATTTGTCCCAGGCCTTTATTTCGGAACTTTTGACGAACTTTTTATAGGTACTTTGTGTGACCCTATAAGTCGTCCAGTCTGGTTCCGGTATAGTTTTCATGGCTCGATTTAGTAGATGGCGTGAGCCAGAGCGTAGCTTGCTCAGCTCACTATTCCACTCCGCAACCTTTATGCCGCTTTCGCGCTCCCTTACAGGGCACGCAGCATCATAAATTTGGATGATAATCGAGGTCAAAGAGTTAGCCACGCACCCTATCACCAGGTCCAGTCCTTCTTTTGTGGAGTGATCCACCAGGACTCTCAGTTCCTTCGTCGGTAGAGGTTCTTCAGAGTCGTACGGTAGGTACACCGAACAAACGATGAGATCTGTCAGCCCTCCCCCTAGCCCCAGTTTAACCGACGCCACTGCCAGATTCCTGCCGCCGAGCCTGCTAAGCTTTATGGCACTGTGTGGTTATGTGGATGAAGAACACAGGCCCTTGGGTTCCCAAGAACCCAGGGTTCTTGTATCAGGGATATGTCGGTCTGCTCCGTTGCAAGGTCCCGGCTGTTACGTCATCCCATCTTTTTACCGAGAGAAAAGAGACGCGAGGCATCGATCAGCGCGAGCCAGCCACCAGGACTCGCGTCGCCAGTCGTCACCCTCTCTAGGACATCACCTCACCAATATGTCAGCAATAAAAGAAAGAATTCGGCAGATCGCAGAATTATATGCGTAGTGGCGCCTCATATCACCGGGCATGGTCGCCACCCTCTCAAAAACACCACCTCACCAATATGCCAGCAATAAAAAAGGGAATTCGTTTGATTACAGAATTTTACTACCAATATGTATAGTGACGCCTCATATAGCCGGGGCCACACTCTCGAAAACACCGCCTCACCAATATACCAGCAATAAGAAGGGAGACCTATACGCAAAGACATAATCCAGCCTACGCATGGTCCAGCCGATTGTCGCCAAGCATCCCCTCCAAAATCGTAGGGGTAGACCATCGCCAAGAGGGGTACCAAAAGTAAGATAAAAAGCCGTGCTCGAAGACCAGAGGTACGCATTTCGTCGTCAAGTCCTCGAATCGGTCGGAGACCCTGCTCCGCCGATAGGCAACGCACTCGTCGTCGCAAGTTCTAATCGGTCGGAGACTTTGGTCTAGTTCGGTCAATCATCCAGTATCCAAGATACGTCTTTACAATTCTGAATCAACCGTCGGAAATATAGACTTTGCGTGTTGTACAAGTATATCGACTTCACAGTAACTCGAAAATATAACTTCTACGTGTTGTAAGAATATTACGAATAATTCAAACTAAGCTTTTGTGTATCGACTTGCGAATCATTTGAATTGATCGACTTTCGCGAATTATATATAATATATCTAACTCGGCGCACCCTCGCCTGACGAGGACACACTACCGTATCGATATCATCACCGCTAAGGACCACAATCATCGCAGACTCAACCGCCGCGGGAAACCCCGTAAGGGAGGCTTCCTTATTAAATCAAAATCCGCAGCTTCTTAAAGCGACAACCATCGAAATTAACCGCTTGATGTATACGTGTGCTTAAGGAAATAAATTGTAACCAGCACTAAGGAGAGCGTATATATAAAACGTGAGTAAAACATATTTTATCAAAACCCGTTTGCATCTTCCTACAATAAGATCAAATACGGCTTGCGCATCCTGCCACATTCGTCATCTCCCATATCGAAGACGTGACTTCCGTCCCAGGGTAAAGGGCTTGATTGTCTTGACCCGAAAGAGAAGTCAAACCACCGTGCTACGTTCTCTCTAACTCCGATAAGCTCACGGGGACGTAACACAAATAAAATTTTTGGTGTCAGAAGTGGGATTCAAAACGCTCCTGATATGGGAAAATTAGAATGACGTTAAGATCTCCAATAACAGGGTCAAAAAGAAATGAAAATTACCCACTTGAAGATTCAGAAGAAGAACGAGAAGAAAAATCAAACGGTACCCCAAAATTTGGAACAACATTTACTGGTGAAGCTAATTTGCCAATTGCAAGTAGTAGCCGATTAATTGATTTAGAAGAATCCCTTATTGCAACAGGAGAAGCTGAAAAATTTCTTGACGAAATTCAGGCAAGAACCGAAAGGTTAAATCAACAATTCAATCTATATTTGCAAAACGAAAATCAAGAAGAAATGCCTGACATTCCAGTCTCCATTAAATACGCTCTTGAAGCCGTTCCAATTTTTGATGGACACAATATTCCTTTAGCACATTTTATCGAGGGATGCGAGGAGGCGCAACAGATGATGCCTGCCGATGCACAGGGAAATCTTGCACGTATAGTTCGAAATAAATTAAGGGGTGAAGCAAGACGCGCTGTTCACGGTGTAAAATTCGAGTCAATGCCAAATTTCATAGATTTCTTAAAATCACTTTATGCACCGGCAAAATCAATATATCAGCTCCAAGGAGAGCTCGGTCGAATCTATCAAGGGGAAAGCGAAGGGACCTTATCCTATGCCAATCGTACCAAAGAACTCGGCAATAAAATTTATGAAGCATATAAGGCTAAAGAGGGACGTGAATTGAGCGAAGAAGCCAAGACGGCCCTGGATCAAGATTTGATAGAATGTTTCATTCAAGGTTTAAAATCCGCGATAGAAAATAAAATAACGAAAGAACGAACTTTTGAAGCAACTATGAAGAAGGCGATAGATATTGAGCGACGTATACAAGCGAAAGAATCATTAAGGAATATACGATCCACGAGACCTTCCGACTCCGTGAGACCGCAATATCAGTCAAGAGACCGTATTCATCATATTCAAGCAACAATCCCAGTTTGTCAACTATGTTCGCAAAAAGGGCATGTCGCTAATCAGTGTACTAAATTCTCGGGCGCGTTTAATAATTCAGAAAGACGGAGTGCTCCGAGCAATAATTTTTCGAACAACTACACGCCGCAAAGTGCTAAATATAGGAACAATTATAGAGAAGACAGAGATCGTTGTCAAAACAATTTTTCGCGACCCAATATTCCGGCTAATAGACAATTTAATAACACCACGTTTAAACCGACTTTTCAGAATAGAAATGCGAGAGACGAACCATACAATAATTCCCCTTATAAACCAACAGTTGTTTGCCGATATTGCAAAAATCCTGGTCACCTAATTACAGAGTGTCGTAAAAGAGAATATATGAATAATACCCGAAATCAAGAGGCAAATGAACAGCTTTTAAACCAAAGAACATTTAATCCAGCGCAAAATACTCCTAACCCGAACATGCAAATAAGTAACAGACCAGCACAAACTTCATTTGTGCGAAGTATAAATTACGCTGAATCTGAGGAAAATCAGGAATGACTACGCAGAGTCGCCGTCGTTCGCTTGAACCGCACAAGCAATGTGCCCGTAATTTCTATTCACTCCCAAGATTTAATAGGACCAACACTTTTAATGATTGACACAGGATCTGCATTAAATTTAATCAAGAATAATAAAATTGCATCTGGCGTTGAAATTGACCGACATGATATAATAAAAATTAGCGGAATAACGAAAAATTATGTGAACACGCTAGGAAGAGTTCAAATTCGAATCTTGAATGAAAATGTTACTTTTCACCTAGTTAAGGACGACTTCCCGATTGAAGATGATGGTCTAATTGGGACCGAATTTTTCAACACCCACCATGCAGATGTATCTTATTCGGAAAAATGTTTGAAATGGAAAAGAAATAAACTTCCATTTGCTAAACCCGAGACTATAATTATTCCGGCACGCACGAAAAAGAGTTTCTACATCCGTGTGGCTAATCCGGAAATTAAAGAGGGGTATTTACCTAAATTAAAGGTCTCGGAAGGAATATATTTAGGAGATGCATTGGTCACGAATAATAAGGGAAAAGCATACCTCTACCTGATCAATACTACGGAAGAGGAGATCGAAGTTGCTGTACCCGTCCTCAAGCTATGGCCATACGAGTCGGCGTTGAACGCCCCGTATAGTGTCGCCAAAGGGAACGTTGACCGATGTAACGGGGATGAAAGAAGAGGGGAAAGAGATCAATACGCACCAAAACAAGATGCGTTAAACGCAGGGCCTACCCCAAGGTCCATCTCTAATTCTGTAGCGCGGTATCCCAACAGGGGAGGAAAAAATCAATACTTGCCAAGTCAAGATGAAATGAACACATGCTCTTATTCTAATACTACATCGCAGCATTCCAGCGGAGGAGAAAGAAGTCAATTACCAAATCAAAGCGAATCGAACAAAACTTTCTCCAATTTCGCATCATTGTTCTATATTAATAATCATGCATCTAAAGGGAACAAGCCCAATACTAATTCAAGTGAATCCAAAAATCGAGTGCAACGAATACTAAATCTATTGCGTTTAAATGACCTCAATGACGAAGAACGGGAGAGCGTCGAGCGTCATGTCGAGGAATTTCAGGATCGTTATTATCTTCCAGGAGAAAAACTTATGGCAACAAATGTCATTCAGCATCGAATTCCTACAGTAAATGAGTTACCGATCAATACTCGCCAATATCGGTATCCTCCTACATTAAAGGATGAAATAAATCGCCAAGTCGATGAATTATTAGACGGAGGAATAATACAACCCTCTCAGTCACCTTATAATTCACCTGTATGGATCGTGCCAAAGAAAGCAGATTCACACGGAAATAAGCGTTGGCGCATGGTCTTGGACTATAGAGCGCTTAACGAAAAAACTATTGCAGACGCGTATCCACTTCCGCTCATTAACGAAATTCTAGATCAGCTTGGAGGAGCAATGTATTTTTCGACATTCGATCTTGCATCAAGATTTCATCAGATTAGAATGCATCCGGAGGATCAACATAAAACTGCTTTTTCGACGCCTTACGGACATTATGAATTCGCAAGGATGCCATTTGGATTGAAAAATGCACCTGCAACATTTCAACGTCTTATGAATCAAGTTTTAACTGGTATACAAGGATCAGATGCATTCGTTTATTTAGACGATATAGTCATTTATGCATCATCATTGGAGGAACATGAGTTGAAAATCGAGCGATTAATGAATCGGTTGCGAGGAGCCCAATTAAAGCTTCAACCAGATAAGTGCGAATTTTTACGACCAGAAGTGGTATACCTGGGTCATATTATCAGTAGGGAAGGCGTTCGTCCAGATTCTTCAAAGCTCACAGCAGTAAAGGAATTTCCTCAACCGAAAAACGCTAAAAATATTCGACAATTTCTCGGACTTGCAGGTTATTATAGAAGATTCATAAAGAATTTTTCCCAAATTGCAAAGCCACTTACTGCATTGTTGAAGAAAGAATGTACGTTTCACTGGGACCAACCACAACAAGAAGCGTTTGAAACATTGCGAGATTTATTATGCAAGGAACCAGTACTGCAATATCCAGATTTCACGCAACAATTTATAGTAACGACCGATGCCTCAGGATTTGCAGTTGGAGGAATTCTCAGTCAAGGTACTTTGGGCAAGGATCGACCCATAGCTTATACCTCGCGAATGTTAAATAATGCTGAACAGAAATATAGTACATATGAGAAGGAAGCTGTCGCCATACTTCATGCCATCACACAATTTCGACCGTACTTATACGGAAGACGTTTCAAACTTGTGACGGATCATAAGCCACTTGTGTGGATACACACTTCAAAGGACCCCACATCACGGTTAACTCGTTGGCGTCTACGATTGGAGGAATACGATTACGAAGTAGTATATAAAGCCGGAAAAACAAATGCAAATGCGGATGCTTTATCACGTAACCCATGTACAAGGAAAACTTCGCATACTCGGATGGAACGAATTCATCCCATTCGCAAGGATAGTGAATCGGACAGCGAAGACGATCAACAAAAGGGAGATGAGATACCACCAGGAAAACCGTATTCAACTGCAACCATGGATGACCAGCCGATAGCCAAGCGATTACGTAGTACGAAAGGAAACATCACTGTACCGAGTAGCTCGACTACAAGCAGCATTAAGCCGAATCCGATGGAGGCACCCGCAGATGACCAACCAATAGCTAGACGACTTCGAAGTGCAGGAAAAGGAATTAGAGCAACTGTCACGGAACCAGTCAAGAGGACTGCAAGGCGAATAATGGGAAAATTAAAGAGCCAACTGCGCAATGGGAAACAATATACTTCAGAAGAATCAGTAAACATCGATCGAGCAAGAGACGAAGAACTAAATAATTTAATATGCGATGAAACTTTTAGTATATCGGGTGACGAATCCGATGAATATCCTTTTGATCAGGTCGATGGACCAACCGAGCTAAGCTCCGATGAAGACAATGGAGATCAAGTACTAAGTCAGGAGGAAGAAGAAGAAGCTAAATCCACGGCGGAAATCAGTAACTTACCTGTTGAGGTAAGAGAGCAGTTATTTATGAAAAAGGATAATTATTTGTATTTTGTCACAGAAACCGGAGAACCCTGTGATAATGGATCAAGAAGCTTATTTGAGAGGCGAGCATTACCGAGATTTCGGGAAGGACGATTGGGAGAAATCAGCATAATAAAAAGCAGCTCGAGAATTCACGTCGCCATAACGATCGAAGGAAGTGATGGAGAAAAATTGTCTCAATCAGAATTTCTCAAAACCTGCAGGAAAGTGGGTGAAAAACTACATGAAAATGACGTTACTTCGATTAGCATAGCTAAGACTAAGGAGATCAATGGAATCAGCTGGGAGCTCATAATTGGAGCAATTCGGAAAGGCATGAAGAACTTTCCAACCAAACTCACCATCTGTCTAGGACAAATTCGATATCCACCGAGTGACAAACGCAAGGAGATAATTAAGGAAGCGCACGATTCAGCTTTAGGAGGTCACAAGGGAGTCACGAAGACATATAATCGAATTCGACAACAACACTACTGGGAAAATATGAAAGAGGAAATTCAACAATATATCGATCATTGTTTAAAGTGCCACCTGAAGAAATTGGTACGTGTTAAAACCAAGCAACCAATGATCATCACTGATACGCCAGATTCTGCATTCGATAAAATTGCTATGGACATCGTCGGACCTTTACCAGTAACCAAAAGAAGAAATGAATATATTCTCACGATTCAGGATTTATTAACGAAATACTGTTTGGCAATACCACTCAAGAGAGCCACATCAGAGAATATTGCCGACGCACTAATCAAGAATTTCATTTGCGTCTTTGGAGCACCGAAAATAATACTAACAGATCAAGGTGCAAACTTCCTGAGTAACTTGATGAAGGGAGTAGCAAAAAGATTCAGAATCAAGCAATGTCGAACAACAGCTTACCATCCTCAGTCAAATGGATCATTGGAACGATCACATCACTCACTCGTCGAATATTTAAAACAGTTTATCAACAGAGATAACGAGTGGGACGAATGGTTGGAACTAGCCACGTTTTCATACAATACAAGTATTCACGAGGGGACTAGACATACCCCACACGAATTAGTATTTGGAAAACTAGCACGACAACCTTCATTTGAAGACGAGCCCGAGGAGGAGCAGCGTACTTACGGAGATTATCTAACTAATCTAGCCACCAAGTTGCATGAAGTGCAAGGGATCGCAAGAGAAAATCTCATTACAGCAAAGGAGAGATCAAAAAGATACTACGATAAAAGAGTAAACCCTCAAGAATTCAATTTGGGAGATAAAGTATTTTTGCAGAGAGGACAGAAGCAAGGGAAATTCGGAGATCATTATACCGGACCACATGAAATTATTGAAGTCAAGAGGAATGGAAATGTAAAAATTAAAATAGGTCACGATAGCCGAGTAGTACATCCCAACCGACTTCGTTTATCGCCTATAGATCTATCTGATGACAGCAATGATGAATATTAGGGATGGCGAAGCGTGACAACTCATAAGCAACATAGCGATATTCATAGACAATAAGAGAAATAAAGCTTGGGAGAAAGTATCGACAGATTAATTATTAGTAAATCAGCAGGACCACTGGACGCTTGGATCACCAAGTGACTTCTCTGTCCTGTCGGAAGTATCAACACGATAAGCAATTCATCTTACGAACTGATAAAATCTAATAAAAATATACATTGCAGCAACAGAATGGAATCCTACCAACCGACAAGATCTCATCGTACACCCATGAGGGGACCAACCATACCTAGCCCATTGGACGTGCTCTACCGTTCTTGGTGTTTGCGGGGAAGTACTTGGATTGAACTGGAATTTTTGTCGACACTATGCGATTACTGTCACTACACAAAAGGAAGGCCTGATGATTACGTATACTTTGAAGACCATACAACATTTTATCCTATCGAGAGTTACGACCTTGCTTGTAGAAACTGCGGTATTTATACAATTGCTCTCCAGCACGCCAATCATTGCAGAGAATGCATTAGTCAGTTTGCAGAGTCATGGGGAAAGCTAGATCGCTATCGCTACCAACATGTCACCTCACGGAAATGGCGAATATATGAAAACGCCCAGCGATGGGTGTACGGCACCCAGTGGGAGGACGGAACGGATCCACTAGTATCACCATATATAAAAAAGAAGGTTGGAAGGCCAATGAAAGATCAACATCAGTCAAACGCACCACCGGAATCAACAATGACGGGGAATCAGGTGGAACTAACTCAGGACTTAAGGGTGTCACTAAACAAAAGCTCAACTCCACCGTCTAGTCCAGCATGGGATCGGGGAACGATAACCGACGAATCAGAAACTTGGGACCAGTTGCTAGACGCACCACACACCACCAACCATGAGCAGGAAGGAGAATCAGCGAGGAATCACCTGAAGTCAGCCGAACATCTGGAAGTAGCAGCAAAGAACAGGCCAGTTACAAAAGCCCATACCACATGGGACCAAGTAGTAGGCCGTATCAGCAGCCGCATTAGACGATTTCCTAAGTTGGGACCAATTGATAGCCGAACCATCGACAAACAAGACACTGAGGAAGTACCTGATAGATCCAGCAAAAGATGAAGAATTACGACCATAAGTTTAATCGTTGTCAACGTGTTAATGTGACGTGTATCGATGGAACATTAATCTATGTAACAATATTTGTGTAGATTTTGATAGATCCAAAGAAAAGACCAGTAACCAGAATCTAACTAGCCAACTGAACTACCAAACGCCTGAGGACACATGAGGACATGTGCAGGAGCATCACTTGTTGCACCGCGATGCTCTGTCTGAAGGGGGGAGGTGTTACGTCATCCCATCTTTTTACCGAGAGAAAAGAGACGCGAGGCATCGATCAGCGCGAGCCAGCCACCAGGACTCGCGTCGCCAGTCGTCACCCTCTCTAGGACATCACCTCACCAATATGTCAGCAATAAAAGAAAGAATTCGGCAGATCGCAGAATTATATGCGTAGTGGCGCCTCATATCACCGGGCATGGTCGCCACCCTCTCAAAAACACCACCTCACCAATATGCCAGCAATAAAAAAGGGAATTCGTTTGATTACAGAATTTTACTACCAATATGTATAGTGACGCCTCATATAGCCGGGGCCACACTCTCGAAAACACCGCCTCACCAATATACCAGCAATAAGAAGGGAGACCTATACGCAAAGACATAATCCAGCCTACGCATGGTCTAGCCGATTGTCGCCAAGCATCCCCTCCAAAATCGTAGGGGTAGACCATCGCCAAGAGGGGTACCAAAAGTAAGATAAAAAGCCGTGCTCGAAGACCAGAGGTACGCATTTCGTCGTCAAGTCCTCGAATCGGTCGGAGACCCTGCTCCGCCGATAGGCAACGCACTCGTCGTCGCAAGTTCTAATCGGTCGGAGACTTTGGTCTAGTTCGGTCAATCATCCAGTATCCAAGATACGTCTTTACAATTCCGAATCAACCGTCGGAAATATAGACTTTGCGTGTTGTACAAGTATATCGACTTCACAGTAACTCGAAAATATAACTTCTACGTGTTGTAAGAATATTACGAATAATTCAAACTAAGCTTTTGTGTATCGACTTGCGAATCATTTGAATTGATCGACTTTCGCGAATTATATATAATATATCTAACTCGGCGCACCCTCGCCTGACGAGGACACACTACCGTATCGATATCATCACCGCTAAGGACCACAATCATCGCAGACTCAACCGCCGCGGGAAACCCCGTAAGGGAGGCTTCCTTATTAAATCAAAATCCGCAGCTTCTTAAAGCGACAACCATCGAAATTAACCGCTTGATGTATACGTGTGCTTAAGGAAATAAATTGTAACCAGCACTAAGGAGAGCGTATATATAAAACGTGAGTAAAACATATTTTATCAAAACCCGTTTGCATCTTCCTACAATAAGATCAAATACGGCTTGCGCATCCTGCCACATTCGTCATCTCCCATATCGAAGACGTGACTTCCGTCCCAGGGTAAAGGGCTTGATTGTCTTGACCCGAAAGAGAAGTCAAACCACCGTGCTACGTTCTCTCTAACTCCGATAAGCTCACGGGGACGTAACACGGCTCAAGAGAGCTGAGGCCGCTTTGCAGTGTTGCAGGTTGCTATGGGAGCATTTGACAATGTCCACGCCTTTATCTAACGCTTCAATCGCCTTGCTGCGTAGGAAAAAATGGGCTTTATGAGCCATTTCCCTCCTCTACTTCAGCCACTCGGACCGGTGATTCATCACCATTCAGGTCCACTAGGGTCCTGCCTTTCCGACTCGGATGGAGGGTCATCCTCGACCCTCGTACTCTCCGCCTATCGCGCCACCGTTGCTGGTGGCAGCCGCAGTACGGTCGGCTCTGCTACGACCTGGACGCTCGGAGTCGGCAGAGGTTCCGAGGTCCGATAGTCTTTTCCCGCACCGCGGAGAATTCCACCGAAGTGCGTTCACCCCGGGTCGGGTTTGAAGCTGGGGTCCGGTACCACGTCACCTGCCCGGCCGGCCTCGGCTGCACACTTTGCCCGGGCTTCTGCCGGGTAGCACTGGGATTGACTGCCCGCTCCCCCCACTCCGGCTCTGTGTTGGGCCTCGTAAAAACAGGTCCTTCCCAGTCCAAAGTGAGGGGCGAAGCCGCCCTCCCTCAGCCTTTCCAGGCAGCGGCAGTCGACCCCCAGAACCAGGTGGACGGAATCCCGTACCACCTTCTTGTCCCACACCCTCCACAAGAGAGTTTGCAGTCCAGGGTTCTGTCGGCCCAGACGATTGAGGATGACATCGATCCTCTTGGTTGAGCAGGGAAGCACCGCTGTCATCCTCTTTAGCTGGGTAGGCGCTCCTTCTCCGAAACTTTGAGAGAAGGAGCCCAAAACCCCTCCCATGGTTTTAGGCTGGGGACTATCGACCTCAACCATTCGTTTGCTGGCTCATCGGAGCAGGTCACCCACAGGACGCCATGGTCGCAACGGGTCCCCTCGAAGCACGGAACTGCTTAGAGACAGCGTCCAACGCCTCAAATAGTCCCCGAGCCACCAGCCCGTCTCCCCCTGGCCCAGGACGGCTTCCGGGTAGTTGGCCGGTGCGATGGCCAACCTTCTATCCGCGGTCACCGCATCACCGTAGCCAGTGGACCGCGGGAAGAGCCTACCTCTCTTTACCACCTTTGCTGTCACCGGCGGAGTTTGTCCGCAGGACGGGGCTGTTTAGAGCCCGACACCACGGTCCTCTCTTGGTCGGGAAGCCTCGACGACTCAGCTTGTCGGATGGATTCTGCTTGGCCATTCTGGCATTGCGAATCCTCCTTCTCGCCGCTCAGCTTCGGACAGCTTTCCTCCCGGGCATGTGCGAGTGGTCAGTGGGCCCAGTATTCGCTGATCCCTTCAACCCCGCTCTCAGCGAAGAGTTGTCGTCAGCCGAGCTCCGCCGTAGTAGCGACGATGCTCCCATCCCTCGGACTCACGACCCCTGACACCATTCGTCCCAACGTCTGAGCCCTAGAAAAAGCCCCACCTTCGGCGTGTAACTCAGTGGTGTTTGTTTTTCATAATTCCATTTAAATCCCACGAGTAATCAGGAGCTTAAGGTCCACCCCCAGGGAGCCTGTATGCGGGAGTAAGGTTAAGGGGGGTGAGTAAGCTAAAATGAATAAAAAATCGTTTTTTTATATATTTTTTTTACGTTTTGTGATACCTTTTGCACCTATTTCTCAAGCCATAAGGCGATTTTTAAAAAAACGGCTGAGTTACGGACCAAAATATAAAAAAGTGCACTTAAAATAAAAAAAATTATAAATTCGTTTTAAAAAATCTGAAAAATCCGATATATGATATAAAAAATACTGAGAATCACTTAGAGTCGAACTTGGCGATGGCGAATTTTTTTTCGCCGTTTTCAACTTGTAAGTGAGGCATTCCATGAAATTGCGATCAAAATCTTGCCTTGATGATTCCGATATTCCTCTAAATTTTTAATATAAATGAACACATTGAAAAAAAATTTACCAAATTTTTTCAGAATTTTTTGGTCACGCGTTTTTTGGATTTTTTTTTTTTTCAAGGGACCCCTTGTAAAATCTGGAAAAAATCAGAATGATCTAATAAAATATAACAACATTTTTGAGCTTTGTTCTAAAATGGAGATTTTAATTCTGTATAAGTAAAAATTTTTCTCTCAATTTCTTGAATTTGACTCATAGAGTTTGTTCCATAGAGTTTGTTCAAAAATCTCCATTTTGGAACAGAGCCCAAAAATTTGGTTATATTTCATTAGATTATTCTGATTTTTTTCAGATTTTACAAAGCGGTCTCTTTAAAAACAAAAAAAAATCCATAAACCGCATAACCAAAAAATTCTGAACAAATGTGGAATTTTTTTTTTCAATGTGTTTTTCTATATAAAAAATTTCGAGGAAAATCGAAATCGTAAAAAAAATGTTTTGCCCATTTATTTTCATCGCACAATTCTATAGCGGTTATCTTATGAATTCTACGGAGAAAAATGTGCGTCTGTAGATTAGGTGGTGCTGTAGTATGAATATTCATACTAAGCATCAATAACACAATTTACATCAATCTTTTTATTCTCTATACAAATTTGTGAAACACATATAGTTACGGCCCTGCAGCGCCCAAAAATATGTACCCCTGCTATAGCTGTCACTCCGAGGTACGTCACTCCGAGCCATGTACTAACGACTAACCTATTCATGATGCCGTTCTTTTTGACAGTTCGCGATTTTTTATCGGTAGATTTGTGTTTATTGAATTCTTCCAATTTTATTTCATTTTTTATCGTTTTATTGGGATCGACAGTTTTTTGCGACAAATATTGGCCAACGTTTCTGTTTATCCGGGCGAAATGAAATGTTTGATGTTGGCACAGCGAAAGAAAAAAGTCGAAATTTTATCACATGTGAATTGCCAGGGAAATCTAAAAATTTTCCGGTAATTAATATTTTGAACTGTTCAACTGTATTTTAGAGTTGACACATTTTTTTATTAAAAAAAGTGAAAACAGTGTTCAAAAATGTTTTTTTCATGTGCAGAGTATTTTGTAATATGATTTTGTATACAGGTGAATTTTATCTGCAGCAGCCAGGAGAGAAGAAAATTCTTTGCCACACCATCAATTTCAGATGCTGTTTGCCGAAACCTGGATCTTCAAATATTCTGCGCCTGATTCTGAAAAGACCGCTCGATGGATTTTATTCCAACAAGTGTCATTTTCTTCGTAGCGGATGTATCTGTCGTATGAACGCGGCACATTTTGATTAAAGTACTTTCCTTGAAGGGGGTATTGGCTCAAAGATTTATTCAATCTAGTTTTAATTAGACTTTTTCAAAATTGATGCGTAGCTTCAAAGGAGAGGGTTTAAAAAATAATGTGCCGCGTTCATACGATAGATGCATCCGCTACGAAGAAAATGAGACTAGTTGGAATCAAATCCATTGAGCGGTCTTTTCTGAATCACGAGCAGAATGAAAAAACTTCAAATTCTGTTTATCCGGGTGCCACGACACCTGAGTGATTTAATCTTGAGCACAAGAGAAGCTCGATTAATACCTCAAACTATAAGCAATTGGTTATATTTATGGACTAAGTCCGAACAAAAATATTGCCATTTTTTTAAATGAAAAAATTAGCTGACTCACTCCCATTAAATAGCCATGGGGTGTCGCCTGGTGCCCCATGCGCATCGTTAAAGACACTGTAACCCCAGTGTCATGCAGCCTTCGGCACGATAGCTTTCACCTTGGTTTCGGGGAATTGGTCCGCGACGAGGCATTAGTCCACCAGAGCTAGATTGTGGGCTAGCCAGGTTCTTTATGGCTCTCGTTAACCGGGTCCTTCAGCCGCTCCGTCC
This sequence comes from Alloplasta piceator, assembly GCA_946863875.1. Classification (NCBI taxonomy): domain Eukaryota; kingdom Metazoa; phylum Arthropoda; class Insecta; order Hymenoptera; family Ichneumonidae; genus Alloplasta; species Alloplasta piceator. Next base: position 28,516,862 of record OX333073.1, on the reverse strand, counting down.
CCGATCGCGGCTTTTGCATTGCCGATCAGTTTGAAGGGAAAATCTTCGATTTCCTATACAACTTGAGAACGATGTACGATGACATGTGTATTTTTTGAAGTGAGTAATAAAATTCATTTGAAGATTCTTTTCACGATTATTGCAACGATTCTATTCAAGAATATTTCCGATTTTTTTTCGAGATTCTCTGCGAGATTACTTTAAACATTATTTTAAAGATTCTTTTCAAGATTCTTTCGAAAATCCTATTCAAAGTTCATTTCGAGACTTGGCAATAATTCTTCCTGCTATAATTTCATATAACAACTCGTTACGCACTTGATCGTATACATTTGTAGCGGCATACATTTGCCTCACGTAAGTTTTATTGAAATTGATTATACTCTTGCGGTATTTCGATGAAAAATTTGAGCTGAAAAATCGTCAAACTTCAACCAATACTTCAACCAATCGGCTGAATGGGCTTTGGTGCGAAATGTTAACCCCAATAAATCTTTCAGGAGGTTGCAAGAATCAAGCTCGCACATGCCCCAATTCAGCAGTGGATGAGGTTTAATGTTTTTGTCCATGGTCGTTTTTTTTAAATCCTTGATTGTCGATTGCAATGTATCATCTATGTAAGAAAATTCACAGGACAAATGGAAATTTGTCAGCAATTACTTTGCAAATTAGAAAAAAAAAGTTTGTTCAGTGGCCCTCAATCCGCAGTAGATAGATCACAGTCTTTTTTTTTGTTTTGTTTAAAACGGAACTGTTTCGATATTCGCAATGAAATTGCATTTGCTTTCAAATAAATTGTAAATGGATTCTTAAGAACTTTTATTTATTAATCTGGAAATGTCGGGGCATTTTTTGAGTGTCTGGCAAATCAGGGAAATGTCAGGGAAATTAAATATTTGTCAGGGAAAAAATGAAATATCAAATCGAGAAAAAAAATGTATGGGCGAACTTTTTTTTCTGCGCATTGCTGAAAAAAAAATTATGGATGAAGATTTTTTTATGTTTTTTTTTTCTATGGAAAATACAATGTTACTACCGTGTCACTTTTTTCACAAATCCGCCAGGAAAATTGTCGAAAATGTCAGGGAAATGTCTGGGAATTATTTTCCTTTGATTTAGTGGTCACCCTGTTTTAAGATTCTATTCAAGATTCTTTTCAAGATCTTTCAAAACGTTCTTTTCAAGATTCATTCAAAGATTCTTTTCAAGATCCTTTAATAGATTCTTTTCAAGATTCATTCGAAGATTCTTTTCAAGGTTCTTTAGAAAATCGTATTCAAAGTTCGTTTCGAGACTTGGCAATATTTTTTCATTTCATTATCTCATGTAACGACGATTCGTGATCCGCCGAACGGTCGAATTTTTTTTTTCGTGATTCAAAGGTTCATAGAATGTGTTCTGGATTGGAAATTTCCTGATGAACACGATTAAGCTATTCACCAAAGCTCACCGATTTTGTCGTTGTAATGTAACTGACATGACGATCCGTATCATTGAATGCATCAACTGTCAAACTTATCCGAGACTCGCAATGTGTTGACATTTTTTACGCCAAATCCGTATCTAAATTTTCTGTGAGATGTATGAATGATCATTGATAATATTTTGACAATTAAAGCATTATTCGGGCCAGAACGGAGTCCTGGTCATATACTTATACTTCAAAATAATAAATTAAGATGAAGAAATCAAAATTACTGTTTGTCGACACGAATAATGGTTGACTTACCGATAGAAACTTTTTTTTCTCAAATTGAATTGACCCGCTGTTTTGCAAAAAATTTCATCAAAGCTTCATCCTTGCCACAAATCGACGTTGACTGTCAAAATATCAATCCATTCCAAAATATTCAAAAATACTGTTAAAATATTCATTCCAACTGGCGACGGAGAAAGTTTGAGTCTCTGAGTCGATGGTACGATGCTTCCCCTTTAAAAAGGCTTTAAATCAAGGCTACTCACTACATCAAAACATCGCACGACTCGCGATGTATGAATTCGCGCGCACAAACCACCGTTACACGGGAAAATTAATATCCGTTTTTCTCCTGAAATTATCTCACTGACTCTTTTCGAACGATACAGATCTTTTATCCGTATTAAGCGCAATGTGTAACTAACAGATTCTGTGGCTAACGTGACAGACATATAACCGCAATCAACTGTCAAACTCTTCCGAGACTCGCGCGATGTGCGAAGACGCTCACACGCGAGGTTTGAAGTCGTGCTTGAGTCAGCCTAACCGACCAATCGCAGCACGAATAAAACGGTGACAATGTGTTCGATATATTCAATATTTTATCGCAAAGAACTTTTTAAGAGAGGACTAGTGTCACCGCGCGCGCAAATGCGCGCTTGTCTTTAATTATTTTCGAACTTTTTGTATCTGACACGATCGCGTCTCTAAATACATTTATCTGACACGTGTTGATCAAACACATCTGAAATGTGTTGCAATTGTTTCCTCCTCTTTTCTACGATCTGAAATACGCGCATGAACGATAGCGGCTTCAGAAATAACTCGCTCTTCGAGATTTCGTGACAACTCTTCTTTTATCAAAGGATTAATCAGTTTAGAAGGAACATCGTGGATTTCCCATACAACTTCGGAATGATGTGCGACGACATGTGCGTTTTTTTAAATCCGTGATCGTGACCGATCCTTAGAAACCTTGATGGGATACTATACACCGAATCATTGCAAAGATTCCTTGCTAGTCTTTATACGGGTTAATCCTAATTCACGAACGCGATGAAATCGAAGAAAAAAAAATTGTCCTGCGACCTTTCGTCGCCGAGTTATGGGTACTTGAATGTCAACTTAAGAATCTTGTAAAGAATCTTTCCGAGAATCTCGGAGGGAGTGAGGCATTTAATTTGGAACAAGACTCTCTACAAGGTTCTAGGAAAGATTCTTTGCAAGATTCTTGGAAAGACTTTTTACTTCGACGTAAAAAAACGAGTAAAAAATATTGCAAAGAATCTTGGAAAGAGTCGAGGATTGGATCCGGAACAAATTTCTTTACAAGATCCTTGGAAACATTCTTTACTAGATTTTTTTATTTCGAAGTAAATAGTCTTTCCAAGAATCTTGCAAAGCACCTTTTAATGAATCTTTCCAAGAATATTTCTTAGAATCTTTTAAAGAGTCTTGTTCCAGATCCAATGCCTGACTCTTTCCAAGATTACCGGAAAGATTCTTTACAAGATTCTCTTCGAGACTCTTTGGAAGATTATCTTCTAAACTCTTCGAAAGATTCTTTTTAAAACTCTTTTCAAGACTCTTTGAAAGTTTCTTTTCAAGATTCTTTCAAAGATTCTCCGTCGCCAAACCTCGTGAAATCTTCGAAAGATTCTTGCCGCTGTGCCCTACAAATCGTTCCAAGATTCTTAGTAATAAGAGAATCTTTATAAGATTCTTAGTAATAGGAGAATCTTAACAAGATTCTTGGAACGATTCTTTGCAAGATTCTTGGAACGATTCTTTGCAAGATTCATGGAAAGACTTTTTACTTCGACGTGAAAAATCGAGTAAAGAATGTTTTCAAGAATCTTGGAAAGCGTCTTGTAAGTAGAAAATCTTGCAAAGAATCTTTCTTAGAATCTTGTAAAGCGTCTTGTTCCAGATCCAATGCCTGACTCTTTCCAAGATTACCGGAAAGATTCTTTACAAGATTCTCTTCGAGACGCTTTGAAAGTTTCTTTTCAAGATTCTCTTCAATACTCTTTGAAAGATTATCTTCTGAACTCTTCGGAAGATTCTCTTTAAAACTCTTTTCAAGATTCTCTTCAAGACTCTTTGGAAGTTTCTTTTCAAGATTCTTTCAAAGATTCTCCGTCGCCGACCCTCGTGAAATCTTCGAAAGATTCTTCCCGCTATGCCCTAGAAATCGTTCCAAGATTCTTAGTAATAATAGAATCTTTACAAGATTCTTAGTAATAGGAGAATCCTTACAAGATTCTAGGAATGATTCTTTGCAAGATTCTTGGAAAGATGCTTTGCAAGATTCTTTGAAAGACTTTTTACTTCGACGTAAAAAATCGAGTAAAGAATGTTTTCAAGAATCTTGGAGAAAGCGTCTTGTAAGTAGAAAATCTTGCAAAGAATCTTTCCAAGAATCTTGGAAAGAGTCGAGCATTGTATCCGGAACAAGTCTCTTTCCAAGCTCCTTGGAAAGATTCTTTACTAGATTTTTTTATTTCGAAGTAAATAGTCTTTCCAAGAATCTTGCAAAGAATCTTTCTTAGAATCTTGTAAAGCGTCTTGTTCCAGATCCAATGCCTGACTCTTTCCAAGATTACCGGAAAGATTCTTTACAAGATTCTCTTCGAGACGCTTTGAAAGTTTCTTATAAAGATTCTCTTCAATGCTCTTTGAACGTTTTTTTTCAAGATTCTCTTTAAAACTCTTTGAAAGATTCTTTTCAAGATTCTCTTTAACACTCTTTAAAAGATTTTTCTTAAGATTCTCTTCAAGACTCTTTGAATGTTTTTTTTTCGAGATTCTTTCAAAGATTCTCCGTCGCCGACCCTCGTGAAATCTTCGAAAGATTCTTCCCCGCTCTGCCCTAGAAATCGTTCCAAGATTTTTAGTAATAGGAGAATCTTTTAAAGAATCTTGCCAACAGTCTTGTGAATAATCTTTTGTCGAAGCGTGGAAAGAGTCGAGCATTGGTTCCGAAACAAGACTTTTTACCAGATTTTTTAATTCGAAGTAAATATAGTCTTTCCAAGAATCTTATTAAATGAATCGTTTCGAAATTCTTCCAAGAGTCTTTCCATGAATCTTGCCAAGATTCTTTCAATGAATCGTTTCATGATTTTATCCTTTCATAGTTGAAGCATCTTTTCAAGAATCTTTCAAAGAATCTTTCAAAGAATCTTTCAAAGAATCCTTCTCGCGAGCGTATGCGGGATTCTTGGAAAGAGTCTTTGAAAGATTCTTTACAAGATTCTTTGAAAGATTCTTGAAAAGATTCTTTAAAAGATTCTTGCAAAGATTCTTTTTTTCTACGCGGGCATATTTTATTCTATATATATATAGCAAAAAATATTATACCAATACCTTAAAGTTATTTCGAGATAAATGGTAAAAATAGAATTTTCTAAATTTTCAAAAATATATACACTTCGTTCGATTCTTTCAAAATTCAATAGCAAATATAGTGTTTGATGATAGTCCATCTGTATGAAAAACTCAGCGTGATAGTTCAAAAATTACGAAGGCTAAAGCGTTAACAAACATTTTCGGAAATAAACAAAAGCCCCAAAAATTCGAACCAGCAGTTCAATCTTTTCTGAATATATACTAAGTACATAAAGAAGATTTGTGGATCTACCTACGTGCAAAATTTCAGAGCCTGATAATGTCACATATGTACACACACGCACTCATATCCGGATATTTTGCTAAATATGTTTTCTCAACGTTTTGGGTTATTTTGAATATACTGGCATGAAAATCACGAAAAAAACGTATTCACGAAAATAAACTATCCTCTATGAAGAAGTAAAACAAATGTTTGAAAAAACTTGATTATATGCGATTCTCTAGGATGTTCGCAAATATATTTCTGGGACAGCAAGTTCACTGCTTAGAGTAAATCGATTCGAATTTGCAGTCATCTTTGAGACAAACTCTGTTACATTGGATTTGTTTACGATATACTTTTGATTGTAGACAGAGCTGCGATGCTTCTGGGTCCATTTTTAATCGCAATAAATTGTTGAATCCAAGTGACAAACCAATAAATCGTTAGAAAATTTGTTTTGTGTTGTTGAAAATATGCCGCCCTAGGCCCAGGCCTACTGGGCCTACTGGTAAATCTGCTACTGCTTGCAGTCAGGTCAATCTACTTACCAGTTTCAAACTATTGAATTAAACACGGAAGATGCAGGAAACTGAATCTGAAAATCTTACGAAACCCGTTTTTGATTAAATGCAGGTTATATTTTATAAAAATAAATATCAGAGTGTAAAACCATGTTTATTGTATAGATTCCAAATGAAATATTATTCCCACCAGTGGGAAAAAGGCTATACATTATTCAGCTAACTGTGTTATGGAAATTAATAAAGGATTAATTGTATGAAAAAAATATTCCAATTCACATAAAAGTTTTCAATTTTGAATATTAACTCTTATAATCTACATTTTAGTGTCATCTTAGAATGCCATGTTGATACAAAATCGTATTTATTCGTGAATATCTATTCCTACAATAAGATTATTTGACCAATCGATTGCTGATATTGCACTCAGACTAATTTATGAGTAACAAAGAGTTTGTTCAATGCGAATTTGTATCAGCGTGGAATTCGAGTATTAACAATGTATAAACTTTCCGAAAGTTTTCTTTATTTTATTTTAAAAAATTCATTAGATTCACTGGCACAATCGTATTGAAACGTTCACATATAAAATGTATCATTGAAAGTCATACTGTAAAGACGAAAGATGTCCGATTAACTGTTTGCTTCTTAATAACAAAAAGTATTATTAAATGATTAATGAGACTATCTAAACTTAGAATCCTGACCATTTTGAAAGAAAAGCTGGAATCAATTCAATCCTCGCGGTCATTTTTTATAAATGGATTAGATAGTAAAAGTCGTTGTAATAGACAGTAAGCTTCCCGGTCGATTCTTTTATAAATTTGAATACTATCTATGAGGCAGACCGAATCGCAAAATCCCATATTTAATATTCTCTCCATGTACCATTCTCCATGTGAACTGTTTTTGATTCTCGGCTTAATTTGAAAAAGATAAGTTTGCACATTGTTAGCTGTATACTATTCATAACGATGAATTAGTTGGGAATGAGATATGCTCATTTCATTGCCAAGGAGACTCCTTCTATTATTGATACCATGGTTGACGACGAACCCAACGGAGTTTCATACCCGAAGCGGTCCGAATCTTGATGCTTGCACACTCAGCAGCTCTCACTGTTTCCTTTACACTCTGCATGAGATTCTGAGCATTCCCGACGAGCATTTCCGTCGCTTCTTGGTCTTCCTCCGTACCTGAATATGACAAAAATTGTTTCATTCTCGTCGACGTTATGTAATGAATTCATGGATTCTAAGTCAAACTATTAAAAATAGTTAAAGCTAACCCTTAGAAGTTGATAAAGTAAATTGTCAGAAATAAATAAAAAAATTCTTGAGCCTTTGAGATACAAAGGCTCAAGAATATGGAATTATAGGTAAAGTGCGAATGGAAATGCGATGCGTACAAAACGCACCTAAGCAAATAAAAAAATATGAAAAGACTTCAGTGACAAAAAATAGTTCCTGCAAAGAAATTTTTTATTTTTATAAAAATTATTTGGTGGTCAAAATCAAACGAATTAGCATCACACAATTTTTGTTGATTGTTGTACAAAAAGCAACTGTAAAAGCAATGACATTCCCTCGATCAAAATGACGTTGCTTTTTGGTTTCCCTAAATTTTAAAATTAAAGAAAAAATAACGGTTGTCCGATCTGCTAGGAATATATTATTGATGTCTCTATTATATATAAGCATGCATATAATCTAAGCATCTCCACCTTTTTATCATTCTTATAAGTTATCTCTACGCTATTATGAAATATTCATGTCACCAGTTATTTTCATATCGATACTTATTTTGCACAAAATCCTGCATACTACAGTTTCGCAATTTAATCGAACCTCGCAACATGGCGGTTCTTTTGCAAATACGAATACTGTTTTGTGCACAATAAAGGAGAAGACAACTAGTCGAGTTCACCAATAGTAAACAACGCTCATACTACCGGCAACCAATGGATAATTAATGTGTGCAGAGGGCTCCATTATTATTTTTTCGATTCATTGAGTCGTTTTCGAATAATATGATTTAGAAATTTTAACCCTTTGTCATGCACTCACAAACGCGGAAAGGGCAAGGAAGGGGGTTTAGTCTCACCTTAAAAGAAGGCTATCTCTCTTGCACTCCCGAGAGTAGAAAGGCGGGAGAAAGTTTAGCCACATCTTCAGGTTGGTCAATACTTCCTCCCTCCGCCTTTCGGCTTTTACGAGTGCGAGAGAGACAGCTCTCTAGTGGTCGGGTGAGAGCTAGAGAGAAGGTTTATAGCCTCGTCTTAATGACAGCAAATCATTACAAACGAACTGACCAAAAAATGTATCAATGAAATGTATCACGTCTCACATCGTTACATCTCATGCAACTCGATACCGGAATACTACAGAAGGAATCATGAGAAAACGAGGATCCAAAACCGGAAAAAACTCTACGATCTTCAAATTATATAATAAGCTGAGTGAGAATAGTCAACGCTATCGAGGAAGTAAAGCGGCACAAATAAGGAAAAAAAGAAAAGTACAAGTTTGGCGAAAATTATTTAGTGCTGGTGATAGTCGAAAATTTAATAAATTTAATAAATTTCGAACAGAATATGATAATAAAATCTTTAGCAACATGCAAAGCAAAGGTCCCTTTGATATAGAACGAAGAGCAGGTGACACGTTCAGAAACGTCGCAGCCTCTCGTTACAACGTGTTTGAAAATTAATTAAATTTGTTCTCATTGAATTCAATATTAAATTGAATATTAAATATTAAATTCGGTGTATTTCCCTCTATAGTTGAAAATCTCTATAACTGTTTCCCGCTATAGTTGATAATCTTTATGAAGAGTACCCGTTATAGTTGAAAAAAATCGAGTATTTCCTGCTGTAGTTACGAATATTTATTAAATTTTCCAGGTATGGCTGGAAAAAAAGGAGTATTTCCCGCTGTAGTTACAAATTTTTATTAATTCCCCCCCCTGTAATTTGAACATCACTAAGAATATTTAACGTTACAATTTTAAATTGGACTATTTCCCGCTATAGTTGAAAATCTCCGAACTATTTCCCGCTAGATTTGAAAATCTGCATGACTATTTTCCGCTATAGTTAAACATCTCCATAAATATTTCACGCTATAGTTTCACGACAGTACTTTTGACCAATTTTCCCGAATCTTCGATTAATGGTGTTTCGACGAATTGCGATTCGACGAATTGTGATTCGACGAATTGCGATTCGACGAATTGTGATTCGACGAATTGCGATTCGACGAATTGTGATTTGACGAATTGTGATTCGACGAATTGTGATTCGACGAATAGTGATTCGACGAATTGTGATTCGATGAATTGTGATTCGATAAATTGTGATTCGATGAATTGTGCTTCGACGAATTGTACTTCGACGAATTGTGATTCGACGAATTGTGTTTCGACGAATTGTTTTCGACGAATTGTGTTTCGACGAATTGCGATTCGACGAATTGTGTTTCGACGAAATGCGATTCGACGAATTGTGCTCTCGACGAATTGTGTTTTCGACTAATTGTTCTCGACAAATTGTTCTCGACGAATTGTTCTCGACGAATTGTTTTCGACGAATTGTTCTCGACGAATTGTTCTCGACGAATTGTTTTCGACGAATTTGCAGTAAATCCCCCGTGCGATAACGATAGAAACAGCCCGTATAGCGCATGCGCATAATAGCTTTTCATGGCACTTTTAAAGAACGTTTATCTTGCACACAATCAATGCGATATTCATTCGATCGAAGTGCAAGCAATCCAAAGACACATCAGATATTTTGTCACCAAATTTCGTGTCACTAATATTGAGTTTCGAATACGGATGCCCCGGTACAAAGCTAGCAAGACTCAACACAGCTGGCGAAGTGAAGCATGCATACACGGAAACAAACGGATAGCTGCAGTAGCAATTTTCTGCTTAGCCTCCGCATACTTTATCCACTTTATGGCTAAGCAGAAAATTGGTACAGCAGCTATCCGTATTTTCAGGGTGACGTGGGTATACTGTTCGGGAGAAGGATATGCTTTCATCCGACCATTTCCGCACCAGTCATTTCCACGCTGGAACGGTTCAGTGCCAGGTCAGTTCGGCATCGAGCAGTGCAGCCAGATCGGGTGTAAAATCGACCCCCACTCTGCGGCTTTGCACGGTGCCACACAATGATGGCCGCCCGTGTCTGTGAGCGAACGACGTTCGTGTTGCTTCGGGAGAGCCGAGCGCGGCCGAAGCGTCGACCCCTCGCGCGCTGTTGTTCTCCCACCCCATGGCGTCAGATATACGAACACACGTAGAAGTCGCACGTCTGTGTGCGACTACAATGTAAGCCGAAGCCGATCCTGCCGAGGGCCCGAGGCTCCGCGGAAAAACGCGGTGAGACTCGAGGCGTGACGTCACCCGGGATCACGAGCGGGTTTTTTAAAATTTAAATGATTTTTTCCCTCGGTGCTCGCCGTTATCAATGAAAACGGAAAGATTTATCGGGGAACATTATAAATTATTTTTCAGTTCATACGTCGATTGAAATGTAATAATAATAAATAATAAAAACATTTTTCGTCAAGAAATTACTTACGACTTATTTACAAGCGATCCTAAATAAATAATTTAAAATGGAATTCAAATGTAAACCTCTTTATGAATTAAATTATTTCTTTGAAATAATTTAAATTTAAATTTGAATTTAAATATTTTTACGAAAAATATTTTTACGAAAAATATTCATTTGTGACAACAAATCAAACCAAACATTTAACAATATTTTATAAATTATTGTTATTCGATTTTTCAGCACTTGAATCCAGTGTCAGAAACATGCCAGCGACGAAAAATTATTAACACCCTATTATATAGTATTCGATTTTTTTAAATCTAATATAAACAGTAAATAGTACATGCAACATTTTTCATATTGCATATTGCACGTACATACCTCATGATTCAAACAATCTTGATGTACAAGAAAATAGCAAGTAATTGTAAGCGTCGAAAGAGCGGCGTGGATAGTGTGCTCGCTCACACTCTTGAGGGTGCGGGTTCGATCCCATCGCCTGCAATTTTTTTTTTTTAACATACATTTTTGGAATTATTTTTTTAAAATATGGTGAACTGTTCATTTCCGGAACAACCACCATAGATGGAACATTTTTTTTTTTAATTTAAATTTAAATTCCTCAACTCTTGATGAAAATAAATATTTTACTGTAGGTTAAAACCAAGCAATACTATTCTAAAAATCTCAGGATCTTTTAAGATTAATAAAAGATATTATATAAAAAAAAATTAATGAAAAATGTAATGTTAATCGTGGATTTGCACGATTTGTAGAAATTCAGGAATTCATTTTTTTTAAAAATTAAAAAAACCTCTCGGGAAATTTCAGGATCTTTTAAGATCAGTGCAAGGTATTTTATTCAAAAAATTGAACCAAAAATTCAATGTCCAGCTAGGATTTTCTCGATTTTTGAAAATTTAAAATTCTCCTAATTCATCATTTTTCAAAATTTTTTTCCGGAATATTTTTTTGGTTCAATTTTTTGAATAAAATACCTTGCACTGATCTTGAAAGATCCTGAAATTTCCCGAGAGGTTTTTTTAATTAAAAAAAACAATGAATTCCTGAATTTTTACAAATCGTGCAAATCCACGATTAACATTACATTTTTCATTAATTTTTTTTTATACAATATCTTTTATTAATCTTAAGAGATCCTGAGATTTTTAGAATAGTATTGTTTCGTTTTAACCGACAGTAAAATATTTATTTTCATTAAGAGTTGAGAAATTTAAATTGAAATTAAAAAAAAAATGTTCCATCTATGGTGGTTGTTCCGGAAATGAACAGTTCACCATATTAAAAAAAAAAATTCCAAAAATGTATGTTAAAAAAAAAAATTGCAGGCGATGGGATCGAACCCGCACCCTCAAGAGTGTGAGCGAGCACTCTATCCACGCCGCTCTTTCGACGCTTACAATTACTTGCTATTTTCTTGTACATCAAGATTGTTTGAATCATGAGGTATGTACGTGCAATATGCAATATGAAAAATGTTGCATGTACTATTTACTGTTTATATTAAATTTAAAAACATCGAATACTATATAATAAGGTGTTAATAATTTTTCGTCGCTGGCATGTTTCTGACCAGGGATGGGCATAAAGAACTTAAAAAAAAAATAAGTGATAAATCATTTTTGACTCGTGATTTAAACGGGCTCGGAGTATCAAGTACTTTCGGACTTGTGATTTAAACGGGCTTGGAGTATCAAGCCTTTTTTGACTTGGGATTTAAACGGGCTCGGAGTATCAAGTCTTTTTTGATTGGTGATTTGAACGGGCTCGGAGTATCAAGTACTTTTGGACTTGTGATTTAAACGGGCTTGGAGTATCAAGCCTTTTTTGACTTGGGATTTAAACGGGCTCGGAGTATCAAGTCTTTTTTGATTCGTGATTTGAACGGGCTCGGAGTATCAAGTACTTTTGGACCTGTGATTTAAACGGGCTTGGAGTATCAAGCCTTTTTTGATGTGGGATTTAAACGGGCTCGGAGTATCAAGTCTTTTTTGATTCGTGATTTGAACGGGCTCGGAGTATCAAGTACTTTTTTACTCGTCACTCCTTTCGATTAAGAGTGACAAATTCTTTTTAATTCTGAGTATATTTAAGCTTTAAATTCATTTTAATTCCTTTTTTAATCGAATTAAACGACGAAATTCATATTAATTCCTGAATATTTTTTAATTGTACCATGGTCAAATCGATCCCGGTACAACAAATTATAACTCCGCATACGGAGAATAATAATTAGCGACAAATAAATAAATAAATAAATAAATAAATAAATAAATAAATAAATAAATAAATAAATAAATAAATAAATAAATAAATAAATAAATAAATAAATAAATAAATAAATAAATAAATAAATAAATAAATAAATAAATAAATAAATAAATAAATAATTTTTTTTTTTTTTTTTTTTTTTTTTTTTTTTAAATACGGGCCAGTATGCTCGCGCGTATTTAAAAAAAAAAAAAAAAAAAAAAAAAAAAAAAAAAAAATTATTTATTTATTTATTTATTTATTTATTTATTTATTTATTTATTTATTTATTTGTCGCTAATTATTATTCTCCGTATGCGGAGTTATAATTTGTTGTACCGGGATCGATTTGACCATGGTACAATTAAAAAATATTCAGGAATTAATATGAATTTCGTCGTTTAATTCGATTAAAAAAGGAATTAAAATGAATTTAAAGCTTAAATATACTCAGAATTAAAAAGAATTTGTCACTCTTAATCGAAAGGAGTGACGAGTAAAAAAGTACTTGATACTCCGAGCCCGTTCAAATCACGAATCAAAAAAGACTTGATACTCCGAGCCCGTTTAAATCCCACATCAAAAAAGGCTTGATACTCCAAGCCCGTTTAAATCACAGGTCCAAAAGTACTTGATACTCCGAGCCCGTTCAAATCACGAATCAAAAAAGACTTGATACTCCGAGCCCGTTTAAATCCCAAGTCAAAAAAGGCTTGATACTCCAAGCCCGTTTAAATCACAAGTCCAAAAGTACTTGATACTCCGAGCCCGTTCAAATCACCAATCAAAAAAGACTTGATACTCCGAGCCCGTTTAAATCCCAAGTCAAAAAAGGCTTGATACTCCAAGCCCGTTTAAATCACAAGTCCGAAAGTACTTGATACTCCGAGCCCGTTTAAATCACGAGTCAAAAATGATTTATCATTTAAAGCATGTATTTAAATACTTTTTGATTCGAGTCCGCCCATCCCTGTTTCTGACACTGGATTCAAGTGCTGAAAAATCGAATAACAATAATTTATAAAATATTGTTAAATGTTTGGTTTGATTTGTTGTCACAAATGAATATTTTTCGTAAAAATATTTTTCGTAAAAATATTTAAATTCAAATTTAAATTTAAATTATTTCAAAGAAATAATTTAATTCATAAAGAGGTTTACATTTGAATTCCATTTTAAATTATTTATTTAGGATCGCTTGTAAATAAGTCATAAGTAATTTCTTGACAAAAAAAGTTTTTATTATTTATTATTATTACATTTCAATCGACGTATGAACTGAAAAATAATTTATAATGTTCCCCGATAAATTTTTCCGTTTTCATTGATAACGGAGAGCACCGAGGGAAAAAATCATTTAAATTTTAAAAAACCCGCTCGTGATCCCGGATGACGTCACGCCTCGAGTCTCACCGCGTTTTTCCGCGGAGCCTCGGGCCCTCGGCAGCTTCGGCTTCGGCTTACATTGTAGTCGCACACGGACGCGCGACTTCTACGTGTGTTCGTATATCTGACGCCATGGGGTGGGAGAACAACAGCGCGCGAGGGGTCGACGCTTCGGCCGCGCTCGGCTCTCCCGAAGCGACACGAACGTCGTTCGCTCACAGACACGGGCGGCCATCATTGTGTGGCACCGTGCAAAGCCGCAGAGTGGGGGTCGATTTTACACCCGATCTGGCTGCACTGGCATCGAGTCGTTTCGATATTAGCAGAAACATGAGGACCTAGAAAATTTGACCAGGCAATTTGGTCCCGGAATGAACGGTGTACTTAATTAATTTGTTTCCACGTGCACCACAATTGTACAAACATCTAAAACTCAATCTAAATCTTAAACTATCACAAAATGAATTTAATCTATTGAATGTACTAAATCTTGTTGTGAAATAATGTGCTTATTCTGACGGGGCTCTGTGTCGTTGCGCAGCTAGCGATAGTATCAATAAAATTTATATACGTAATCCTTCTAGGTGCATTTTCCGCGTGAGCATGTCATAATGGAGTCGTGGAGGTTACCAATCTATGAGGGCGGATTTTTTAATAAAAAATAGTTGAACGCGCATGAAGTTAGGTTTAGTTGAATGTTTGAAACCGCTGACTCCGAATTGGAACTTAAACTAGCCAAATTCAAAATGGCTGTGCTTCTTATACTTAAAAAACTGTGATCTTGACTTTTCGCATAGACATTTATTTTTCTTAGAATGCTCGATTTAATTTATACTTACTAGGGGTGAGCGGGTAGCAGAATTTATCGGGTCGGGTCGGGTCGGGTAATTCGACTACGATTCGGGTCGAGTATCCGAGTTTTTCGGGTACCCGAGTTTGTCGAGTACCTACCCGAGTTTTTCGAGTACCCGTGACCAAACCGGGATACTCGTACTTTATCGAGTACTGACGATTAAGTACTCGCGTATTATTTGTGGGGTAATTGAAAGTTTTTTGTTTTTTTAAATATTTTAACTTTATTCAGAGCTTATAAAAGAAAAAACATCGCTCCTCGACATGCGCTGTTATAATATTATTATATATGGGGGAAAACGCCTGTTTTTTTCATGGCGTGACCCTGACCCCTTTTGATTTGGCTGAAACTTTGCTTATTTCATCGTCTGATCCCAAAAACAACTCTCAAATTTTATTAGATTTTTTGGAGCCACCATAGCGGAATACTAGACCATAGAATATTTTGACTTTGGAAAATATTTAATTTTCAATCGACGATATCTCTGTAGCGGTTGATCGTATCGAAAAGTATGTGGGGGCTTTTATTTCCGTTTTGAGTCTATCTTCAAATAAAAAAATTGTCTGATTTTTTTACAGCAAATTTAAGCAGTCAAAATAATTTTCAAAAATTAAAATCACGATACCCAAAAACTGCCCCCTTCGAATTTTAAATAAAAATTCTCAAAAATACTACAATTCATTACCAACATTTAAAAAAAAAATCAGGATGGTATTTTCAGCGGTTCGCGAGATATTAATTTTTTAGTATTTTATTTATTTGTTGATTATCAATTTTTGTCTATCTGTTAATTAATTTGAGCTTCGAATAGTGTAAAAAGAATAGTAAAACGGAATAATGTAAATCAATAACCCATACACATGTTTTGGTACAATATATTTTACTCGTATATTCAATTTAATACTTGTATAAATCACTCGTTTAATTTTTTTATCAATTTCAATTTCTTATGTGTTAAAAGTATTTTATACTCGTATACACGTTTTTCATTCTCGTTTTTTTCTTGGATATTTTTTTTTTTTTAATTATGCTATGTATCTCGCTTTCGACAGAATTCGACCATCTTTTAACAACAATGTTGCCGTCGTGTAGCGGAATTATGCAGTGATGCTTCTGAGTATTTTTTATTGATCGGGCAATTTTGAATCGTCCATCCATTAAAAATTCCTTCGATTGTTCGTAATCACTCTTCTCACGGTAAACAATTTTGATCGACTGTACATTTTTTGAAGCCCATTCGTAGAGCTCTCGAGGTGTTGTAATTTGCTTGTCTGCTGTAAGTTGCCAGCTGGCTCGCGATGAAAGTCCGCTATGGTGGCTCCAAAAAATCTAATAAAATTTGAGAGTTGTTTTTGGGATCAGACGATGAAATAAGCAAAGTTTCAGCCAAATCAAAAGGGGTCAGGGTCACGCCATGAAAAAAACAGGCGTTTTCCCCCATATATACCCCCGCTCAAAAGTTTGGATACACCTGTCGATATTTCTTGCCGCACTAAAAGTTGCATAAGTCCGTCACTAAAAATGATAATCGAATTTTAAAAAAAAGTGTTTTGACAAGAAGGAATTCAACTTTGTTCCCCTTATTTTTATTTTTTTTTACGATTTTTTTTCGACCTGGTATGCATTTTTGAAATGGACCGTTTTTAGGCATATTTTCGGCCATCGCAAATCGGGCGTATAACTTAAGGACATTTTTTTTTTACTTTTTTATCTAAGGTACATTTGAAAGGGTGAGAAGCTGCTCCATTTTCATTCTTTAAAGCTGTTCGTACGATTTCTTCTCGCAAAGTTATTTCACTTTTGGCTAAAAAAGGCAAATTTTGAAAGATGCAACGTAACTCAAAGACTATAGAGTTTAAGAGAAAATGTCAAGTATGAAAAAAATAGCGTAGGTATACACGGAATCGCCTGGAATTATTTCAGAATTTTCCCATGAAATTCTTTGTTTTTACTATTTTTGCTCCAGCCAAAAATTTCATCTGTTTGAAATTTCCGTACTTAGTGATGAAAAAAAAATTGAAAAAATTGAGCAACATTTTCCATGCTATAAGCAACAATTATCAATAATAATATTAGCCAAAAGTCATTAACAATCTGTTTAAACAATTGTTTAAACAATTTATTAAACAATTATGAGCAATTATCAATAATTATCATTGATCATTATTTATTATTTATGTTTCTTTAACGTCGCATCAACTGCTGGGGTTATTAGCGACGGGACCAACGGTTTTTCCTTTAGTGCTTTTCCGAAACACTTTGGGGGTAACTCAGTGAGATTACTTTGTTATCTGTTTGCCGGTGTTGTAAACAGTCGGTCTTCTAGGTTCCTATCCCGATTCCGGAGCTACGTCGTGTCAGTCGCTGACTAATCAACATTGGACGTCTACGGACTATACATTGTTGTGTACAATGTATTATGTCCGGAGCTATGTCGCGTCACAATATTTTTCGCCAGCGAGACGACGGAACCGGGATTCGAACCCGAGACCTCCCGATGCTTTGCTTTAGAGGCAAGCAGGCTAGCCACTAGACCAAAGTCATCGTCTTTCATTGATCATTGTTGTTTATAGCATGCCAAATATTACTGAATTTTTTCAGATTTTTATTTCATCACGAAGTACGGAAATTTCAAACAGACAAAATTTTTCGCTGGAGCAAAAATGATACAAAAAAAAATTTCATGAGAATATTCTGAAATAATTCCAGGCGATTCCGTGTATACCTACGCTTCTTTTTTCATACTTGACATTTTCTCTTAAGCTCGATAGTCTTTGAGTTACGTTGCATCTTTCAAAATTTGTCTTTTTTAGCCAAAAGTAAAATAACTGCGAGAAAAAATCGTACGGAAATCTTTAAAGAATGAAAATGGAGCGGCTTCTAACCCTTTCACATGTACCGTAGATATAAAAGACAAAAAAAAATGTCCGCAAGTTTTGCGCCCGATTTGCGATGGTCGAAAAAATGCCGAAAAACGGTCACTTTCAAAAATGCATACGAGGTCGAAAAAAATCATTTAAAAAATTAAAAATAAGGAAAACAAAGCTGGAATTGCTTCACGTCATTTTTTTTGACGGAGTTATTATCGACAGGTGGGTCCAAACTTTTGAGCGGGGGTGTACTTGCTCATATACTCGAAGTTAGCGAGTACCCGAAACTAACAAGTACTCGATGCGAATTCGGGTACCCGAAATTAACGAGTACTCGATGAGAATTCGGGTACCCGAAATTAACGAGTACTCGATGCAAATTCGGGTACCCGAAATCAACGAGTACTCGATGAGAATTCGGGTACCCGAAATTAACGAGTACTCGAAGCGAATTCGGGTACCCGATAGTGGCGGGTAATGCAAAAACGTAACCCGTCGGGTACCCGACCCGACCCAAACATCGGGTACTCGAGTGAAACGGGTACTCGCATACCCCTAATACGTACATAGCCAAAACTGTGGACAATCATCGTTATGTCCTAAAAGATCTTAGAAATATTCATTTGCTTCTAGAATCCGTGAAGAATAGCGTTTAAACTAGTTCGATTTACCCCATATTATTTGGCTGCAACACGTATTATATTCCGAATATCATTTAATTAGCAATGTAGACATGAAGTTGCTTGTTTTCGTTAATGCAAAACATTGCAGGCAGATTTCTGTGTGCTGCATTTACTCTACATGCGTTCAAATACGTGGCACATTATCAGTTGTTGGCTTATCCTGTCTTGCAGATAAGGTAGCTGGGGCTGCAATGAGAGACTCGTTCAAACTGTTATAATTTTTACGGTACGCGCTATTAGCGTGATTTTTTCTTTAAAAGGGGGAAAAGGATGATGCTTTTTAAAAGATTAATGACCTTTTAGCTATTGTCAATTGGGGAAAGGAGGGTTCGTTTTTACACTGGAGCCCCGTTATAACGACCCTCGCTCCGTATAACGAAGAAAGTTCATCGTCAGAGGGTCAGAGCACTATATCTATATATGAGGAGTTCTTTTTCAACCGGGCCACTTTTCTTTTCATCCTCTCCAATTTTTTTTCAAAATCTGCCAGTTTGAAATATTAGTCAAAAGGAACGTCTGTGATTTGTTTAGATTTTTTTAGGTGTCCGTTCAGGATTCTCAATTTTTCATTACGAACACTGTATCTCAAAAAATATTCATCAAACAAAGAAAACATAGAAATAAAAACTTTTTTATTTTTTCCACTTTATCGATAAAAATTAAAATCATAATTTTTCTGCATTGAGAAAATGGAAATTGGACAAAAAAATGAGACTAAAATTTTTTAAAACCTAATACACACTTTCGATTTCGGTACAAATTTTACAGGATGTCTGTCATTGGGTAAAGAGTCTACAAAAAAAAAATTCAGAATGGCACCTGCAATGCTTACGATGAAAACAAATAAAAACTTTGTGAAATTTTTATGCGGTCATGAGATTTCGCAGGGTTTTTATTTTTTTTCATCGTAAGCATTGTAGGTGCCATTCTGAATTTTTTTTCACAGACTCTTTACTCAATGACAGACATCCTGTAAAATTTGTACCGAAATCGAAAGTGTGTTATTAGGTTTTAAAAAATGTTATTCTCATTTTTTTGCCCAATTTTCATTTTCTCAATGCAGAAAAATAATGATTTCAATTTTTTTTTCGATAAAATGGAGAAAATAAATAAGTTTTTATTCTTATGTTTTTTTTGTTTGATGAGTATTTTTTGAGATACAGCGTTCGTAATGGAAAATTAAAAATTTTGAACGGATGCTTTAAAAAATCTTAAAAAAATCACAGACGTTCCTTTTGACTATATTTCAAACTGGCAGATTTTGAAAAAAATTGGAGAGGATGAAAAAAAAATTGGCCCGCCGAAAAAGAACTCCTCATATGAGGCATTCCACGGCATTTTGATCAACATCTTGCCTTGATCATTCCGATTTTCCTCTAAATTTTTTATATAAAAAAACACATTAAAAAACATTTTCTCAAAATTTTTCAGCATTTTTCAGCATTCAGACGGAAGTCATATGTTGCCAGACGAACAGACAGAATATGGAGGAAGGAATGAGGGAAATACAATGAACGATTACAGACATTGACTTGAGGACTCGGCTATCAAAGATAAAGCACAAAAAATGCTCAGAATTCTTGAATATTACAGACATAGACATTATGCAAGATACATACCCGAAAGTTAAACGTAACAAAAATGCAGGATTGAAGAAGGGAAATATGAAGAAAAAGAAATGTGAAGAAAAAGGGTGTATATTTTACACAAAATGTTTTTTTACCATGTAGCACCAATTTTTCCCAGCTGGGGAGCATTTCTATACATAAAAATAATCGCAATTGTATAATATTAACAAACGGTTAGAAGAAATTGTGGGATCTTTCGACTATTTTTTAGAAAGGCTAGTAAGTCTTCAAAGGCATTCTTAGTCATCAAAAGTTATTAGTCATCTAGATAATGCCAAAGCAATAATATTGCCAAATAGAAGCACTTCTTAATAATGTCTTTATAAAAATATGTTTTAATTTTTAGCTAAGAACCGAAAGTATCTTTACGAAATTCACAGTGGTCCAACTTTTAATTTTGCTGAAGCCCCTTTCATTCCAGTGCTTGCAATACGAGGAAGTTTAAATGCATTTCTCTCAATAGAATATTTTTTAACTTCCCGAAAACGTAACTCGAAGAAATCTTCACTAATCGATTTAGAAATTGAAATGTACATTCGTAACTGCATTCACCAACGACATACGTAAGATTTTTTTGATATATTAGGTCTACCGGAAAGTTCTGTCCGTTTTTAGAATAAAACAAAATGGCAAATATCTATTGTGACGCGGTAATTTTACCGGTCACAAAGAATTACCGAAAGCTCCACTCCGCATCTTTCGCCCTCGCTGCCAGAGGCAAAAACCCGCCGATTCGAACAAGAGACGAACTTAATAAAAATCCCTAAAAATTAATGCAATTTGTTCCCGTAAATTTCGTGTACCCGGGACACGAGAGAGGGACCTCAAATCAGAGGAAGCGAGAAATTGATGTGTTGGTTTGGATATGCGGCCGTGTAGAGAATCGCAGCCGATTCTCCCCTTACTATCGAGAAATTTAACCAGAATACTCGGCTTCAACATAATTCGCTCACGAACTTTAGCTTCATCCGCCACCTTCCTTCTACCGCTTCCATCGCAGTGAACAAACACAGGACCAAATACCCAGTATTGGACGGACATAATAAACAACAGGACGAAATCTCGGCCACATACACGCAAGGCGCAATACCATTCGAGCGCAACTAATATCGTATTATACTGTAATGTGCAATTGAAGTGACGCACTCGGTTTTTTGACTCCACCGCCTCCAATTCACTCGTGACGAAAAAACTTGAATAACTTTTTACGTGAAATTTTCACCCCCGCTCAATGCCGTTGAAATCAGCTCAATCGGACAATAATTAAAAAAATGGCGGGCATTTTTATCATTTGGTACGCGCGAGAAAAATGAAAAGATTTTGATTTGTGTTCGATATTTTTAATGCGAGCTCAAAAATCGATCCAGTAAGAACATAGTTGGCAAGGGGCATTCTTTCTGAACAAAATGCTTAAAAAAAAAATCGGGCATTACTGTATAACGGCTAGGAAAGTTACGCGAGCACGCACCAAATTACCATTCCGTCTCACGCCGGTCAGTCAGCGTGGCGCCAAGTGTCGGGGCAGGATATTAGAAGCTAGAAGTAGTGGGCGAGAGATTCGGGGATTCACGGAGTCAGGACTCTCGTGGCGACGGCGATAGCGTGCGGAAGTGTCGAGGAAAAAAAGAGAAAAAAGAAGATCGAATCTATTGGAGATCGAATAATCTATCGAAAATTTACGTGGGAGTCCGCTTCGAACCGGTGAGTCCCTTGATCACTCGCTATAAAATCTTGAATGGTATTAAAATAAATTATCCTCGTGAGGAAAAATTCTCACTTTCATTGCAACGAATATATTACTGTCGCTCGTGTTTCGCGGTGCCACGAATCGAAAAACTTGATCTTTGTAGAGTAGAAGGAAAAATCGGAACCGCATGTGTAAAATTCAAAGTGATAATTTCCTGGAAATTATTGCTTCTCGGATAGTCGAAAGTGTGCGAATCGTGCGGGTCGCCGAAGCGCGAGAGTTGTGCCGTATCGTTACGTTTTTTTTTGTTTGTAAGAATTCTCGGGTATTATCGTGAAATATCGTGGACAGGAGTTTCGATTATGAGATTTTTCCTTTCGTTGTGATTGGATCGATTAATAATTTTCGAGGCCAACTCTCGAGTTTTGGCCATTCGATTGTAAGAGTAAATTTAATGAATCTTTGCCTTTTTGCGAAACGAGTATTGAACGGTTTGCGTCTCGAACCGTCAAGGTCAATAGGACCGCTCGAATAAGTATCGGAACATTTAGCTAGTTTTTCTTCTCTTTTTTTTGGATCTTTTGTTATCACGGAAATAAAATTCAGTAAATTTGTTGTAATAAAATAAAATAGAATTGTTGGAAGCGTAAGATAAATTCGAGAGGGTGAATTGAGTAGCTCTCGAGAATTTTAGTAGGGAGAATAAAATTTTGTCTTGTGTATCGAGTCAAGGTCGAGTTCCGCGACCTCTAATTTGAAGAAATCTTTTTGTAAAATTTAAATTTAGAAACTCCTGTCTAATGATTTCTGAAAGACATGAATTAAGTTATTTGTTGAGATAAAATAGAAAAACGAGAACACGGAGAGAATTATTTATTGTTTCATTTTTCGAACCGCCCCTCAGCCAGATCATTAAACTGTTGCCTTGGAAACAATTTTCTTGTCTCTTCCATCTTAAGAGGATCGGGCCGCATTGTTGTGGATGGCGACTTGAAAAAGAATAAACCGATCCTCGAACGAGATTTTGTGGCAGAGTTGCGTGAGAGTGGTGTTAATTGGGTCTTTTGATTAAGTTGAATTTTTGAATTTATTTTATGTTTCAGTGCTCAGAATTTTAGTCGCACTATATTATGTCACCCACCCCTAAGGGGGATAGGGGTGGAGAGATTTATAGAAAAAGCCTCCCTGAATACAATGCCGCAAAGAAATCGCGGCAGTCGACCCCCCATAAAAAGGTATGGGGTTTCGAAATTCAAAAACTCACGTTATAAAATTCCGCGTATTCGGACGAGAAATTTTTGTTTCACCATGGTGTTATTTATTCCATCATAGTAAGTGATATTTTATTGGCAGAGGGTGACATTTGCCATTAATTCCGTTTTGAAGTATCCCCATTGCCGAGTTTCTGTGGTTTTGCTGCTCTTTGTAACCTTCTATACAGATATGGAACGATTCATATCTTCCATTCCATTCCATGACAAGAAACTCTACATGTCAGGTTTCAAACAGCACCAAAACCACAGAAATTCTGCAACAGGGATATCTATTCTAGTAGCAACTTTCGACTTCAAACCCCATTACTTTTTATGGGGGGTCGACCGCCGCGATTTCTCTTAGGCATTGTATTCAAGGAGGCTTTTTCTATAATCCCCCCACCCCCACCCAACTCAGGGGTGGGTTTTCATAGTATAGAAACCCCATAACTTTTCATGGCGGGTCGACCACCGCGATTTCTTTTCGGCATTGTATTCAGGGAGCTTTTTCCATAAATACCCGCATCCTCCACTCCTCTCAAGTGTGGGGGCCATAATACAGATATTTACCAACAAAATAATAAAAACGGACCGAACATTCCGGTAGACCTAATACTACAGTCCGCTCCCGTAATAGAGCCGGCTATAGGCGGTTAGGGGAGTATTTTTCATGGAACTCGGGTACCTCCACTACTGACGCTATTTCATTAAGCAAGCGTGTGGCATTATTGAGGGGGAAGAATATGAAACCCGAGGTGAGCCAGTAGTGGGCATAGCAGTGGGGGTAGCGGTAAGGGAAGCGGCTCTATTGAGGGCGGCTCTATTACGGGAGCGGCCTGTACATTTTTTACTTGAATTTGACCTTTTTTTTAAAGTGTACTATTGGTTTTTGTTCCTTTTTACTTTTTACTTATTTTTAAGGAAGTCGTCTGGTTTAGAGGCCTAAAAAAGGTAATTTTTGGCGAATTTTTTAATAGGGAAAGCGTGCGGTACGTTTCGGCGCCGGGACATTTCAGCACCGGAATGTTTCGGCGCTAAGACGTTTTGGCGCCGGAACGTTTAGGCGCCCGGACGTTTCGACAAAATGGGAAAATTACAAGTATCATACCATCTTGCCAGAGAGATCAATATATGGGTAGTTGACACGGTGCGGTGGAGTGTGGTATCCGTGAATCTAGGAAAAAATAGTACAGGCAAAAATACCCGACGGAAAAAATACCCGATGGAATAAATACCTGATGGAGAGAATACCTCATGGAAAAAATGCGTCTCTGAGATACGTGGATTTGTGGGTTTAAGCATCAGGTGTGGTACGCGCAATTGTGAGGTGCGTGCGTCCATGGGATACGTAGATTCGTGGGGTGGGTCTTGAGCATCGGGTGTGGTGCGTGGGATTGTAGGGCGCGTACGTCCATGAGGTACATGGATTTGTGGGGTGGGTTTTGGGCAAACAATTATGTCGCCGCAGAATGTGCTGTACTATAGAATACTACAATGATTCTGACAAACCGTTACACAGGTCCATCAGGCCACAAAATGTGTTTACGCCTTCTCGTCTAATACCAAGAAATCTCATAACAAATACAATTCTTCTGTTTATTTCATATTTTGTGTTCAGTAGTGGCCCTGAATGTATGTCTATTGTCTACGTGACTACACATACACGAAACGAAAAGTTTGAAACCTAAGCATCGATACACCACGCTCTCTTCAAACTTCATGTTTTCATCACACATTTTACATTTGAGAATTTCCGTAATCGCACCAAAAACTGTCAGAAAATCAATTATTCTGTAATTACGAAGTATATTACCAATTACATCTTCCCTACCCGCAGTACTCAGTTTTTTCGACGTGACGCTTTGAGCAAAATCTCCATTGTCGTTCTTTTGCGTGAAACGGTTACCATGAAATTCCTTTTACGCAACTTTGCTACCCAATCAGTGTTCAGGCTTCAACCTTTCGGATACATAGTGTAGAAATTACGATCTGTACTAGGCAAGAATCGGTGCAAGACTGACCGTTGAAACTAGGAATAGCTAAAAGTGGGGTCTTCTAAGTCAGACGACTGATTTAAGTGTACTCTAGTTGTTATTATACCGGGTGTCCCATTTTAATCATACAGTTGATTTATTTCGAAAAATATTGCTCCGATCAAAAATTGAGTGGGATGAAACCTTTAGGGTTCAGAGTTTGAAGTTCCATTCTACTTGCATACAAGCAGAATAAATGTGAAAAACATCAATTGAACAAGATCTATTTATTTTTCGATAAAAATTATACATTATGATCATGTTTAAATCGACTGCATAAAATCTGACCTTTAATTGTCCGAGTCTGCATATTTTGTGTTCTATATCATTTATTCACTTAATTATTTGAATAATTGAAGAATAACTCAAGTTTAGAATAACTTGACTAACTTAAGTCATTTTTTGCTTATGAAGATTACGCGCACGAACGAAAATGCAAACATTCAAATGATGAAGTTTCCATTGCACTTAATATTCCTGGAATATTGACTATCCAATACGAGTGATAGTGCTGGAATATTGCATATTGATTGGATGCAATATTTCTGAAGCATTACGGAATATTGCAGCAATAATTCACTCGTCGTACATAGCAACATTGCAACAAAATAGCTGCAATGTTACGTGCAATATGACAATGTTGTCGTGCAAGATTTCAGCAGCATTGCAGTAATGTTATGTGCTATAAGGGTATATAACGGTTACATAGTTTTCAGACTATGAAAGGGTTTTTTCCGTCTGCTTCGGAATCAATTGGCTAATATATCTATGCGATCTATAAAATAACATATCGGATTAAAGATAACATATCGGATTAAAACCAGCATGAATCTATGAGATTTTTATTCGATCGAGTTACATGAATATACACGTTTTTTCATTTTGAGATGTCCTATACAGAATACGCTTTGACTCGTCTACTTGTTGTTGAAAAACCATCTTTTCAACCCATCCTATATCAATTATGGGTCAAACAAAATCTTACAAGCACAAGAACAATGTGAACGTAATCGCATGCAGATTATGAATAGAATATGATAGAAATGTAATTTGACACTAGGTAGTTAGTATTGTTCTACGTAACTTTATCGAGTTCCACGAATATTGAGTTCATCCTCCTTCAGAACATCAAAAAACAGTGAGCTTCGTTCATCCACTGACCGTTACGATAGGATATAGTCACGGTCGTACATGCAGGTCTGGAAACTCCGGCAGTTTTGAGTGGTGGGGGGTGGCATATATGTTGAAGCAAAGGATAGACCCCTCTACGACAACGAACCTAGCGGTCGGTTCTACAACTACGCGGATATACATGTCATGGACACCCCTCTACGACGACGAACCTACCGGTTGATTCTACAACTACGCAGAATTTGCCTCACCAATCGAGTCACCCCCCACCATAGGAGTTTCCAGACCTGTATGTACGACCGTGGATATAGTTAAGCTATCCTATACTAAACATGGGTAGAATAAGGTCTCACTAATCGGGTTTAGGGGCATCCATAAGATGTTTTATCTTGTTGGGGCCCATACAGAACCATATGAGACCAATTCCGCAATGAATTTCGATAAATTAAGTATGTTTATTTGTACCAGGGTATAGCCAAGCTTTTTACGAATGCCCCCACTCTTTTCTAGTAGGGCCAGATTGCAGGCCGCACCTTACCTCTTTCCATTCTGTATCGCAATTGTTAGGAGTAAGAATACTTAAAGCGAGATGGCGCCACGACCGTAGAAGAGAGGCTCACGAAAACGGGAAGAAAGGAAAGAAAGAAGAGAGAAGAGAGAGTTCGAGAAGATTCGAGAGATTCGAGAGAACGCGTGGAGAGAGCGAACGGGCTTTTGCGTCTTAGTGTGTTTTTGTTGTTCTGATGAACCATTGTGTTTGATTTATTTCATATTAATATCAACATATTGATTAACCTGTGTATTGATCATTTTCCCGAGCGAATCAGAGCGGAAGCGTATGTCGTAAACCAAAGATATCGTAATTAGCGTGTGTCGCTAACAATTCAGAATAGGGATGTGAACATACCTGACGAGAATACATGCAGCGTGAAAGACGAATGGACGAATTCGAAGTTTTTCAAGCACATCTACAAGATAGCGAAGGAAAAGATATGAAACCTACGTCGACACCAACAAAGATGAGCAGCGAATATTTATTGCGCACGTTGATCGAGGAGAATCGACGTCGCGATGCTCAGGCACTAAGGAGAGACTTTGTTGTAAGAGGAGTCGGCTTTACTCAGGCACTAAGGAGAGACGAAATGTTGGGAACGATGATGCAAACTTTGAATGCGCGAGATGCGGCAATACTACAAGTAACTCAAGGACAAACCGAATACGCAAGCTCGTCGAACGTTTATCAAATCATGCCCGATTTAAACCGAAATATTCGAGATTTTTATGTCGATCAAAGCGCTACGGAAGCTGAAGAGTGGATCACGAATCTTGACAGCATGCGTCAAGTGCATCGATGGCCAGAAGGGTTTGTTCTCGAAGCAGCGAGGACTCATCTAAAGACAGGTGCGTACTACTGGCTTCAACCAAAGATCCAGGAACTGAGTACGTGGGCCTTATGCAAAGCAGCTTTCGAGAAAACATTTGTCGGCAAAGAGAACAAAACGACGAAGTGGCAACGGATGGTAAAACGTATGCAACAAAAAGGCGAAACAACCAATGCATACTATCACGAAAAGGTAAAGCTTTGTAAAGATCTCGATTTAACAGACGATGAGACGAAGGAAAAGGTACTCGTCGGACTCTGGGCAAGAAAGCCGTGTAACTCATTGGCGACGGTACGTACAGGGAACACGACTAAAGGCCAACGATAAAATATCTTACGATAAAATATTTGCGACAAAATATCAAAACGACGAAATATCTAACGTCAAAATATCTGGCGTCAAAATATCTAATGACAAAATATCTAACGTCAAAAT
Organism: Alloplasta piceator; assembly: GCA_946863875.1. Lineage (NCBI taxonomy): Eukaryota > Metazoa > Arthropoda > Insecta > Hymenoptera > Ichneumonidae > Alloplasta > Alloplasta piceator. The sequence continues at coordinate 28,488,856 of OX333073.1, read as the reverse complement.
ATCAATCCGACGAAATATATAACGACAAAATATATAGCTTTCTTTGTTTTGATACGTCCTCCTTGAACCGGTTTGCGTTTATCCGTGGGAAACATTGTAATTATTGGTTGCCGTGTGTGGGATAAATACAGCTTATATGGATTCACACAAAACTACAACTACAGACAAACCGCCGACGGTTTCGTATATAATTTAACACATAAAGGTGTTAAAAGTATTACGTGGCGCTGTGTGGAATATTAATAGTTTTTATGCTCTGCACGTATGCACGCCAATTCAATGAACCGTAACGGTGAGTTATACTATATCCTATCGCGAAGATGCTAAATCCTATCGCGTAAAATGATGATGATGGTGTAATATACTCAGTCAAAAAATTAAAGGAACAGCAAAGTTTTCGAGATTTTTCAGCGATTTTCCAAAGGCTGTAACTTTGTTAATTTTTGTCGTAAAAATTTTTCAAAAAAAGCATTTTGAAGCTTGAATCTTCTACTTTTGGAATCGTAAGTCAACATTTTTTTATGGGCATTTATGGGCAAAAATTGTTTCCATGGTTAATTTTGACTTGAAAAAGTCCAAAAAATTAGCGTTTTTCTTGTTTTAGAAAATCTACCACAACTTTGCAGATATTGCGAAAAATACCAATGTTTTAAGGTCCTTTTTTAGCTCAATACATACCTAAAAACCATGCCAATTTTCAAAACAATCGGTCGGACCGTTTTTTGTGACCGAGTCATCAAACTTTTAGAAAAATTGAAGGAACATGTTTATTGATCGTTAATGACCAATTAATGTTGTTAAAAATTTTTGAAAAAAGTTTTCTTCATTTACCTCAAATTTGCATTTAACGAGTGCTAGAAAAAATCCAAATTACGAAAAAAAAAAAAAAATTTCTTTCGAATTTTCGAATTTTTCTTTTTTTTTTATTTGAAAAAAAAAATTGTATTGGCATTTTTTCGCAATTTTGTATTTAATATTTAATAAATATCGAAATAAAATTTTGAAAAAAATGCTAATGAATTTCTTTATTCAAATTTAAAAAAATTTTAAAAATTTAATTTTGAAAAAAAATTTTTTTTTTTCGAAATGTGACCTTAAAACACCTTTCGAAAAAGGACCTTAAAACATTGGTCTTTTTCGCAATATCTGCAAAGTTGTGGTAGATTTTCTAAAACAAGAAAAAAAGCTAATTTTTTTGACTTTTTCAAGTCAAAATTAAGCATGGAAACAATTTTTTTTAGTTTATGACAATATCAGGCACTTATAGAGGGTAGATGCAAGTTTCCGAAACCCACCATTTACTCGCTGTACGATTATTAGTTCCAGAGATATCGAAGATTTGAAAAAAAAGACGAATTTTTGTTGAATCGCCGATATCTCAGCGAAAAATGGTCGTAGAACAAAAACAAAAAAAGCAAATTGAAGCCAAAGAATTCAGCTAAACGATCCATAGATTGGTAAAGTTCGGGAAATTTTTTTGGAGCCCATTGACTGTTTTGAAAAGAGCAAAAATTTCGAGAAAATTTTTACCGTGATATTTCTTTCGACTGCGTCGAGGGTGATGCCCATAAAAAATTTTTGACTTAAGATTCCAAAAGTAGAAGATTCAAGCTTCAAAATTCTTTTTTTGAAAATTTTTTACGACCAAAATTAACAAAGTTACAGCCTTTGGAAAATCGCTGAAGAATCTCGAAAATTTTGCTGTTCCTTTAATTTTTTGACTGAGTGTATGATGATGATGTAAAAGGGCGATGATTATGTAAAATGATCTAAATGATCAAATGTAAAAGATGCAAACGATTGACTGTATTAAATGATGATGATGATGATGGTGTAATATGATAATGATAATGTAAAAAAAAGATGATTGTGTAAAATGATGCAAATGATTAAATGTAAAAGATGTAGAAAATATATTTTGGATTTTATATTTTGTCACTAAATGTTTTGTCGTTAAATATTTTGTCGCCTAGACATTTTGCCGTTAGAAATTTTGTCGCCTAGATATTTTGTCGTTAGATATTTTGTCGTTAGGTATTTTGTCGTCGGTCTTTTGGTTTTTGTGCTTTAGTCATGGAACCGACGGTACACCATGAGGATCTCGACAGTCTATTCCACGACATTCTGAAGCTTGAGAAACTGATCAACCGTTGAGGAGAGATCATCAAAACAAATAAAAACCCTGAATCGACGAAGCAAAGACAAGTCGCAGATAAGTTAATGGAGCCTCAAACGACAGATGTCAATAAGGAAGTAAAAAACGAAAACAATGAGCGTAAGTCAATCACGAGAGCCGAAAACGAATTTAAATGTTATAAATGAAATTGTCCGCAGGAACAAAAAGAAGCACTATGTTTAAATTGTAAGGGTATTGGCCACACACAAAGAAATTGTCGAGTCAAGAGCGGAAAGATGAATTATATCGGAGAGCAAAAAACTAACCGCGTGAATATTGATGGCAAACTAACCGAAGTGAATATTGATGGCAACGACCTCACTGCGTTTATCGATGCGGGAAGCTCTAAATGCACGATCAAGAGTTCGGTCGCGCTGAAAAATCGATATCCTATCGATTATGGAACCATGGAACTGAAAGGTTGGGGTGAGACCACGAAAATCACGACTTCACCTGGATGGGTACGTGTTACGATCCGACTCGATGACGTTGAAGTGAAGGACGTGAAAATTCGTTTGGTCCCCGATGATGCGCAGCCAATGGATGCAATCATACGCAGAACGTTTACCGAATTATCTCACGTCGGTTATTACAAATGCGGGGAAGACCTACGATTCTTTAATCTCACGAGGGAAAATCCATTGTCAAAAATCGAAATTGAGACTACAAACAAAGACACCATACGCGTACGAGAAGACGTAGAATTACCAGCAGGTACGGTCAACTGGATCTCGACTTTGCAAGACAGTGCTGAATACGTACTACCAGTGGCTAACGTAGGCTATACGGACGGAAAACTTCGAAAAGGTGACACGATTGAACGAAGTACTGTGTGTACTATCCTGGATGACGATGACGAGAAAAAAGAACGAGGGCGTGAAGGCAAGACGCGAACTACGATCGACAGATCTGATCTCAACGTGGGAGGGCAACCGGAGGAAGTTGTTACCGAATTGGTAGTATTACTAAATCGTTATCGTGATTGTATCGCGATGAATATATTTGAACTGGGTTGCACGTAGGGATGAAACGATACGAGAAAATATGTGTACTTACTCGATACTTTTCTTTCGATACCAAGTTCTTTTGGTATCGATACTTTGGAATCGAGTATCGAGTAGGTATCGGTGAAAAGTACTTGTATCGATACTCGATACCAGGGATATTCGATATACATCGATGCATCGAATTCACTCGATGTTTACAGTACGATGCATCGTATCGATTCGATGTTTTGAAAAGCTGTAGATTTACTCGATGTATCGATGTATTTTCAAAAAACATCGAATCAATGATAACCAGCTAATGATTATGACTTGGACGCTTTGAGCGCTGTGAGCGCCACATCCTGTAGCATTTTATATGTCGATGTATAATACATTGTTAGTTATCACCCCAACCACGGTGAGCGCTGCTTGTAACGGTGTGCACCAACACATCGCCACATTACTTCTTTCTATTTCACTTCACAATAATAAGAAATAAGGAATAAGAATCAGCCAATCGCCGCGCACTTTGGAGAAGTTACGCCAATCGGATGGCTTATTCTTATTTCTTATTTTTGTCATTGTGTCTCGGGCTTAATGTGGCGATGTGTTAGTGCACTACGTCAGGTGTTACAAGCAGCGCTCGCCGTGGACCCGTGGTCGAGGTGATAACTAATAAAAGTCTGCCAAGCGCTCCCATTAGGGGCCAAGGGGGGCGGGGCATAAGGCCTACGCTACGAAGCTACGCTTCCATGTACCTCCCTACGAAGGATTGCACGAAAAACTCTGCGATGACGTAGTGTTAGAACAAGTACTCGATATTGAGAAAACATCGAGGTTTCTAACCGATGCATCGGAAAATATCGATGCCCAGTCTCGATGCATCGCATCGATAAAAAACATCGATGTATTTTTTAAGTGGACACCCCTACTCGATACGCGATGGCCGATGCTGTAGCCACGGTCCTACATACAGGTCTTGAAACGAAGCCGGATTTTGGTGGTGGGGGTAGGCAGAACTATTGCTAGCTTTTTTCATGCCAATTTTCACCGCAAGGGGCGCCACGGTAGAGGGATGTCATGTGGAACGAAGATAGAAACAGCTTTCCGTCTCTATCTCTCTCGCTTTTTCTGCACGGTGTTTAGAGAAAGAGAGAGACGGAAGAGCTGCTTCTATCTTCGTCCCACCAACGAAGATAGAGCGCGACACCCTCCTCCTAGGGCGCAACCTTGCGGCGAAAATCGGCATGAAAAAAGCTAGCAATAGTTCTGCCTACCCTCACCATGGTCGTTTCCAGATCTGTATGTAAGACCGTGGATGCAGCCCATCGACGATTTTGAGTTTTTTTCGTAGTCTTTTGTTTTTATAACTTTATCAATAGCCATAATATCAGTAATGACTGTTGTTTTTATTTGTTTCTATTACTACGAAAAAACCGACCGATACGAGTAAGTAACGATATTTTTCATTCGATACGAGTAGGTATCGATACTTTACGACCGATACAGAATCCAGTAAAAGTATCGATACCACAGTGGCATCGTTTCATCTCTAGTTACACGTCGAAGATTGCCATGGACATTATTGAAGAACCCGGAAGCAGACCGTTCCAAAGCAAGCCATACCGAGCCAGTGATTCCGAGAGAAAGAAAATTCGCGACATTGTACAAGAATGGAAGGAAGCCGGCATTGTGACCGAAACGAGTTCACCCTATGCGAGTCCAGTACTATTAGTTCAGAAAAAACTGGTGAATCACGTTTGGTGGTGGATTATCGTCGATTGAACAGTCAGACCGTCAAGATGAGTTTTCCACTGCCAAATCTCGACGACCACCTCGGAATGTCGGCTGGTAGCAAAATGTTTACGGTGATTGACTTAGCGCATGGTATCTCCAAGTCTCTCTGACGAAAGATGCGAGGGCTATGACAGCATTTATCACTCCTGAAGGAACCGGTGAGTTTACGAGAATGATTTTTGGATTGGCTAATACGCCGTTTTATTTTTCACGCCTGATGCAACGGATACTGGGACCACTGAGAGACAAGGTGGCGATGTTCTACCTGGACGATGTTCTCGTACCGAGAGTCGACTGGACCGATCATAAAGAACGATAAAACTGAGTAAATGCGAAGCCGTTATGTATTGTAACACGAAATCGTGCACATATGGACAGTTCGGAATTAATGTCGGTAGCGGGTTGGATAGCTCAGTTGGAAGAGCACTCGACCGGCAATCGAGAGGTCCCGGGTTCGAATCCCGGTCCCGTCCCTCCGCATTTTTTTCTGAATTGTCCATAACGCAAAAAGCGTTATAAGTGGCGCCCGACGTGGGGCTCGAACCCACGACCCTGAGATTAAGAGTCTCATGCTCTACCGACTGAGCTATCCAACCCGCTACCGACATTAATTCCGAACACGAAATCGTGCACATATGGACAATTCGGAAATAATGTCGGTAGCGGGTTGGATAGCTCAGTTGGAAGAGCACTCGACCGGCAATCGAGAGGTCCCGGGTTCGAATCCCGGTCCCGTCCCTCCGCATTTTTTTTCTGAATTGTCCATAACGCACGATTTCGTGTTACAGTATTTAGGCTTCGAGATCACGTCAGAAGGCATAAAACCTGGAGAGAGCAAAGTTCGACCTATAATAGTGTTACGTCATCCCATCTTTTTAACGAGAGAAAAGAGATGCGAGGCATCGATCAGCGGGAGCCAGCAACCAGGACTCGCGTCGCCAGTCGCCACCCTCTCCAGGACACCACCTCACCAATATGTCAGCAATAAAAGAAAGAATTCGGCAGATCACAGAATTATATGCGTAGTGGCGCCTCATATCACCGGGCCTGGTCGCCACCCTCTCAAAAACACCACCGCACCAATATGCTAGCAATAAAAAAGGGAATTCGTTTGATTACAGAATTTTACTACCAATATGAATAGTGGCGCCTCATATCGCCGGGGCAGGTCACCACCCTCTCGAAAACACCGTCTCACCAATGTACCCGCAATAAGAGAGGAGATCTATACGCAAAGACATAATCCAGCCTACGCATAGTCCAGCCGATTGTCGCCAAGCATCCCCTCCAAAATCGTAGGGGTAGACCATCGACAAGAGGGGTACCAAAAGTGAGATAAAAAGCCGTGCTCGAAGACCAGAGGTACGCATTCGTCGTCACAAGTTCAAATCGGTCGGAGACTCTGCTCCGCCGAGCATCAGTCGGTCCAGTACCTGAAACGCATTCGTCGTCACAAGTTCAAATCGGTCGGAGACTCTGCTCCACCGAGCATCAGTCGGTCCAGTACCTGAAACGCATTCGTCGTCACAAGTTCAAATCGGTCGGAGACTCTGCTCCACCGAGCATCAGTCGGTCCGGTACCTGAAACGCACTCGTCGTCGCAAGTTCTAATCGGTCGGAGGCCCTACTCCAGTTCGGTCAATCATCCAGTATCCAAGATACGTCTTTACAATTCCGAATCAACCGTCGGAAATATAGACTTTGCGTGTTGTACAAGTATATTGACTTACAGTAACTTGAAAATATAAACTCTACGTGTTGTACGAATATTACGAATAATTCAAATAAGCTTTTGTATATCGACTTGCGAATCATTTGAATTGATTGACTCTCGCGAATAATATGTAATATATTTAACTCGGCGCACCCTCGCCTGACGAGGACACACCACCGTATCGAGATCATCACCGCCAAGGACCACAAACATCGCAGACTCAACCGCCGAGGGAGACCCCGTAGAAGAGGCTTTCTGATTAAATCAAAATACGCGACTTCTTAAAGCGACAACCACCGAAATTAACCGCTTGATGTATACGTGTGTTTAAGGAAATAAATTTGTAACCAGCACTAAGGAGAGCGTATATATAAACGTGAGTAAAACATATTTTATCAAAACCTGTTTGCATCTTCCAACAATAAGATCAAATACGGCTTGCGCATCCTGCCACATTCGTCATCTCCCATATCGAAGACGTGACTTCCGTCCCAGGGTAAAGGGCTTGATTGTCTTGACCCGAAAGAGAAGTCAAACCACCGTGCTACGTTCTCTCTCACTCCGATAAGCTCACGGGGACGTAACAATAGACTTCTCTCGCCCTAAAAACGAACTCGACATACGCAAATTTCAAGGATTAACGAGTTTCTTTCGGATTTGTTCCACGCTTCGCGGATCGAGCGGCACTTCTGAGCCAACGACTAAAAAAGGATCAACGATTTAGATGGACGGAGATGCAAGAGAGTAGCTCGCAAGATCTCAAACGAGCGCTATCCGAGAGACCGATATTGCAGATTTTCGATGCGAGACACCGAGCTTCATACGGACGCGAGCGCGCAAGGACTTGCGGCTATGCTTTTTCAAAATGGTGACGATGCAGAATGGCATTTTGTTTACGCCATTAGTCGTCGAACGAGCGAGCCTGAAAGATCCTATCACTCGAGCAAATTGGAATTATTAGCCATTATTTGAGCCATCGGGAGACTGCGAATTTCATCAATATCTCGTTTGTCATAATTACGGATTGCCAGGCTTTAGTTTATCTCAACGCGCATCGCAGGAGAAACCCGCAAGTGACGAGATGGCATAATCTTCTCAGTAAATACGAATACAAGGTCGTTCATCGTCCAGGCGAGAAATGCGACACGTAGACGCGATGAGCAGGGCTCCTACTGAAGAACCTGACGAAGAAGAATTCGACTATCACGAAGGTGTATTTGCGATCACAACGAGAGAAGAAGTACTAATGTACCAAAGTCAAGTTGAAGAATTGCGACGAAAAATAGAAATCTTGCATCGAACGGCGCAGGACCGAACGAAATACGAGACAAGTGAAATTGAAGGATACGAATTGACGGATGGGATTCTATTTAAAAATATGAACGGCGGCAAAAAGTACGTCATCCCGAAAGCAATGCGGAAAAGTATGGTAGTGCGCTATCATGATTCGATGGGTTACATGAGAATAGACCGAACATACGAGAGGCTTGCCGAATATTACTACTTTCCGCGCATGAAGGATTATATCCGTCAACACATCAGAGCGTGTATTACATGTTTGTTCAACAAGATTCCGACAGGAAAAACCGCAGGGGAGCTACACCCAATTCCGCCGGGAAACAAGCTATTCGGAGTATTACATATGGATCACATTGGGCCATTTATAACGAGCAAGCAAGTTAATAAGCATGTTTAGTAATGGTAGATAATCCTACCAAATTTGTGCCACTCGAGGCAGTGCGAAGCACAAAAACGGAGTTAACCATTAAGGGTCTAGAGAATTTCATTCTAGACTTCGGCGCACCTGAGCGAATAATAACGGACCGAGGGACAAACTTTACCTCCGAAAAGTTTGCAAAATTTTGCAAAAGTCAAGGAATTGAACATTCACTTAATTCGCCGAGACACGCGCAAGTGAACGGACAAGTGGAGCGCGTCACCGCACTCTCTTACCGGCAATTCAAGCCAGCTTGGACAATAAAGAAACAGAGCAAGACTGAGATCGAGACATGAAAAGGATCGCATGGTACTTGAACACTGACGTCAACAATACTACGGGCAAAACAGCGTTTGAATTACTATATGGATATAATCCCCGTATGAACGAAGGACCAATAAGGCTATTTACAGTTGACGAGGAACACGAATGATATGAAATTCCGGAGGAATTTCGAAATCAAGTCAAAGAGGAACAGCAACGATACAAAGATCGTTACGATCGGACTCTTCGAACAAATGTGACATACGATGTAGGGGATATCGTATACGTTAAAACTGCTCCACGAGCTACAGGCGAGTCGACGAAATTGCATGAAAAATATCGAGGACCCCTGGTCGTTCACAAGAAACTACCGAACGATACGTACGGTTTATCTGACCTACGGAATGGAGACCGAGGTCTAAGATACTCATTAACTGCGCAGGTGAGCCAAATCAAGCTATGGAGACCGAATGATCCTGAACTCGATGACGATGAGAAAACATCAATAAGAATTGACGAGGAAGAAACCGAGATAAATCCGAGTAACGCAAAGAAGAATATTGCAAATTGCGAGGACGAAGAGATAACGCAAGAAAATTGCAACGACAGTCTGTCTACAGACGTCAAAGAAAAACGAAAAGATGCTAAGTCAGAGTCAATCACAAGACCTAAGCACCGCATTCAAAAGCCAAAGAAATATGACGATTACGTGGAATGATACATAAAATAAAAGACAAAAAAATATATGAACTCGAGGACGAGTAAAAAGAAGAAGCAATGGCCGAATGTTAGGAGTAAGAATACTTAGAGAGAGATGGCGCCACGACCGTGGAAGAGAGACTCACGGAAACGGGAAGAAAGGGAAGAAAGAAGGGAGAAGAGAGTTCGAGAAGATTCGAGAGATTCGAGAGAACGCGTGGAGAGAGCGAACGGGCGTTTGCGTCTAAGTGTGTTTTTGTTCTTTTGACGAACCATTGTGTTTGATTTATTTCATATTAAAATTAACATATTGATTAACCTGTGTATTGATCGTTTTCTCGAGCGAATCAGAGCGGTAACCGTGTGTCGCGAACCGAAGATATCGTAATTAGCGTGTGTTGCTAACACACTTCTGACGAGAGTGAAAGGAAACTGCAGAAAACCTTCACTGATACAGTCGATAACCTATCTAAGTCCCCCGGTAGCAAAGCGAGCACGCTGTAGCTCGACTATCGTCGGTCGGTTAGTCAGTTACCTCCTCTATTGCGATCCAGTGGGGCAGTCACTTTCACGGTTAGGTGGACCACCATCCGAGCGTTGAGAACCGCGCCGGCAGGCCCCACCAAAACCGTACAACAACCGCCCACTCATCGCAATGAGGTATTGGAATTCCCTTTTTAAGGTGGGCTGGTAGGGTCCTGAACCGCCGGGATTACAACTGAAAACACTTGAAAAAATCCAAAATATTTTTTTCAGCGGTGTCGCCCGGGTTCGATCTCGGGTCCATGACTTGCGAGACCCGTGCTCTAGACACTCAGCCTCTACTTTCCCTGCTGGATAAATTAAGTACGTATAAACATATAATTATGCGTACGAGTGTTTATGCAAGAGCCACGTAAGCGTCTATATGAAGGTGCGCCAAGTGCCGGCGGCTCGAAAATGAAGGTTTGTCAATTGTTTATTCCTACACACATTTTCTAAAGGCATTGAAGTAGTAGTACTATCCACCAAATATCGTCCGTCAATGATAAAGTCTAAAAAAAAACCGTCATAATATTTTCACTCCAAAGCGGTACGGGCAGGATACAGAGGCAGGATTTTCGAAAAAACGATTTTTTTTTAAATTTCATTTTAAGAATTTACCAATATTTAAATATGTACACAGAAAATTTAATGTCGATCCAACAAATATTTTCGAAGTTATAGGCATATTCGTAAACCCGTAATTAGCTTGCCCAGCGGAGGGCCCGGGCACAATCTTCCTCAAGGATTGAGTGTCCGGATAATTAAAAAATAAAAATAAAACGTAACTACAACGTAAACACACTCTACACACAGTAATTTTGAAACTTTTAACGCGTTTTTCTCAAAACTGTGTTTTCAAAGTCGGTGAACAACATTTCTCGGAAAAGGTATAACTGATGCCAAATCTCAAATTTGTACACAAGCTTTATAAATATATTTTTAAGTAGTTAATCGAAAATTTTTTACCGATAAATATTTTCCATTCAATAAACAATTTCAGACAGAAAATTTCATCAAGAATATTTTTTGCGAAACCGCCATTTTATTAAACATAAATATTTTGCTCATTCCTTTGATTAAATACTAGATTATTCCTTATATTAACGAATTTTTTTAAATTTTTTTAATTTTGATTATCCTATCCAGAGATATCGTGCTCACCGCAAGGCGCATTTTTTTAGAGGATCTCCCGGAGATCGGTTATGGCGGCTTCGAGAATGATAATTAAAAAAAAAAAAAATTCAAAACAAAGTTAAAAGTTTCAAAAATATGGATATACATTTTCACGTTAATAAATTAAAATGTCTTTTCAAAAAAAAATTCTAGAAATTTTTTTTTTCGAACTCACGATTGCGTATAACCCCTCAAGTTTAGTTATTTTTTTGTACATATCCCTAGATATTGCAATCAAATCTAGAAATAAAATAAACCAACCTTGTGCGCCGAGCATCGTAGCTTTCACGGTTGACAGAATCTTCAACTGAGTTCCTATGGTTGGAATTCTTTCGCAAACTTGAAGTAAATTCTACATAAACAAAAAAGAATATAATTCTATTAAATTTGTAAGCAAGTACTGGGTTATTATTGCTAATTAAAAAAATGAGTAATCTCAATTAAAAAATTATTTCTGTTTTGTCCGAACATAGAAGGTCAAGTGCTCGAACTTAACAATTTTTCCCTACAGCTCACAGATTTTCCTCATAACTTAAGAGCTTGAAGTATTACTTACAAAAACTTTTTGTGATTATTTAAAAATTTTCAACGAATCTATTTCGACATATACTGCACGGATGAATATTTTTTATAATATGATATTTGTTAAAAGAGAAAATTCCACAGAAAAAATCTGAGACCCAAAGAGTTTGTACGCGTTCCGAATGTTTTTATCGCATTTCCGAGGTTCTGCACACACTTATTAACATCGTCGAAAATTTACACTTATTTTGTTCAAAGTGTCGTTAAAAATTGAATAAGAATCGACTTATCACACATGGTATAGATAATACAGGTCCTGAAAAAATTCAAATTTCATCGCTGGACTTCGTTTTTGAAACTTGCCCCATTTTAAATATATCAAACCAAAAAAACACGACGTTGCTATAGATAGATGGAAAAATCTTAAAACAAAATCGAAGACCGTTTTTTTAACACCGATTGATAACTGACTGATAAACTGTGACAAAACTGGAAAGCTAAAACTTTCGACGATAAAATGGAATTATACGTCTAATTAGGCTTAAAATTCTCTGGAAGGTACGAGATTACACCGAACATTTTATTTTCTACTTGATATGGTGATATTGCAGTAATTTCAAGTAATAAATAAACCAATCAATTACCGTCCGTATTCGCTTATCTGTACATTCCCGAGCAAGTTCCTTAGCCAGACGCGTAACTTCTTGTGAGGCTTCGGCGATCGCCTTGGCACAAGCGATGAGGTCACGTTTATTGCCACCTTCACCTCTCACCAGGCCCGAAAGTCGGGCCATTAGGATAGCCATTTTCTTCGCAGCCGCAATTATTTCATTGTCCTTGCTTGACCACTGCCTAACTTCTTGGTGCAGACCATGTGCAGCCATCTATAGATCATCGGACAGAGAAACGATTGTGTTCCTGTTATTTCGATAACCCGACGTAACTATACAATAGTTCATTGTTTAAAATTGGTTAATGAAATTTCTGAATAAACATGTGTCTAAAACTAGTGTCCTGTTAACAAACTGGGTTGAACGAAAGCGAATGATGTCAATAGATCATTCAGCAATAGAGTTTTATAAACACTTTTCTTTTGTCTCTCTAGTGTTCGACAGTCCATAACCAGATGATAACATGACGATTCTAATAATCCTACAATTTTATCTTGATGATATCGGCAAAAATCAAGAAAAAAGGTTTATAAATACAGGTCCCAGTGGACACGGTAATATTGCAGCAATATAACAGCAATGTTACCGATTGTAAATGGTAATATCACCTAGACGTTACATGTAAGTTACAATTTTCTACTCAGCAGTATAACATATGTAATATATCATGTTACATACCCGGTATATAACAGTTACATGTAAACGTTACAGAGTTATGTTACATTACTGCAATGCAGGGATCGGCAAAAAAAATGATTATTTTTTTAAAAATTAATACAAAAATAAAAATAAGAAAATGTGAAATATTAAATAGTGTAGAAATTAATAATCCAAAAAATTACATTTCTAATTGATTGGAGAATAAAAAATTCGAAAACAAATATTTTTAATTAACCGAGAAGAGAAAATTATAAAAAAAATATTTCCAATTGACCAGAAAATAGCTAATTATAAAAAAAATATTTCTAATTGACCCAGAAGAAAAAATTATTAAAAAAATATTTTTAATTGACCACGGAGAAAAAAAAACGTTAGTACTCAATTCACTAACAGCGTTGAAACAGCAGGTGAGACGGGAAATCGATTTTGCTAAATACTGAATTGTAAGGAATTATAATGAAACTTTATTATTAAAAATTATTATTTGAATTATCTTCAGAAATTTCTGATCATTTTTCTGATCGAGTCACCGAACATTGAGGTATTGAACTTGAGCAATGAAGTTGGAAAAAAATGCGATAATCGTATTTTTAGAGTACAGATTTTTTATTTCTTGCGCTCACCGAAGACAGCTTTTTAACTGCCCACGAGTATATAACGAGTACGATCCAAGTGCGCTTTAAGGAAGGTAGTGACCGTCGATACAATGCTGCCATGATAAACCATGTTAAAAACATAAACAATTTTAAAATATAGAGAATTTAATAAAATTTTGTGAACATATTCTTTAGTATTATATATGACAATACAAATGTTTCAGATTTTTCTTCTAACCAGTTCTCGAGTAATTGAACATTGAAGTTCACGTGTATAAGCATAGCGTTTATATATAAGTATATATTTATATATAAGTATATATTCCGGGCATAAGAACTCTGCGTTAAGGGGGTCGAGTCAGCGTCAAAACGGCGATTTTTAATAATAAATTATGATTTTTGTAGAACACTTACAAATATGATGTTATGTCCACCATTTGAGGTACCAAATGAACAATTTTTTGGGACTAGTTAGAACCCTTAAGGTGCACCGGTGTCCTAAAAAGCCTAGTTTTGAGTTTTTACACTCTGCACATGATTCAGAATCAACCGCTGGACGGATTTTGTTCTCCTGCATCTCATTTCTTTCGTAACGCTGTTTCCCACGGGATGAACGCAGCATATTTCGTTTTTTGTCCTTTATTTCAGAGTTGCAGGCCAGTTTTGAAATTGGTAGCCTATTTTGAACTTTCCAGGTATTGTCCTGGTTACAATTTTGACTTGAATCAAAATGTGCCGCGTTCATCCCGTGCGAAGAAGCGTTACGAAGGAAATGAGATGTTGTAGAACAAAATCCGTCCAGCAGTTCTTTCTGAATCATGCGCAGAGTGTAAAAACTCAAAACTAGGTTTTTCAGGACACCGGTGCACATCAAAGGTTTAAACTAGTCCCAAAAAATTGTTCATTTGGTACCTCAAATGGTGGACGATACATCATATTTGTAGGCATTCTACAAAAATTATAAATTATTATTAAAAATCGCCGTTTCGACGCTGACTCGACCCCCTTAATGCTTAATTACTCGATAACTAGGTCCAAATACTTCCCAACGATTGTAAATAATAACTGGTTATTGATTTCTGATTAACTTTATCATCTAATATTAATGAATTATTTGGTTCAAATATTTTCATTTTTTATTTTGTATAAAAAACATTCTCCTATCCATTTATTGATCGATTCCTTAAATCATTTGTCCATCAATAAATGTATCTATTGGTTCATCCGTTGACATCCGTCGACGCCGGATGTCGGCGGATCAATTTTTTTTCTTCTAATTTTTTCTTGGATCGATTAGAAATATTTGCTTCCCAATTTTTTCTTTCGATGAATTAGAAATATTTTTTTTCTAATTTTTTCTTGTAGGTCAATTACAATTTTTTTTTCTAATTTTTTCTCCCTGGTCAATTAGAAATATTTGTTTTCTAATTAGCAATTTACCAGTCAATTAGAATTTTTTTTATCTAATTAGCAATTTTCTAGTCAATTAGAATTTGTTTTTTCTAATTAGCAATTTACCAGTCAATTAGAATTTTTTTTTCTAATTTGCTATTTTCTGGTGAATTAGAAATATATATTTTTTTAAATATTAAATTTCGGTCAATTAGCAATATTTATATCCTAAATTGAAATTTGTTTATTATTACAATTATTCTTCTAAGTTATTACTAATTTTTCAACAATTGATATTAATGGCTTTTGAAATTTTTTATTTCTTTTCAATTTGTAATTTAACTCTGAAAAATCTTAATTTTGTTGCCAATAAAGAATTTTTTGGTTTTTATTTTTTATTTGAAACTAATTTATAATATTGTTCCACGGATTATTGATTTTTCTATTAATTAGCATTTTTTAGATGGAAAATATTATTTTAAAAAAAAATTAGTAATATTATCAAAAAATGCGTGAAAATATATTAGTAGTGCCGATACCTGCTGTAATGTCACTACGTTACACGCCATGAATTTTACATAAATATCACGGAAGGTACACTCACAGTGTTACAAGGATGTTATGTAGACGTTACAGAGTCATGTTAAATTACTGTAAGTACACTTCGTTACACCCTCCTTAACTTTACATAAATATAACCAAAGTTACACTCATATAGTTACAAACATGTTACGTAATGGCTACAAAAGTTTCCGTAATGTAAAAACGTGTTTGTAATGTAAAAACGTTATATACCAGTTAAGTAACCTGCACATAACAAATGGTAGATAACATGGTACTTCCACGTTATATGCCAGCTATGTATCACAAGAATAACATTGTGACATTACATGTAACTTCCATGTTATATTGCCGAAATATAACGTGTTCACTGGGGTTGTTTTACTTTTATCATTAGTAAAAAGAATTTGAGCTATCTAGAATATGTGTATATGACAATACTATTGTGGTGCAACTAAAATTGAAAAAAAAAAATATATATATATACTCGGTAAGGTGAAACGAGAAGATGGATATTTTAGATGAACAAACTTGAAACCCGGTAAGATAACTTAGGGGTGGATTAAAAAAATTATGTTCGAATGAATAACATGCGATCGTGAGGGCGAAAAAGGCGAGATCTGCGAACCAAGTAATTAAATTGATTGATTAATGAAATTGCAATACATTCCAAAATCAATCTATAATGTGAAATACGTTTAGTCATGCGTGTGTTTTTCCTTCACAAAAGCAAAACCAGAATTTCATTAATCCGAAGAATGCCAAGGAACACTGATGAATTATGAGACTACATAACAAATTCCCTGTCATTAAAAAAAGTGATGGTAATCGAAAATTCGATTACAATTATAAAACGCAACGGTGACAAGAAATCGGGATCATTATCATAAGAAACAATAATGATAATTGAAGATGAGTCAATTGCTACGACACAAATCCATGATTATCAAAATCGAGTCGAATACAATCATGAAACATAATGGCAACTATATTTAAATGAATTAATACCGAATTACTACTACACTTACTTCTCATTAACGAACTTCTAAATCATATTACTAAAATTAAGAACTACGTTAATATTAATGGTACTTGAGATCTATTACGACAAAAAAAGAACCGAGTTTCTAAAACTACCTTGTGCTTGTGACTATTTATCCCATGAGTATTTTTATTGGTTTTCGAATGTACCCAGAGCATTTCCGCGGGATACATCCAAACTTCTAATTCTTAATTACCCAACATTATTTTGTAGCTGCACTCGAACTTCTACTCCACTATACCGCATTCTCCCAAGGTGGAGGGAAACTGCGGAAAAATCTCTGCCAATACAGTTGGGATCTATGAAAATTATCTGGTGGCAATGCGAGCCACTTCTAGAAAAATCAGCACAAGGCATTGTCAGTAGTCCTCAACCGCGACCATCATCTGCAGGCACTCTTAAAGCCGATCATCGCCCACCCACTCGGCACAATAAGACGTTCTAGCATAGATTTTTATGGGTAGCGTTCGAACTACCAGGATTCTTTCAGACACATTGGAAATAATATTCAGTGAAGTTGATCGAGAATCTAGCTTGGATGCAAAACGAGCTTCTCCACTAACCCACTACGTTCTATTAATATGAATTCGGCACACCTTAAATACTACTTCATTATAAATTTGACTATTATAGTATTACTTACCATAATGGGCTGGTTAGATTGTGGGGCATGCATAAACATTTCATCCTCGTCATCCGTTTCCGGCGGCGGCGGCCTCGGCGGTGGCACTTCTCCACCTGGCAATGGTGGTCGTGGAGGGGCTATTTCTGGGGAATGAATACTTAACCGTTAGGAGACATGTACAATGATGGAAACAAATACGGTTATTAATGACGATACAATCAAGATGCAGATGATATTTGATGCCGAGGTCATTCAAGCGCAATATTGACCACTTGTTCGAATGTCGTTTGATAAATTCTTAATCTTCATTGCAGCGTCAAGACCATAAACAAATGTAAGATCCATATAACACACATGTAGACCTATACTGCTATCGTTCGTGACAACAATAGTTGTGAAACGATTATGCCATGCAATGGTACGAGCCAGGTGCAACTTAGTACTCGACTCATATTAACGATATCAATCGATAGCATGACCTGGAATTCTGTCGTACATGGAATTAATTATCGCGAACAATGAATTATGCGATCAAATAATGACGAGAATTAAATCATATAGTGATTTTAGGGGATTTTCTTAAGTTTTAATCATCATAATCAATGAATTATGAAATCTAAATAATGACAAGAATTTGTGAGTATCAAATTGAGTAAAGGATTCCGATCGCTGTCTTACATTTGGAACGTGACAATCGATTTTGCAAACCAGAGCTTTTAGTAAAAAATTGCCAGTTTAACGAATCGCCCTTGGCGAGGTGAAGTGAACTAAATCATTGCATACTCACTGCTTGGGTGCCAAAGACGGTTTATGCAGGAGAAAATTTTCGTTATTCGATACTTCAGTATCGAGTATCGACAAATTTGTCGTTACTCATAGAAATATCGGCTCGATACTTTTGTATCGAGTATCGAGAAATTTTCCGTTACTCTATACGCCTCCTTAACGGATCGGTGCAGCCGTCGCATCACGATTGCAATTCGGTGACTGGTTGTGTATTGGTTTAAAAATAATAATAAACCCTTAAACAACTGAGAAATCATCATAAAAGAACGGTCCGTTTGAAAGAAAACGCAACCGTGAAACGACGTTATTGAAACCGATGAATCGATTCGATGAGAGTTACAAATGGGTTGCAGAACGAACCGGAAAGCAACCGTCTGCGAACTGTATGCAACCACATTAGTTCCGAGACTCGCCGCGAGATGTCGCAGTACCGCGAATATGCGGAGAGTATGCTTATCTTGACGAGCGTGTAGAAATATATTTTGTTCTGTATGTCCCCACGACATAAAATAGACCTTCATGGTCAATCGAATGTAATGGTTTTTTTTCGGTTTTTTATCGGTTCTTTTCTGGATCTTTTTTGGTTCTTGATCGGTCCCATTTCGGTTCTCTTCCGGTTCATTTCGAGTTATACTGTGGTTGTTTTTCGGTTCTTTTGAGGTTATAAAGAGGTTCGTTTTGCGTTCGCTTATGTTTCAAACGGACCGGTTCCTTTCAGGATACTTATGGTTGCATAGATCCGCTAGGGCTACATCGGAGTATCGCGAAAATTTTTGTTACTCGATACTTATCGAGTAACTTTTATGTAACTCGATTCAAAAGTCACTGGTTACTGATAACGCTGGTTGTGAGGCCTGTATATATTGTCATCACGTACGAGTGGGAGTATGTTTATTGTTTTCGAGGTCGCTCGCAGGTATCGTGTCAAGTGGCCATCTTTCAATTGTTTTTTAGATATTTTCTTCATCAGGAAAAGATACTTACATTTCTCTTGTTAAATGATTAATAAACGTAATAATCTTTGTCAAGTATCAATTTATTATTTTCTCGTTCTTCTGCTACAGCTTAAGGATCACTCGCTCGTTCTGTATTGAATTTTACGCTTTGAAATAAAAAGATTTCCATCGTGTAATTCTCCGCTCAAATTTTGAACTTTTCGGAAGGAAGGAAAAATTGGCAAATTAAAATAGGCATTGCAGTGAGAAAAAAATGACTTGGGCCTGACTGGGCGCAAAACGTGTGCATGGTCGAAAACAGATGTTTTAGGACCTTACAACCTTTATTCAAATTACATTTCCATTTTTAAGACATTATCATCCAAAGTTCAGAAAAACGTGCATTTTATTAAAGAAAATTTGCGCCAATCGCAAATACCCAGCGCCGAACTTTTTGATTGGATTCATTAAATAATATTCCAGAATATTCCATTCGAATCCGTGTTATATTCTCGAACCTTTCATAAAAACGGTAGCATGTCAAAATAACCCGAAGACAAAATAATACCAAACAAAAAAAACAACCGACCAAATAACCCTATGACAAAATACCACAATTGCGGAATAACACAACGATAAAATAACTCAACAAAAAATTAACACAACAAGAAAACAACACACGGTGAAATAACATGAAACATTTTCGACAACTGTGACTTTCGAAAATTATAGTCAGTTATATGATACACAATATTCCCCACGGATTGTTGAATAATTTTAAACTATGCATGTAGCGTTCAAACAGCACCAAAACATTGTAATAACAAATTTCGGCTTCCCCCACCTGAACGCAAATGTCGTCATTTACCAGTATTATTGCGTATGAGGCATTCCAGCTATAACCGAGCGGCCATTGCATCGACATTTTTTTTTTCGGGACGCTGATTTTCTTTCAGTTACTTTTCGACAAAAAAAAGTATACATATGCCTCAAAAAAAATTATTTCTTTTGCTTCCGTTTTAACACGTTTCAAAGTACAATTTTAACTTTTTCGATAAGAGTGTATCCTTCGATTTTTTTCAAATAAATTTACAAAAAAGTACATCTAAAACCGCATCTTTTGATCGCTATCCCATCATGGAGAAATCGTTTTTCGATTTTTTCTATGCATTTTTCGATTGTTCCTATGTGTATGAAACTTTAAAAAATGTGTTCGTATTCCTTTGTTATTTATTAAAATGTGTTTTTATTCTTTTTTTACAAATCAGAACACATTTTTTAAAGTGTCTAGGGGGCGTCCATTAATCACGTGAGACTCACTATGGGAGGGGGGGATACTTGAAAATATCACGATTGATCACATGGGGGGGGGGGTCTCGGGCGATATCACGTGTATTTTTTTGGTGCTTTTTTCATAAAACTTAGCATAATTGGGATTTTTTTTTAACTTACCGACAAGCGATAAATTTATTTATGTTAATAGAATTAACGATTTTTCACTGTGAAAATTGTTAGGAAATGTGAATTAGATTGAAAAATTAATTATCTTTGTTGCATTTAAGCGATGCGAATTTCAGCATCATATTTATTCTTACTAATTGTTGATAAAATAGAATATATTATACGGGGCATTGCATGTCAAATCGACCACTTTTAAACCCGACCCCTTTCGATTTGGCTGAAATTTTGTTTTCCTTTTCTACCCAATTAAAAACATTTTTCAGGGAATTTTCAAATTTTTTTATTCAACCCAAAAGAAAAAGTTTTTATTTTTTCATATGACCATAACTTCGTCAAAAATTGACCAATTGGGACGTTCTTTTTATTGAAAATTTTCGTTTTTAAATATACTTTCCAAAAAAAATACAAAAAAAATGTTAAGATATTCAAATCTAAGACATTTTTCACTTTTTTTGAGAAAAATCATCATTCTATCGGAGTTCGCCTTTTTTTTCATTCAAAAAATACTTTGATCAATTCCGGAAAAAATTACGCCCAACCTGGAGTAGATCGACATTTCCTTTTACTTTTTTCTAACGATGATTGAAAAAAACAATCTCAATTGGGCTTATTTTACAAAGTACCACTCTTAAATTTTTGAGGATTCATGAAGGACCTCGGAATGTAAAAAATGAAGAAGAAATAGAAAATTAAAAGTGGTAATCGTCATTTTTTTTTAGGTGAAAAAAAAATAGAAAAACGTTGAGCTACTCCAGGTTGGGCGGCATTTTTTCCGGAATTGATCAAAGTATTTTTTGAGAGAAAAAAAAATTAAAAATGGCGAACTTCGATAAAAAGATGATTTTTCTCGAAAGAATGAAAAATTTCATAGATTTTAATGTCTTAACATTTTTTTTTCGGAAAGTACATTCAAAAATGAAAAAATAAAAAAAAAACATCCCAATGAATCAATTTTTGAAGAAGTTATAGTCATTTAAAAACAAAAGCTTTTACTTTTGGGTTGGATAAAAAAAATTGCAAATTTCCTGAAAATTTTTTTTAATTGGGTAGAGAAGGAAAACAAAAATTTGGGCAAATCGAAAGGGGTCGGATTTAAAAGTGGTCGTTTTGAAATGGAATACCCCATATAGATTCTATAAAAGTTATTTCGTTCTTAAAATAAAATTTATTGCATCCGGATCACGTTACTAATTGCAATATCTATAACTATCGAATTTTAATTTGTCGAAAATATATTCATCACTATTGCCATTGGTAAAAAAAATCACGTGACAACGGCAGGGGGGGGGGGTTCAACAAAATCTCATGGATGATCACGGAGGGGGAGGGTCTAAAATGGATTAAAAATGCATCACGTGATGAATGGACGCCCCCCCTACACATAGAAAAAATCGAAAAATGATTTCTCCATGATGGGATAGCGATCAAATGATGGGGTTTTAAATGTACTTTTTGGTCAAATTATTTGATAAAAATCGGAGAATACACTCTTGTCGAAAAAATAAAAATGTTACTTTGAAAGGTGTTAAAACGGAAGAGGATGAAATAGTACATTATGACCCGAGGACAAAAAAACTTTTTCTGACGAGTGTGAGTTTGCAGCATGAGCCCAAGGCGAATGCTGCAATCACACTCGTCAGAAAAAGTTTTTTTGTACGAGGGTCATACAATATTTTATCACCCGACGGCGTAAAGTGCCTTTTAAGCCCACGAAGTGGGCGTAAAAAGGCACTTTTACGTCCGGAGGGCAATAATAGTATTTTGTGCATCTAGGGCCAGAGATAAGTCTTTTTGTCGGGCGTGAAGTTTGCCGCAACGAGCGAAGCGAGGGCCGCAACCACGCGAGACAAAAGACGAATCTCTGGCCCACGTTGCACACGATCTTTTTTTTCCCCATGGGAGATTTGAGTGTCTTTTCAGTATATGCGTGGATAGCCAAAAAGGGGCTCTTTTTTGACAGCTAAGAGTCACTTTTCGGCTGTCTACGCATATGGTGAAAAGCACGAAAATCTTGCATGGGTGAAAAAAAATATTTTTTTTTGAGAAATACGTACACTTTTTTCAGTTACTTTTCGACAAAAAAACATACGTATTTCGCAAAAAAAAATTATTTTTCATCCTCTTCCGTATTAACACCTTTCAAAGTAAAATTTTTATTTTTTCGACAAGAGTGTCAGTGTATCCTCCGATTTTTATCAAATAATTTGACAAAAAAAGTACATTTCAAACCGCATCTTTTGATCGCTATCCCATCATGGAGAAATCGTTTTTCGATTTTTTCTATGTGTATGAAACTCCTTTTTTAATAAAAACACTGTAAAAAAAGAATAAAAACACATTTTAATAAATAACAAATGAATACGAACACATTTTTTAAAGTTTCATACACATAGAAAAAATCGAAAAACGATTTCTCCATGATGGGATAGCGATCAAAAGATGCGGTTTTACATGTACTTTTTTGTCAATTTATTAAAAAAAAAAAACGAAGGATACACTCTTATCGAAAAAGTTAAAATTGTACTTTGAAACGTGTTAAAACGGAAGCAAAAAAAATAATTTTTTTTGAGGCATACGAATACTTTTTTTTGTCGAAAAGTAACTGAAAAAAAATCGGCGTCCCGAAAAAAAAATGTCGGTGCAATGGCCGCTCGGTTATAGCTGCAATGCCTCGTATACAAATATGTATGAGAAATAAAATTATATTTACGTTTTTTATCAAACCCACAAAAACAACAGAAACTCTGTAACGGGGATATCTATTCTAGTAGTTAAATTCCTTCATTTTATTTAGAAAAAAAATTATACAAAGTTATTCGCTCCCGGGCTAATAATTTTTTTCTATTATTATCTATACAGAATGTAATTTTAAAAAATGTTGGGATGTGCCTTTCCGATGAGTCGCACTTACGAATAATTACCAAATTATGATACGAGTGTTATTTTGGTATATGTTATATTACCGTTGGGTTATTTTGGAGTGTGGTATATTTGCGTGAGTGAGAGTTATTTTAACGTGCCACCATAAAAACGATCGCGTGATTACGCGGAACTAGGGATTACCGTTTATAGCGTTTTCAACTGGCACCGCAAGTGGACACTTAGTACATCCCTGTCTCTGTTACTCGGGCATAAAAATGTAGGTAGAGTATACACTCAGTGTATACTTAGTGCATATAGTGCAACCAGTTGAAAACGCTATTAGATAGAGTTTACAATTTTTTGTTGAAATTTTATGTCAATTTACGTAAGGGATAAATCATTCATTTATTGGTATTATATGAATTGTTACCATGAATTTTCTAATACATCATGATATTTGAATTGCTTTCAACTTTGGAAATTATCATTTAGATGTGGCATTTATTGATTTTCACAGATTTGGCGATGATCTTAGGAACATGTTGTGAATTCCCCTTTGAGAACGAGACATCATGCTCACTTTAGAATTGGCACCCAGTAGCAGTTATAAGAGGTCGCTCCGATGCTGGAATTCGGCCTTCGGACTATTTCACTGGTGATAAAACTACTTTAAAACCCCGAAATAAAAACTTTATTTTTCGACTTTTGGTCGACTTGTCACTATTTCCCTTCATTGTGCATTGTATGAAATCGTGCAGAATAATTTTGACAGACATTTATTTTTGAATGAATAGGATTTCAAAATACTAAAAAGTTCATCGCTATAATAAGGTTTCAATACAATAATATGCATGAGCGGTTAACATTTTGGCAGTAAATAGTGTATTATTGGATGAATAACGCGGCCCTGATACATGAATAACGTGGCCAACGAACTTTCCCAAACCAAACATTATAATTGAATATACCGTGCTTATCAGAAAAACCGTAAAATGACCTCCTATGGGTCGTCATCGAATGACGCGAGCTCTCCTGGAATGGGAGTTCTGGATTATTTCCTATCAGCAAATGAAAGCAAATGACAAAAACAATATACATACAAAAGTATATGAGGCAAAGAAAAAACATCCTTTGTGTACCTAGAATATTTACTCGCTTATGTGGAAATTGATTTGAATACACTGCTCTCAGCTGCGATGGAAATTCATTTTTTATTACCAAAAATTAAAAATGAAAAGTTGGAAGTCGAATTTTGTGTACGGGTCCCTAACTGAATAAAATATTGGAGATGATTACATATATTGAATAAGAATCTATTGTATTTATATATGCGGAAATTTTCCATCATAAACATGTTTTTTTTTCTCGATTCCACTGTTATTAGCACTTATTGCTTTCGCCTTTATACTGACAACGAAGTATTTATTGGGGGCATTTCTTGATTATATCGTAGCTTCTATCTTCGCGATTTCTCGAAATAAGACAGTTACTCCATCTGATACATCGTTGAAGGTGGACAAATGCGTAGGTAGTTATTTTCCAGATATTTCTTATTACCAGTTATTCTTAGTGGAGGAATAAATTACTTTGGACTTTGTGATATGCTCAGAAGCGATGCAGAATTGGATTGTAACAAAAAATCACATTCATTTATCACAACCTATCACATTTTTGTTTCAATAATAAATCAGTCAGGTCACCATTTTCATCCTGTTCCGACAATGCATGACAACTTGATAAACTGGAATGTAACCGATGATTTGATGAACTAAATATGAGTGTTAGGTTGATGCACATTTATCTTTCATCTAACAATGGTTCAGTTGAATCAACTTTAGAAAAACGAACCCATTGTATAGGCTATCCAATTGATTATTCAGTTTTCTGAGCTATTTACGTGGATTGAAACGATGAATTGGATTGTAACAAAAAATGTCATTCATTTATAACAACCTACCAACTTTGGTTGTTTCAATAATAAATCAGTCAGGTCACCATTTTCATCGAGTTCCGACAATGCGTCATGCATTGTCGGAACTGGATGAAAACTTGAATCAACTGTATGAAGTCAACTGTTTATATTAGTACACCGAATCACTTATTTTGTCAACTCTAATAAATATTCCATTCCTCAAACTATACCAGGGTTGAGTTAACCAATTCGGAGTCAACTGAATTTATCTATTTGATTTGACTATTTACTTTTCTCCTTGTAGTAAAACTTTACCATAAATCTCATTCCATTGCGCTTGAATGAGAATTTTTGCATTGTATATTTTTCTTATTCGGAAATATATCCACATTTCCGAATTTTTAATATTTAATTTTTTTTCCGGGTGATGGGCTTATTTGCAACCCATGGGTTCCTTTCTGACTTTTGTTCTTCTTAATTAGTAGAATTTTTTAAGCCAATAACAAAATTTGACCTCAAGTTTTGGGGTCAAGAACAATTTTGCGGGTCCATGTTGGGGGTTGATCTTCGCCCAACCGGAGAATCACCTGGCGGAGTGGTGACATAATTTTTATACACCCTGTACTAGTCTCCAATTTTTGTACAAGATTTTTGATGTTTTTGGGGCATTAGCCTACCAAAGCTATTATTAGCACGTGTAAAATAAACAAAAGGTTTCCGTTATTCCAAAAAATCGATCCCGTTTATTTTTAAAGACGTTTAATTGACCTATTATGATCGTTCATCCTTGTTTCCATCTCGAGAATGGTAACGAATATATCAGAACAAAATATAGGGATTGTTAATTCTTCCAGGGAAAAACGCAACTAGATAATACTATCAGATGCAATTATCTAAGCTCTAATGCAAGCATGATTATTAAATTGAGCTCGCCTGGACTGGTTTCTAGTGTGTTTAACCAAGCGCAAATGGTAGTATTCGTATTAATCCATGTACCTTTGTCGACGAAGTACGTATGCCGCGGGATTATCGGCACTTTCCCTGCAAGAAGAGAAAGAATGTTCGTAATGTACACTAGCAAACCTGGGCCCACAACCTTCAATAACTATAGAAGTGGTTAACGGTTGTGTATAGACTAGACTGATTCGAAAAAAGCGACTATTTTTTGTTTTTCGAAAGAAAAAATTAAATACTTTCGGGGAGGTGGAAAAAGATGCCTGTTAAAAGCAGAGCTCTCAATATAAATAATTAGATATGTCTCATTGCAAATTTCTATTTCCCATTTAAATAACACAGGAAAAAAAATTTCCTTCTTTATAATTTTATACCTCGGCTTCAAGGCAATATACCGAATCGAACGATAAGTATTCTTCAAGGGAATTGAACGCTTTACAAAAACGGTCTCTTGTGATTTTTCGGTAAACTACCATTGGTCATTTCTTTTAAAAATTAGGTAATTTATGTTAATGTAATTTAAACGTTTGTTTGGAGTATGATTTTACGATATTTAGTAATAAGTTTCAACATTTTGCCGGAAACTAAAAAAAAAGTGAAATTTACTCTAAATTTAACTTTAACCTTGAATAACTTTTGAAGGAGAGAGTTTATCAAAAAATCATAATAGATCTTTTTCGTGGAGCGTTCAATTCTCTACTAGAATATGTGTCATTCATTTTGGTACATTGACTTGAAGCCGCGATTTAAAATTTCAAAGTTTGAAAAAAAATTTCCTGTGTTATTCAAATGGGAAATAGAAATTTGCGATGAGACATATCTACATATTTATATTAAGAGCTCGGCTTTCAACAGGCACCTTTTTTCACCTCCCCAAAAGTATTTAATGTGTTTTTTCGAAAAACAAAAAATAGTCGCTTTTTCAATCAGTCTAGTACAAAGCCGAAAATCCGCTTTTTTGAAATTCTTTTAGCAATACCAAAAATCTTGTTTATTATGCTACAAAAAAAATCTGTGTGAAGGGAAAAATTTTTGAATCAACATCCTAGGCTCGCTCAAGTTCGTTAAAGTTCAAAGTGTTAAAAAAACATTTTCTTGGCTTATTTTTCTTGGAAATTTAATTCTCTACAAAAACGTCCTTTTATCAAATCATGTAGGATCGTTAGTTTCTAAGATAATTGCTGTTTTAGTGAAAAATTTGTTATTTTCCTCTATATTTATGCTTTTGATGAGTGAACAAATATTTGATAATCTTCTTATATTATAGGAAATTCTATTCTCTACAAAAAAGGTCCTTATTCAAAATCATGTAGGATTGATGGTTTCTAAGATAATTGCAAATTTACTTAAAAATAGTCATGTTTCTTTCCATAAATGTTTTTCCTATGAAAAAAAAAATTCCTTCCTTTTTTTATTATTATTTTTTTTAGTACTAACGATGTGACTTCTGTACTCGTAGTGAATTCGAAACACAGCCTAATCGTAAGTCAGATAAAATGTTGGATGTTCTCTTCGTGAAATACTAGCGCCAGAGGTAAAAATGTTGCGAACTTTAGGCAAAATCGGTTCCATGTTATCAAAGGTCGCGACAGCGAGTCTTTTTACATACGATACGACCTCTGCTTATACAAGCAGATCTAAAGAAAGAGTCATAGATGAACCCGGCCATTGAATGAACTCACAGGAAATGTTACTTACGGAAAACGTAACCAATTTGTAATTGTTTTTATGAAAAAATCTGGAAGAATGTAAATTGTTACAATAAGCGACAATTTCAAAATATACATATAATATTAAAGTAAATAGACTTAATGATTGCTTCTGTATAGAATCTAAAAAAAAGGAAGGTAATTTTTTTTCTTCATAGGAAAAATATTTATAGAAAGAAAAATGACTATTTTTAAGTAAATTTGGAATTACTTTAGAAACTATCAATTCTACATGATTTCATATAAGGACCTTTTTTGTAGAGAATTGAACTTCTTATAAAATGAGAAGTTTATCAAATATTTTTTTACCCATAACAAGTATAAATATAGAGGAAAATGACAAATTTTTCACTAAAACAGTAACTATCTTAGAAACTATCGATCCTACATGATTTGATATGAGGACCTTTTTTTAGAGAATTAGATTTCCAATAAAAATAAGCCGAAAAAAAATTTTTTTTCCACACTATAAACTTTAACGAACTTGGGCGAGCCTAGGATGTTGACTCAAAATTTTTTCCCTTCACATTTTTTTTTTGTAGCATAATGAACAATATTTTCGGTATTGCTAAAAGAATTTCAAAAACCACCCTAGTACAGAGCCTTGCAACGCAAGTCGAAATCAAAAAGGGTACACCGAGTTACGATCGAAGACTCAAAAATGTCAGCGACCTCGTATTTTCAGCGCAACCAGCAGTGTACAACGACGTGTTGAAGCTTTGCCAATTGAAAAGTCGACACTTCCAATGTATGCCACTGCTGACCATTAATGCCTGGAAATCTTTGAAAGAATCTTTAAAGAAATCTTCTCATCTTTAAAAGAATCTTTAAAGAAATCTTCTCATCTTTAAAAGAATCTTAGAATCTTGGAAAGAATCTTTGAAAGAATCACGGATAGGATCCGGAGAAAGATTCTTTAAAAGATTCTTTGCAAGATTCTAAGATTCCAAGTGTCACCCCCTGCCACCGTTCACCCTGGAAGGCCCTCATTTTTACGAAATTGACCAAACGAAATTTGTGTGACCATTTTTGAGCCTCGAAAATAACGAGAATTTTCGAAGCAACGCCATAGCCTAGTGGTTAAGGTCTTCGGCTAGTACGCTGCTGGTTTTAGGTTCGATTCGCGCTACCGCTATTTTTCTTTTTTTCAATCGAAATGTTTGTAAACGTTAACTTTATTTATTTATGTTAATTTAAATCCAACTTTTTTATACTGCGTTTAGCATTCTTGCCCGCGTGATTATAATTACCGCATCCAAAATTTTGTATATGCAATTTTTTCTTCTTATACTCTTTTTAAATCAACAGAAATCGACGAGCGAAAAAGCAGACGATCCGACAATACATATCTAACAGTGGATGACAGTAATATCAAATAATCGGGATGGGAAATCCGGCCCGCACTTAGAATCCACTGGAAAGATGCAGTTGTCAGGGCGTTGGCTTCAGTATTGTGTCAAGACGTTTTATGTGCCAGAACATGCCCACGACGGAAAAAAAGGAAAAAAATCGAGTGCGCCGGATCACGAATGGAAAAACCTCAATTAAAAAATACAAGACCCCATGATGGGCGACACAAATTTTGTTTTTTAGTTTGACTTTATTTACATTGAAAATATATTAAAAATCGAGGGAGAGCAGTAGCCAAGTGGCTAGAGCGCGGGTCTCGTAATCCGCGAGACCCAGGTTCGAATCCCGGCGACACCATTGAAAAATATTCCAATTTTTCAAGTATTGTTTATCAGCTGCAATCCCGCTGGGTTGGGACCCCACCTTAACTAATGGAATCCCAAAGACCTCATTGCGATAAGTGGGCGGTTAATTGTACGGTTTCGGTGAGGCCTCCCGACGCGGTTCTTATCGCTCAGATGGTGGTTCACCTAACTGTGCAAGCGACTGGCTCACTGGATCGCAATGGAGGAGGTAACTAACTAACCGACCGACGATAGTCGTGCTAGAGCGTGCTCGCATTGCTTCCGACGGTCTCTTAGGTAGTTTACCGTCTGTATCAGTGAAGGTTTTTTTGCAGTTTTCCCTTCACTCTCGGCAGGATTGCGATACAGAATGGAAAAAGGTATGGGGTGCGGGTTGCAGCAACGGCCTTTCTAGAAAAGGGGGGGTCAGTAAAAAGCAATGCTGTACGCTGGTAATAAACAAAAAAAATACATTGAAAATCGTCAGTAATTATGCAGTTTGATGGTTTTTCCGAATTTTCGTAAATCCGGAAATTTTTCTTCGGGTTACCCTTTCTTTTTACACCAATACTGATATTCCGTCGGGGGAACCCGGAAAAGTTACGCTTTTCTATTTTTTCGTGTGCAAAAAAAACAAGAAAAAATTGAAATAAAATAAATTGAAAATTATATTTAGAAAATGATTTTTTGCAAAAACAATAGTAGACTGCAATTTTTCTGAGCTTCCCCAATTGAATTTTATTGTTGGTGCTTTAATAGATGGTATCCCGATAAAAATATCAAAATTGTGAACATTTTTTTTAGTGGTTTCCATGGGGTGCATGCGTCCATGGGGTGCGTACGTCCATGGGATACGTGGATTTTTGGGGTGGGTTAGGAGCATCGGGTTTGGTGCATGCCTCAATGGAGTGCATGCCTCCATGGGGTTTCTGCGTCCATGGGATACATGGATTTGTGGGGTGGGTCTGGGCACCAGATGCGATGCGTGGAATCGGATATTTTTTCAACGTATTCCATGGACGCACGTATCACACCCGATGCTCCAAACCCACCCTAAAAATCCACGTATCCCGTGGACGTGGCGGATTAATTTTATTTCAAATTTATTTTATTTTAATTTTTTCTTGGTTTTTTGCACAAAAAAATCGAAAAGCAAAACTTTTCCGGGCTCCCTCAACGGAATATCATTATTGGTGTTGAGAGGAAGGATATCCCGAAGAAAAATTTCCGGAATCACAAACTTCGGAAAAGCTATCAAACTGCATAATTACCAAATCGTCTGCTGATTACGAATATGTAATTAGAAAAATTTAAGTTTGCCGAGAACGTAATTGCCGAGGACTTAAATTCACATAAATAGTGAGCAAATAGTGACTTCAACGTCTGAATAGTGAGCAAATAGTGACATTTTTCGAACTAATATAGAAAATATTGTGAATGCTAGACGTATTTTTTTCACCACTTCAGAGCTCATTTACAGTATTTCCATGAGAAATTTGTAGGATATGGGAAGTAAATGAAGGACAAGACAAATGTTATAATAAAAGGATAAGAATATTTAAGATTAATATTAAAGTAATTTGTACTTTGATCCATAGGGCCTATAGCTATACTCTGTACTTAAAAAATGACATCACATTGAAAATTTTATCTAGCTTTCAAAGCTAGGCTTTGGAAAACATCACTTTTAAGTCATGAAGTCAATGAATGCTACAATAAAAGAATAAGAATATTGATTAAGATTAAAGTACAGTCGAACCTCGCTAACTCGAACCTCTATAACTCGAAAACCTCGATAAGTCTGAGACTCAGTCTGTTCCCTTGCGAAAACCTCTGTAATTCGAAGAAAAAACAGAGAATAACTTGAATCTTTTCGAACGTATCAAGGACCATCATTTCACCTCTGTAACTCGAATTTAAAGATACCCGACCTCTACAAGTCGAAGGTTACCTCTATAACTCGAAGTTCCAATACCCTGACCTCTACAACTCGAAGCGCTTTACGCAATGATATAAAACGCTACGCATTCTGTCCGCATTTTTTAGTTCCTGTTTTGATCTGTACGCGGCCCTAGTTATCTCTTAAATACGCTTTACGGCGTGTCGAAGACTACTGCTGCGCCATAAGTGATGAAATTTGGCGTAAAAAAGACGGACTTCGAACGAAGTTCGAACTTTCATAGAAAAATCTATTAACATTGATGCTAACGTATGCGTAGCTCTGTTCGGTTCCATGACGTTTGATCACATGCCAAAATATCACAACAAAATATCACGACAAAATATCACGCGACAAAATATCACCGTGACAAAATATCACCGTAAAAAAATATCACACGACAAATCATCACCGCGACAATATATTACAATCCCAGTCAGAGAACAATCACAAACGCGGACAAATGGTGCATCAAAAAAACTTCTCCTTTTAAGGATGTATGAGCACTACGCGGTAGTCAATACACATGATCTTATTGAAATTTCGCAGAAAGGGAACAGTAGGTAGTAACATTTAGCCAAATATTAGTGAAAAGTACATAGATGATGTTCAGAGAGCATATAATATCAGATTGATATCGTTTTAAGAATTATTTTGTTCCGAGTAACTGACTGACTCCGGTGGTGTATCGTATGCTCCCCAGCTTTAACCTCCAAATAAAAGTGAAGAAGGCCGTGTTTAGCTTGATATATCTAATCCGAATATTGGGTGACCCCTGTTTTTCAATATATCATCATAATCTGTGACATTCAATGGATATACTCGATGATTTTCATCTACGGTATCTTATATCCAAACGATCGAACCATAGAAAACAAAGAGTTGCAAATTTCTTGAGTACTGAATATTAAACCTCAACAATATCATATAAAAAAATCAGCGTTTGATCTAATACTAAGCCTAGCGCTTATACATCCTTAATGTAACGGTGAATGGCTCGAGAATAATCATTTCTCTGCCTGAATTCAAAGTCGGAAAATGTGGATTTGTGGGGTGGGTAAGAAGCATCGGGTGTGGTGCGTGCGTCCGTGGGGTGCGTGCCTCCTTGGGGTGCGTGCGTCCATAGACTAGGTGTAAATCCGTACAAAGCTAGTAGCCAAATTCAATTTCTTTTTTTTTTATCAAACCTAAAAGACCGACAGAAACTCTTAAATCGGCAGTTAAAAAGAAAAAAAATAGTACATAGTGTGATATTTTTGTATTCATAATGTTTTGGTCGTTGACTGGGATGGTGATATATTATCGCGGTGATATTTTGTCGTGTAATATTTTGTCATGGTGATATTTTGTCGCGTGATATTTTGTCGCGTGATATTTTGTTGTGATATTTTGTCGTGTGACATTTTGGCATGTGATCAAATGTCGTGTTACCCTCTGTGTTCGCAGTTGAAAATGCAATTCGCAACTCTGTTCGCGGTCAAAAATGCAATTGACTGCTAGCATAAGTTAAAACAGAATAAAATAACAGATTTTTTCCAACACCCCGTAAATGATATTGAATGAACAACCATTGCCTACCATTTACATATGTACTAAAATATGTTACATTTTGTATAACTTGTATGTACGTCCCAAAATAAAGAATATTTCCACTATATTTGGCGAATTTTTACGAGCCTCTATACGTCGAATATTGTTATGGTTACTTTCTATAACTCGGAAACTTCGATAAGTCGAAACCTCTCTTACTCGAAGAAATTAGCTCTGCCCCTGAGATTCGAGTTACCAAGGTTCGACTGTAGTTGAATCGTAGAATTCTCTCCTTCAGCTTCAGCACCAGTAGTTTCTCGTTTATTTCCAGTAGTTTTGTTCGTGAAACCGGCTGAAAGTCCGAGCCGCGTGTGCGAGGCGTGATGCGCGGATAATAAGAAAGTGAAAATCAGTTTCGTGTTAGAATTCCGGGAAATTGGGAAGATTTAGAGATTGAATTATGAGAGAAACAAAATTTGACATGACTCTCGCGTCTTGTAAATAGTAAATTCGTTCAATTGCGAATTGTGACGTTTTTCCCTTTTTATTTTGGTGCGAGTTTGGACGATACGCTTCTCGTATCGTCAAGATCATACGACCGCTACTGATAAAATCGAGACGTTTAGCTAGTTTTCATTATTGTTGTAAAATTCATTATTTATGGTAACAGTTTTCTCATTTTTGTAAAATTAAATCTTGCGAAAAATCCGAAGGGTGAACCGAGCAGCCTGGACGAATTTTAGTAGGGACTTTTGGATAAATTTGTGTCGAATCACGTTTGAGTCTCGCAACCAAATAATTATTATTGTTTCGAATTTATAGCATTATTTGTGATTAAATTTCTCGAACGATTTTCATGGAAGAAAACTGAAAAATCCACGTTAATTGTGGTCAGGAATTTTTAAGTTGAGAATTGTTTTATTTCTTTTGTCAAAACGGACAGCCTCTCTACCATTTCCCAAGGCTGCAGCTTAGACACATTTTTCTCTCTTTTGAAACAACGTATAAAATCGGGCCGCGTATTTCGCGGATGGCGCCCTAAAATTTATAATAAACCGATTTAATGGAGAAGATTTTGTGGCATTGGAGTCGATTGTAAATTTCGAATATTTGGGCAATTTTTGGTCACAGTATTTAGCCAAATAATTAGGTAAATTTGGATGTGTTATTTCCATTATTTATATCAATTACTTATTTTTATTGGCATGTTTTAGAGGTTATTCCATATTTATAACCTCCTAAAGTGAAGAAAACGTTATGCCTCACGTAAAAATTTCAAGAATACAGAAATGTCGATCCACTTTTTCCTCCGTAAAGCCATACTTCCACTATGTTTCATGGCCCAAAATTTTCGTTTTGTGACACAGAATTTTTGTGAATTTGTTGGTAATTTAAAAAATGAGCGTTTTTTCCGTCAAAAGTAAGGTTTGGGCAATTTTTTTTAAGATGCCGGCTGGTCCAAAAAATTTGAAAAAACTTTGGAGTATGTTTTTTTGATAGGCTGAATAACATAAAAAATAAGGGAACAAATCGCAGGGGGTCAGGGTCAACCATCTGCAACCTCTGAGTTGGTGTGGACTGCCTCATATATATTGTATGTATGTGTCGTACATTTTACATGTATGTAAAATATATTTCAAGTACATCTAAGATATACGTACATATGCGAAAAGCGGCTAAATCTATCCAAATAAATATATTACACTATATATAAAAAACATATTTTAATTATATTCATTTATATATGGTAATTATATTTTCAATATATTTCGTACACAATTTTGCATATATTTTAAATATATAAATTTCCGTGAGGGGTCGCACTCCCCCTCCTTGGACCTTGACGTCATAAGCGAGATGATTTTGTCACTCTGAAAATTCACAATCTCGACCCAAAACGCATTCTTCTCATTAAGGTTTGGCAAATTTTCTGAACATGCAATTGACAGGGAAAGTGTGGAATAAACTCTGGATATTATTATTATTATTTTTTAAATCATAATTAGCACACGAAAGAAAGTGTTCATATTACGAACAAAATTTCTCTTTTTTTAAGTTGTTTAAGGCACACAAGTTAATAATATAAAAATATAAACAATCGTTACATACGGTGGAAATACGATGGTTGTCGAAGCTGCGATTTTCTTCTTCCTCTGTTTTTTTTTAAATATTTTGTCGGGATAATCGCTTGGATTTCTTCCTCGTCGTGCAGCTTCGGCCTCGTCTTCAGCATCTCGTTGAGCATTTTGTCAATGCGCGGAGAACGCAATGCTCGGATTGGCAGATCTTGTTTGCCTTTGACAATAACACGAACATTTTGCGGCTGGATTGGCAAGTAGCAGCGCAGCAGAATAAGCTTTTTTTCAGATCAAATAAGCTCAAAGTTGGCCTTGATCTTCCTCTTCAGAGTTTTGAAGCCCTCGCTGACGAGATGCCGATGATCCCCTGATATCCACGGCGTGGGCAAGGTGACATAATTTAACCTGAGCCAGTCGACGATGCCGCTGCTTTGGATATTATAATTGGGACACTCTGGGCAATAGAGTTCGAGGTCTCAAGAGCATCCCGGGCACTTTCCAAGCGTGTGCTCGTGTTCAATGCCATGTTAGTAAAAACAGTCGGCAGTGTCGAATCCGTCAGCGCCGTAATTTTGGAGAAATACGGGCCGATATGGTAGTTTGCAAGTTTTTAACTGATGTTCTTTCGATTTGCAATTCGACGCATTTTACGAAGTGTTACTTGCCAAGAAAGTTAACGAGGAATTCGGCACGTTTTTGAATGGTGTCTTTTATAGACTGCTGCCTGATGGTACGGCAATCGACGAGATATGATGGCCGGTTTTCACCTTCTGGATTGACGAGGTGAGACGCGCCCAATTTTTTAAATACTTTGTCAAACGATGGCGCTCTGCCTAGTGGCTTCACTGTCACTGGTGGAGCAGTTAGCACCTTCGGATCGTGGGTTCTCCGATGTTCTCTGTCACCGGTTGGCGTCTTGGCAGACCGATGTATTCCACCTGGAACACGGTTGCGTAGGCGGTTTCTCGCACAAACCTCCACGGAGGTGATCCTGATGAGTTTTGTCAATTTTGATTTCAGCTGTGGAAGATTGGAAATTTCTTCCAACAAACAGATTGCCGCCGTGGTTGGACTGCGGCTTGCTTTCTTGCACGAAGTTGACCTCCATGTCAAATTGGCGACAGGTGCTGTCAAGCTTGGCTTCCTCGTTGTCGTGATCAGAATGGCTGTGGGGACAATTTCGACGATCTCGTAGATTCCGTCAAGGAAACGTTGCATTCCTTACATAATAATTCCCGACAATTTTATGGCTCTTATCGACTAATTCGACGATAATTGGTCCTGATACTCGTTTGTCGCGATAGTTTTTCAATTGATTTTCGACTTTATTACGTAACTCGTCGAATTTCGCTTCTCGCGCAACCCAAACCTCTACCAGATCATCTGTTATTTTTTTACTTTCATTGATGACGTATTTCTGTGGGTTTACATTGGCCTCGCGTGCGTAAATGAGATCATTTGACAAGTTCAAGGGTACACTAAACCGTGGTGGGACATAGACATCACCCACATCGATTAAAAAGCACGTGCTTCCCGTAGTCTTGACTACCGATTTATCATTGTTCGCGCGAGAAATACGTCTCTGTGAGAGGCGATGGACGAGATGAGAAGGGAACCCAAACGGCTTACATGTTGTAAATTTATCCGTTTCGATCACGTAGTCTTGATTATTATCTGTGACGAGATCGAGTTTACCGTCCGTTGACAGAGTTGACAATTAAATTATATCGTCTCGGGTTTCAACTGTCACTATAGGCGCTGTCATGTCGTGTTCGTCGTCTGACAGTTCAGAGTCGCTGAAAAAGTCGGAGTCGTCAAATACGTCTAATTCTATCGGAGAATTAGTTTTTTTAATCATCGCCTCGCGCGATTGACCCGGTTCAATTTGACTCGCAAGATTTTCTACCCTGTCTAGTACTTGTGTCCGCTCGATTATAATTTTACTTCCTGAGCTTGATATATCTACCTCGTTTATGCCCTTCCTGCAAGTATCCTGAGGTACGGTTATTGCGGGGCCTCGTCGTTTCCCGGAAGCTTTGGACAATTCTTGTTTACGTGCCCTATAGTTTGACAGATGTGGCATATGTTTTGTCGCTCAGCATTGCACGTGCGCGAGCTATGCCCTACTGTGCCACAATTGTAGCAAACCATCTTGCTAAAATCCGGGGTAAATTTTGTATTTTTCTCCTGCGTGCGCTCAGTTGAGTTTGTTATCGCGGAATTATTCCCGTTTCTGCAACGCGTGAAGTTATTTTCGAGTCATTGTCTGGCTAACGTCTTTGAATTATTTGACGATTTTGACTGCCTGTTGTCGATGCGCCGTGTTTTGTGTTAAAAGGCATTTAAGTAGGTTTGCGAATCTCCACTGTCTTCGTCTTCGCTATTGTCTTGCAAATACTTCAATTCCGTTCGATTATATCTTTCTCGCGTTTCTTTATGCGCTTTGATCGATTTTCGGTATAGATAATTTCTTTCATAAATATAATGTAAGAACTCGTTGTAATTGTTAAGACATAGATTCAAAATTTCAAAGGCAAGACGCAGATTAAATTTTACTAATATTTGTTTTAATTGTTCGCGGAATTGCGAAGGATGTCGTATTCGTCCGGAGATGATGCACGCTCGGCAAGTGAACTCTGCCAAAGACTCATTTTTTTCTATTTTCAGATCGCGAACTTCCAGGAAAAGGTCACCGTCGTCTTTCTTTACGCCCCATTGATAACGAAAAGCTCGCGTAAAATCCTTCCAAGTTTGTCAATTTCGTTTATTTAACAAATACCAGGCTCTAGAGGGGCCGTCGAAAATAGTTGACAAGCAAAGGACAAATGGATTTTCATCTATCCTGCTCGCACTAAGCTGGTATTCCAAAATCAGCAAAAATTGATCGGGGTCTTTTTCAGTTTTTGGAAAAATGATTTTCCAATTGCTTATTATGCGGCCAATTTTCATTGCCGTGTCGAGCTTTCGTTCGTAGGGCACAGGCGAATTATTTGCACACCCGTTATATCTTGCTATCGGGAAACCCCCTCTACCAGCGTACGGATCGCGAAATTCGTATGATCGTCGTACTTCGTCGTCGCTAGCGCTTGACTCGTCGCTATCACTCGACTCAGCGCTTTTCCAAGCGAGAGCCCCTCTCCGCACGTTCCCCTCACGTCTCGAGCGGTGATTGGGAACCAAACCAGCATTTCGGGACTGTTCACTTTGAGTCATTTGTCGATGTTCTTCTTTCGTTACGAAATTTTCTTCGGTAATTAATAGACCGAAATTTGAGTATCTAAATTATGTGAAGCAATATTTTCGTCAAAATGAACTCGTCGAAATTCCATTTCTACCGAGCCTCTATCATCTCTTGCAGTATTACAATTTCTTGACAATTGACTTCCCTGCCCGAGTCCAGACGTTAGTAGTATTGGTACCCGTATGGCGCCCCCCACTCCTATCCCCACTCCTTCCCCCACCATGCGGCTTCCCCCACCACTCCACTTTTCCCCCACCACATCCAGGTGGCCGAGGAAAAAGCGATGAGGTGAGGATGATGGCGGGGGAGGGTGAGGACAAGGGGGTGCCACACGAGTACCAATTTTGTGGTGATAATGATAATAATCTGATAATAATAATAATGATAGTGAAAATTGGGAACTACTTACATCTGGAAGCCCATGTCATATTCCTCGAAGTTGACGCAGCAACGACACACACGCGGCGCGGGCCTGCTCTCATAATCATAATAATAATAATTATTATTATTATTATTATTATTAAGAATAACTCATGGTTGTTGGATTTACTACTGACAATTCAGCAAATCTTATCTCGATGGTAACACATACACACACACACACACACACACACACACACAGACACCCATTTCCTTCACTAGTCACGCTGAATGGTCAAGGACCATTTATTGCTGAAACCGCGAACTTTTTATATTACACGGAATTTGGATGAGTGGAGCTGTGCATTACCGATTTACGCTGCCACAAATCGGTGACTACAAAATAAGAGTATTTTTAAATGTTTAGTTATTATCGAATAATATAATACAACCTTTTTTAAATTTCGATAAATTTTTTATCGACGCATACAACATCCATTGCGTACGTGTTCGAAAATCTTAGGTTATTGAATCTACCGCTTCCGAACGAGCACTCTTCTTCACTTTTCGAAGTTTCTACCTTTTCCCGATAAACGAATCTTTTGCGTTGCGTCAATTGATCTATTTTTGCACAAAAATTCTTTGAGCACATTTTGAAATTTTGAAACAAAATTTTGTTCCCCAATTTTGATGTGTTTAGAGAAAATTCAACTTCACTTCCGAAATTCATCGTTATTCACCTCCACAAGTTTTAAATGCAACGATGTTATGGAAACTTCTGAATTTTTCATTATTTTTTACCGTACGATATATTGTTTGAAATTATAAAAAATTATAACTTTGAAAAATACATAATTTTTCACTGAAAACGCGCGCAGCGGAGCAATCCGCGAACTTCGGTGACTGGATAAGGACTGCAGCTGTTGTGCAAAGTTGAGACCTCTTAACAATACCGAAAAAGACAATGATGGTACGTCGGTATGAAACTTTGTCAGCATTTTTACCCCGGTGGATATCCGATTGCAACTTTTAGCAAAAATGCTATTCTCTCTGCAGCGGCTCACCAGCATTCTAAGCTTCAAGCGCGACACTCCATCTATTCCAGAAAATAAGATAGAGCTCATTCTTCATATGTGTAACGTTGCGAAATTTTTTTTTGCGAAAGATTTAACGTGTCCAGATACACACACACACACACGTGTTGTGTGTGTGCACAGACCCACACACACACAGATACACAACAAAGACACACGAACACAAACATACACCCAGAAAAGCACGTTCAAACACAAAGGCTTTAGGAACGCAAAAGAACTGCTTATCTCAGCATCATATTCGATATCATTACTCTATGTGATTGCATAGTTTTAATAATCACCTTTGATCGCGAAAAAATATGACTACGTTTATAACGTACTCGAAAAAAATTGCTAACAATCGTTCATTTCCATTCACCGCTTCAGATTATTTTTATCGTCAATGTTATCATCAACCTCACAATATATTTACAGCATTATTTACGGAAGTACAAACCAACCTGATGATTTAAACGTTTTGTAGAGATAATTTCAAAAATTGGATTTTTATTGTAGTTCTTGCGTGACTTTTTAGAAGCATGAAATCAAATATTTTTGGTCAAAGACCCATTGATATTCACTGTTTTATTTGTTCTCATTATTTTCAAACGACATTCAAATTGAAAAAAGTTTTGTCGTGATATTTCGATATTTAGATATTTCAAAGCTATGACAATTAAATTCTTTGAGAAAAATTTAATATTTTGTTCTGTTCCAGGATTAACGCATATAAGTGATATATCAATATATGTGTCATTCCATACCATTTCGACCTGGGTCTGACCCTTGACCTCTCGGATTTGGCTCGCGATTTTTTATATGATTGTTCTCACTTTGAAAGGTACCCAGTTTTTTTCTAGATTTTTCAGATTTAATTTGAATCTTCTATATTTCATTAAAATATTTTATTGATCGACACAATTTAAACATTTGAAAAAATTCTGAAAAATCGTGTGTCAGATATCAAAATTTTTGAGCTTAGAGCCGGAGTGGGGAGATTTTTCCTTCTTACTATTTTTAAGCTTTTTCGGAAAAAA
This sequence comes from Alloplasta piceator, assembly GCA_946863875.1. Lineage (NCBI taxonomy): Eukaryota > Metazoa > Arthropoda > Insecta > Hymenoptera > Ichneumonidae > Alloplasta > Alloplasta piceator. The sequence continues at coordinate 28,448,162 of OX333073.1, read as the reverse complement.
ACGTTCAAAAAAATAGAAGCGGAAGTTATTTTACTATGAATGGTTGCTGAAACATTTTCATATGTAATATCGGACATTGGAAAAAAATTTCAGATTTTTCGCAAGAGATTTTTTCGTCTTGATTTTGCTAATATAAATGATTCCAAAAAACTGAAATTTTTTTTGAAAAATCCCATATGACATATGAAAATGTTCCAGCAACCATCCATAGTAAAATCACTCACGCTTCTAATTTTTTTAAATTATTGTAATAAAATCGTTTAAAAAATTGAAGAATATTCAAATTGAATCTGAAAAACCTCCAAAAAAAACTGGGTGCCTTTCAAAGTGAGAACAATCATATAAAAAATCGCGAGCCAAATTCGAGAGGTCAAGGGTCAGGTCCAGGTCGAAATGGTATGGAATGACACATATATATATTCTATGGACGCCATAAAAATTACAAAAATGTTTATTTTCGGAAAAATTTATAATTTGTTCTCACCAAAGGCCTAAGAATATTAATGTAATTTTTTTTTTCATCATCTGTCAATGACACAAATTTCTTGAAAAATCATCACGACGAAATCAGATGTTCCAAAACTATGACAGTTAAATTTGTTTCAAATAATTGAATATTCCTCTGAACGAGGGACCATGCGAATGAGGGTTACTCATTTTTTCTCATCTTCTGCGAATAACGTAGAAGTTATATATTATTTGGAAGGGCCCGCGTACAGAAAAATATTAAATCATCCAGAAAAATCTTAATTGTCTTATCTTTGGAACATCTGATTTCTTCATGATAAATTTTCACGAAAATTCTATGTCATCGATACGCTCGGAGAAAAATCGATTATATTAATATTTTCGGGCCTATGGTCAGAAATAAATATTAAAACTTCCCGAAAATGTAAATTGTCATGATTTTAAGGGGGTTTCATTTCTCAATTATATATGCATATCTATGTAATTATTACATCATCCAAGTATATATCACTAACAACCATGTGGCCACGTACAGAAAAAATCTAAATTTTTGTACCGTTGAAACATATTGCTCCTTCAAAACAAAACTTTTTTTAAATTTTCACGTCGTCTACAGATTGTCAAAAAATTAGAGAAATCATTATTAATAACATTATGTAACTAACAATTTTTCTTACAATCCGTAGATTACATGAAAATCCTTGGAAAAATATATCATAAAGAAGCCAGCTCATTTATTTGATTTCTTTTTTAAATTATTTCTTATGGCTTTGCATAAAATTTCTGTTACATTTGCAAAAATATGAGAACAGTAAGTAATCCTCATATCGACGGTTCTAGAAAAATATGAAATCTACACCAAAATTAAAGTTATCGTAACTATGAAATATCCGATTTCTTCATGATATACTTCATCCGACATCGCCGTGTCAATCCTTCTCATGGAATTTGCATATCATCTACAAGAATATCAAGATCGATAAGGAGACCTCAATCGAAAAATAATTGCTTCCTATTCTTCTTAGAAATTGGAATGGAACCGCTCGAAACAATTTCAATTTTTATTGTAGTTCATGATAATTCTAAATTTTATTATGATAAAACTTTAAAGGAATTTCTAAATATAATCGATAGATTATAAGAAAAAATAAAAGACATCAACGTCAAGGGATTCTCGGTCGGAAAAATATTTTATTTCTATTGTTGCCAAAAAAATCAGGCTTTGAGTCTCATCATTATTAGTCTCATAAAATTAAACCATTATATATGATTTTTTCTCCGATGATACAGCATCGAGGGGCTTTACTCTCCTGCCCGGTGTACAAATGATTTCAGTGAGGGTCCGCCTTCACGTGATTTCGTGTATGATTTTAGTGATTGCAACCCAACATGATTTCAAAGATTCATACATAGTTTTCCTGATTTCGCAGATAATTGAAGTTTCGAACGTTCGGTTGAACGAAAAATCTATAAATGTATTTGTTTAACGAAAAAATTGGGAGAACTATGCAAATTACTTTGTTAATAATAACTTCAGATATTGAACAACGTTTCAAAAAGTATTTCCAAAGTGTTCACAAGCCTCAAAAAAACTTCTGTAAAAGGATAAGTTTGTCGATTTTTTCGTTCGAAACTTTTAATTCATGATTTCATTGACTTCATTTAATTCGAATCATGATTGCAAAATACGAGTAATTACAGAGAATTCGCTTTTATATCTGAAAAATAATTGGAAAAACAATAAGAGGAAGGGCGCGGGCCAAGGGCCGATTTGAGGTCTTGAAAATAACACTTACATTCAACAACAACAGAAATTTATTTTCTGATAAATAACTTTTTCAATACCCACTAAACTCTGTCGACAAAATACGTATGACTGAATTCCTTTACCACTAACTCACCCTTTGCCATACTTGCGACTTCATGTCAGGCATAACGTGTGTCGCGGATAATGTTACATCCTGGAATAATCCGTATCATTCCTCATCCGCATTCTGTCCCTATTTTTACAGATTGCAGCATTAATTTTGTCCGTTAAGGAAGCACACATCTGTGTTAAGTGATTGGGTGTTTACTGCTAAAGTTAGAAATAAAAAATATCAATTGCTCATTGGCACTCTTTACATTTTCAGACGACAAGTGTTTGTCTCCGCTCCCGAAAAAATACAACTTAAAACTTTTTTATCACTGTAGTCAATTTCTGCTAGTTGCTTCCATTGGTATATGCAAAATGACGGAGTAGATGAGCTAAAGGTTCATGAAACTTTGTGTGTTATTTGTTATATCATATATATACGTACGAAAAAAATAGTACTGTATTATTCTCATTTAAAATATATATATATGAAATCGTCAAAATTTGAAAAAATGTCGCGCGATTTAGAATTCTTTTATACCGTTATATATCGCTTCTTTTTTGCACGATCTGCGCATTTATCGTATAATTTTTACGATTCTACGATAACGAAACTTGGTGCATTATTCGAATATCCGTAAGACGATTTGCCGTTTTTCGATATTTTGTACGAGCGATTTTCTATGAGCTGATCGGACGCGTCATTTTATCACCCTATGATAACGAGTTCCGCTCATTATTCGCATTCTCGTATAATGATTTAACCTTTTCATAAGTTTTGGACATGCGTTTTTTCTATAAGCTGATGGGACGGGTCCAACTGGACGTACGTTTGGCTGTAAGCTCATTGGACGCAATCACATCGTTTTGGATGCTCCAATGATATCAAAAGCTTACACATTATTCTCATATCGATGCACTGATACAGCTTTTTCAAATATTCTGATTTCATAAAAGGCTCATCAATCACACTATATCTACGTCGCTACTATTTTTCGAGATTTCTCCAACTGTCTCATCATTTTTATGATCCTGTTGTAACAAAACCTCGAACATTATTCACAAATTCTTATGATGATGTAACTTTCCCAGATATTTTGGACGAGGGTTTTTCATTGCGCTAATTGGACGGTAATCTCCTAAAAACTCATTGGTTGCTTCACTTTTCATGATCATATGATAACGAAATTCCTCACATTATTCGCATTTCCGTGTGATGATTTAACCTTTTCAGAAAATTTGGACACGCCTTTTTCCACAAGCAGAATGATTCATCATTATTAAGATCCTAAAAATATTATAACAAAACCTCGCAAATTATTCGCATATCCTTACGATAATTTAATCTCCCCAGATATTTTAGTCGAGAGGTTTTTCGATGAGCTGATTGGACAAGCGTTTTTCTAGAAGCTGGTTGGACGCTTGATTTTCAGTGATCCCATGATAACAAATCTTGCACATTATTCTCATATCCGCATGAACATTCAACCTTGCTACATATTTTGGTTGCGTCGTTTTTCTGTAAGCTAATTGGAAGCGAAAATGAACCCTATGCGAAAATTCGCGAGTTTGCACGCAAATATACCCATTGCAGGAAAACAATTTACTGCATATTTTTTGGCTAAAAATCGATTTATTTTTCAAAAGCGCACCATTTCTAAAAAATTTAATTAAAGAATAAAAATCACTACGTAGTTCCATAGCCGATAGCATGTAGATTATGTAATATTTTGGTTTTTCGTTCCAGGTCTTGTACTGTATTAAAAATTTGTTTTAATTAAAACTTTTTTTATAAACGCTTTACTGCTTAGTTTTTGGCCAAAAATCGATGCATTTTTTTCAAAAGTTCACCATTTCTGCAAAATTTGCTTTAAAAAATAACCTTCATGTAGTTCCATTGTCAATATTACATAGATTAGGAATTTGTTTTAGTTTTTTTATCCAGATCGTAAGTTTTACTACAAAGTCTGGCCTCCCATCAAAGAGTTTAGGAAATGAAGCGACTTCAAAGATTGGCTCTGTCCCCGCTATTTTGTGTCAAAGTGATAGTAACATTTTTTTAATGCTTCAATATACATTACATTTTATTCATTCTTTATACCCTCAGCGAATATTTTTTAATTCATCACAAATTATTCTTATCAGTTTATGTAATTGTGTGAAAAATCTCAGCTTTTTACATGCGAAACTTCTTTTTCATCAGGTTCATGATATAGCGTGATATATCACCGACCCAACTTATGTCGCCCCGTTTTCTGTTTATTGCACTCGCGGATTTTCAAACGGGGCGACATAAGTTTGAAAATCCGCGAGTGCAATAAATAGAAAACGGGGCGACATAAGTTGGGTCGGTGATATATCACGCTATATCATGAACCTGATGAAAAAGAAGTTTCGCATGTAAAAAGCTGAGATTTTTCACACAATTACATAAACTGATAAGAATAATTTGTGATGAATTAAAAAATATTCGCTGAGGGTATAAAGAATGAATAAAATGTAATGTATATTGAAGCATTAAAAAAATGTTACTATCACTTTGACACAAAATAGCGGGGACAGAGCCAATCTTTGAAGTCGCTTCATTTCCTAAACTCTTTGATGGGAGGCCAGACTTTGTAGTAAAACTTACGATCTGGATAAAAAAACTAAAACAAATTCCTAATCTATGTAATATTGACAATGGAACTACATGAAGGTTATTTTTTAAAGCAAATTTTGCAGAAATGGTGAACTTTTGAAAAAAATGCATCGATTTTTGGCCAAAAACTAAGCAGTGAAGCGTTTATAAAAAAAGTTTTAATTAAAACAAATTTTTAATACAGTACAAGACCTGGAACGAAAAACCAAAATATTACATAATCTACATGCTATCGGCTATGGAACTACGTAGTGATTTTTATTCTTTAATTAAATTTTTTAGAAATGGTGCGCTTTTGAAAAATAAATCGATTTTTAGCCAAAAAATATGCAGTAAATTGTTTTCCTGCAATGGGTATATTTGCGTGCAAACTCGGGAATTTTCGCATAGGGTTCATTTTCGCTTGCAATTAGCTTACAGAAAAACGACGCAACCAAAATATGTAGCAAGGTTGAATGTTCATGCGGATATGAGAATAATGTGCAAGATTTGTTATCATGGGATCACTGAAAATCAAGCGTCCAACCAGCTTCTAGAAAAACGCTTGTCCAATCAGCTCATCGAAAAACCTCTCGACTAAAATATCTGGGGAGATTAAATTATCGTAAGGATATGCGAATAATTTGCGAGGTTTTGTTATAATATTTTTAGGATCTTAATAATGATGAATCATTCTGCTTGTGGAAAAAGGCGTGTCCAAATTTTCTGAAAAGGTTAAATCGTCACACGGAAATGCGAATAATGTGAGGAATTTCGTTATCATATGATCATGAAAAGTGAAGCAACCAATGAGTTTTTAGAAGATTACCGTCCAATTAGCGCAATGAAAAACCCTCGTCCAAAATATCTGGGAAAGTTACATCATCATAAGAATTTGTGAATAATGTTCGAGGTTTTGTTACAACAGGATCATAAAAATGATGAGACAGTTGGAGAAATCTCGAAAAATAGGAGCGACGTAGATATAGTGTGATTGACGAGCCTTTTATGAAATCAGAATATTTGAAAAAGCTGTATCAGTGCATCGATATGAGAATAATGTGTAAACTTTTGATATCATTGGAGCATCCAAAACGATGTGATTGCGTCCAAGGAGCTTACAGCCAAACGTACGTCCAGTTGGACCCGTCCCATCAGCTTATAGAAAAAACGCATGTCCAAAACTTATGAAAAGGTTAAATCATTATACGAGAATGCGAATAATGAGCGGAACTCGTTATCATAGGGTGATAAAATGACGCGTCCGATCAGCTCATAGAAAATCGCTCGTACAAAATATCGAAAAACGGCAAATCGTCTTACGGATATTCGAATAATGCACCAAGTTTCGTTATCGTAAAATCGTAGAAATTATACGATAAATGCGCAGATCGTGCAAAAAAGAAGCGATATATAACGGTATAAAAGAATTCTAAATCGCGCGACATTTTTTCAAATTTTGACGATTTCATATATATATATTTTAAATGAGAATAATACAGTACTATTTTTTTCGTACGTATATATATGATATAACAAATAACACACAAAGTTTCATGAACCTTTAGCTCATCTACTCCGTCATTTTGCATATACCAATAGAAGCATCTAGCAGAAATTGACTACAGTGATAAAAAAGTTTTAAGTTGTATTTTTTCGGGAGCGGAGACAAACACTTGTCGTCTGAAAATGTAAAGAGTGCCAATGAGCAATTGATATTTTTTATTTCTAACTTTAGCAGTAAACACCCAATCACTTAACACAGATGTGTGCTTCCTTAACGGACAAAATTAATGCTGCAATCTGTAAAAATAGGGACAGAATGCGGATGAGGAATGATACGGATTATTCCAGGATGTAACATTATCCGCGACACACGTTATGCCTGACATGAAGTCGCAAGTATGGCAAAGGGTGAGTTAGTGGGAAAGGAATTCAGTCATACGTATTTTGTCGACAGAGTTTAGTGGGTATTGAAAAAGTTATTTATCAGAAAATAAATTTCTGTTGTTGTTGAATGTAAGTGTTATTTTCAAGACCTCAAATCGGCCCTTGGCCCGCGCCCTTCCTCTCATTGTTTTTCCAATTATTTTTCAGATATAAAAGCGAATTCTCTGTAATTACTCGTATTTTGCAATCATGATTCGAATTAAATGAAGTCAATGAAATCATGAATTAAAAGTTTCGAACGAAAAAATCGACAAACTTATCCTTTTGCAGAAGTTTTTTTAAGGCTTGTGAACACTTTGGAAATACTTTTTGAAACGTTGTTCAATATCTGAAGTTATTATTAACAAAGTAATTTGCATAGTTCTCCCAATTTTTTCGTTAAACAAATACATTTATAGATTTTTCGTTCAACCGAACGTTCGAAACTTCAATTATCTGCGAAATCAGGAAAACTATGTATGAATCTTTGAAATCATGTTGGGTTGCAATCACTAAAATCATACACGAAATCACGTGAAGGCGGACCCTCACTGAAATCATTTGTACACCGGGCAGGAGAGTAAAGCCCCTCGATGCTGTATCATCGGAGAAAAAATCATATATAATGGTTTAATTTTATGAGACTAATAATGATGAGACTCAAAGCCTGATTTTTTTGGCAACAATAGAAATAAAATATTTTTCCGACCGAGAATCCCTTGACGTTGATGTCTTTTATTTTTTCTTATAATCTATCGATTATATTTAGAAATTCCTGTAAAGTTTTATCATAATAAAATTTAGAATTATCATGAACTACAATAAAAATTGAAATTGTTTCGAGCGGTTCCATTCCAATTTCTAAGAAGAATAGGAAGCAATTATTTTTCGATTGAGGTCTCCTTATCGATCTTGATATTCTTGTAGATGATATGCAAATTCCATGAGAAGGATTGACACGGCGATGTCGGATGAAGTATATCATGAAGAAATCGGATATTTCATAGTTACGATAACTTTAATTTTGGTGTAGATTTCATATTTTTCTAGAACCGTCGATATGAGGATTACTTACTGTTCTCATATTTTTGCAAATGTAACAGAAATTTTATGCAAAGCCATAAGAAATAATTTAAAAAAGAAATCAAATAAATGAGCTGGCTTCTTTATGATATATTTTTCCAAGGATTTTCATGTAATCTACGGATTGTAAGAAAAATTGTTAGTTACATAATGTTATTAATAATGATTTCTCTAATTTTTTGACAATCTGTAGACGACGTGAAAATTTAAAAAAAGTTTTGTTTTGAAGGAGCAATATGTTTCAACGGTACAAAAATTTAGATTTTTTCTGTACGTGGCCACATGGTTGTTAGTGATATATACTTGGATGATGTAATAATTACATAGATATGCATATATAATTGAGAAATGTAACCCCCTTAAAATCATGACAATTTACATTTTCGGGAAGTTTTTATATTTATTTCTGACCATAGGCCCGAAAATATTAATATAATCGATTTTTCTCCGAGCGTATCGATGACATAGAATTTTCGTGAAAATTTATCATGAAGAAATCAGATGTTCCAAAGATAAGACAATTAAGATTTTTCTGGATGATTTAATATTTTTCTGTACGCGGGCCCTTCCAAATAATATATAACTTCTACGTTATTCGCAGAAGATGAGAAAAAATGAGTAACCCTCATTCGCATGGTCCCTCGTTCAGAGGAATATTCAATTATTCGAAACAAATTTAACTGTCATAGTTTTGGAACATCTGATTTCGTCGTGATGATTTTTCAAGAAATTTGTGTCATTGACAGATGATGAAAAAAAAAATTACATTAATATTCTTAGGCCTTTGGTGAGAACAAATTATAAATTTTTCCGAAAATAAACATTTTTGTAATTTTTATGGCGTCCATAGAATATATATATGTGTCATTCCATACCATTTCGACCTGGACCTGACCCTTGACCTCTCGAATTTGGCTCGCGATTTTTTATATGATTGTTCTCACTTTGAAAGGCACCCAGTTTTTTTTGGAGGTTTTTCAGATTCAATTTGAATATTCTTTAATTTTTTAAACGATTTTATTACAATAATTTAAAAAAATTAGAAGCGTGAGTGATTTTACTATGGATGGTTGCAGGAACATTTTCATATATCATATGGGATTTTAAAAAAAAAAATTCAGTTTTTCGGAATCATTTATATTAGCAAAATCAAGAAGAAAAAATCTCTTGCGAAAAATCTGAAATTTTTTTCAAATATCCGATATTACATATGAAAATGTTTCAGCAACCATTCATAGTAAAATAACTTCCGCTTCTATTTTTTTGAACGTTTTTTTCCGAAAAAGCTTAAAAATAGTAAGAAGGAAAAATCTCCCCACTCCGGCTCTAAGCTCAAAAATTTTGATATCTGACACACGATTTTTCAGAATTTTTTCAAATGTTTAAATTGTGTCGATCAATAAAATATTTTAATGAAATATAGAAGATTCAAATTAAATCTGAAAAATCTAGAAAAAAACTGGGTACCTTTCAAAGTGAGAACAATCATATAAAAAATCGCGAGCCAAATCCGAGAGGTCAAGGGTCAGACCCAGGTCGAAATGGTATGGAATGACACATATATTGATATATCACTTATATGCGTTAATCCTGGAACAGAACAAAATATTAAATTTTTCTCAAAGAATTTAATTGTCATAGCTTTGAAATATCTAAATTTCGAAATATCATGACAAAACTTTTTTCAATTTGAATGTCGTTTGAAAATAATGAGAACAAATAAAACAGTGAATATCAATGGGTCTTTGACCAAAAATATTTGATTTCATGCTTCTAAAAAATCACGCAAGAACTACAATAAAAATCCAATTTTTGAAATTATCTCTACAAAACGTTTAAATCATCAGGTTGGTTTGTACTTCCGTAAATAATGCTGTAAATATATTGTGAGGTTGATGATAACATTGACGATAAAAATAATCTGAAGCGGTGAATGGAAATGAACGATTGTTAGCAATTTTTTTCGAGTACGTTATAAACGTAGTCATATTTTTTCGCGATCAAAGGTGATTATTAAAACTATGCAATCACATAGAGTAATGATATCGAATATGATGCTGAGATAAGCAGTTCTTTTGCGTTCCTAAAGCCTTTGTGTTTGAACGTGCTTTTCTGGGTGTATGTTTGTGTTCGTGTGTCTTTGTTGTGTATCTGTGTGTGTGTGGGTCTGTGCACACACACAACACGTGTGTGTGTGTGTATCTGGACACGTTAAATCTTTCGCAAAAAAAAATTTCGCAACGTTACACATATGAAGAATGAGCTCTATCTTATTTTCTGGAATAGATGGAGTGTCGCGCTTGAAGCTTAGAATGCTGGTGAGCCGCTGCAGAGAGAATAGCATTTTTGCTAAAAGTTGCAATCGGATATCCACCGGGGTAAAAATGCTGACAAAGTTTCATACCGACGTACCATCATTGTCTTTTTCGGTATTGTTAAGAGGTCTCAACTTTGCTCAACAGCTGCAGTCCTTATCCAGTCACCGAAGTTCGCGGATTGCTCCGCTGCGCGCGTTTTCAGTGAAAAATTATGTATTTTTCAAAGTTATAATTTTTTATAATTTCAAACAATATATCGTACGGTAAAAAATAATGAAAAATTCAGAAGTTTCCATAACATCGTTGCATTTTAAAACTTGTGGAGGTGAATAACGATGAATTTCGGGAGTGAAGTTGAATTTTCTCTAAACACATCAAAATTGGGGAACAAAATTTTGTTTCAAAATTTCAAAATGTGCTCAAAGAATTTTTGTGCAAAAATCGATCAATTGACGCAACGCAAAAGATTCGTTTATCGGGAAAAGGTAGAAACTTCGGAAAGTGAAGAAGAGTGCTCGTTCGGAAGCGGTAGATTCAATAACCTAAGATTTTCGAACACGTACGCAATGGATGTTGTATGCGTCGATAAAAAATTTATCGAAATTTAAAAAAGGTTGTATTATATTATTCGATAATAACTAAACATTTAAGAAAACTCTTATTTTGTAGTCACCGATTCGTGGCAGCGTTAATCGGTAATGCACAGCTCCACTCATCCAAATTCCGTGTAATATAAAAAGTTCGCGGTGTCAGCAATAAATGGTCCTTGACCATTCAGCGTGACTAGTGAAGGAAATGGGTGTCTGTGTGTGTGTGTGTGTGTGTGTGTGTGTGTGTGTGTATGTGTTACCATCGAGATAAGATTTGCTGAATTGTCAGTAGTAAATCCAACAACCATGAGTTATTCTTAATAATAATAATAATAATAATTATTATTATTATTATGATTATGAGAGCAGGCCCGCGCCGCGTGTGTGTCGTTGCTGCGTCAACTTCGAGGAATATGACATGGGCTTCCAGATGTAAGTAGTTCCCAATTTTCACTATCATTATTATTATTATCAGATTATTATCATTATCACCACAAAATTGGTATCCGTGTGGCACCCCCTTGTCCTCACCCTCCCCCGCCATCATACTCACCTCATCGCTTTTTCCTCGGCCACCTGGATGTGGTGGGGGAAAAGTGGAGTGGTGGGGGAAGCCGCATGGTGGGGGAATGAGTGGGAATAGGAGTGGGGGGCGCCATACGGGTACCAATACTACTGACGTTCTAGGTGGCTTCGTATTAATTAAATAATTCAGCGGTAATTCTTTCGACGATCCAGCATCTACTCTATTTCTCGATACGCCCTCCCGACGATATCGCGCGAGTGCCCTCGAGGGATTTAAGAATCTTTCTCGAGAGATACGTGCATCAAGATCTCGCGGTTGGGCAACAATATTTCTAATAACTTCGTCATCAGTCGACGATTCATGTCTTGCTTCGCAACACTGCGGTGCAATATTTGTCTCACCCTCCCCTTCAGACGCAGGAAACCAGCGCGACGAATTTTCTTCATTTTCATTTTGCTTCACCAATGAATTTAATAATTGAAATATTTTTTCTTCTTGACCCTCTAGTGCCTCGACGCGTACCAACCGTGCATACAAACTATCAAATTTGTTCAATATCAAATTTTCAGACGTAGATGATCGCACATCACCTATAGGGACCGGAGTTGACCCGCGCGATTCTCTTTTCCTTCCCACTGCGTTGACCCCCCGAACAAACGCAAGAGGGTTCGCCCCGTAGACTCATTTGACAAAAGCGTGTTCGTGATTTGGGTGATAGGAATATTCCCCACCCCCGCAACATCAGCGGTTTGCTCACGAACGAACTCGGCCAATGTATACCCACTGAACGCGCCTCCCCCCCCCCCCCCCCTCCTCAGACGGGGCAGGGAATGTATCGGTCAGAGACATACCCGAGTCTTTTACGCTCGAAATTTTCTTTGAATTTATTACAACAGGTTTTTTACCCAATCTAATGGTACGTTTTGGTGGCGAGAAAAACATTGATGCCATAACTGAGTCACATAATAATAATAATTTGACAAATTTATCTTGCCAAAATTTCAATTAATGTAATTCTCAACATTTTCCTAATAGTTTGACGATGAATTTCAAATGTTGGTTTGGATATAGGGCCGTGTAGAGAATTAGTGAAGGGAGGAATCGGCTGCGATTCGGCCAGTGGTTCCAAATAAAATTGGACAATTTTCGTATAACGTTTCGATCCTTATTCAGATCCTCTTCAGATTTATTATTTCTAAAAATTACATTCATCTTACTCTTATTTTGTATAATAGATTTTGATATGTTTTGATATGGTTTACATTATAAGTTTATGTGTTGTGTGTCATGACTGACCTGAATTTGTATGGGTAATTTTTGATCATTTGATGAATCTTGGATGATATTCATTATGAATTTATTGTATCAAGACGGGTCATTTTTTTGCGATCTTTGATGTCTGCGAGAGAGAGGGTTTTGATATTTTAGTGCTTAGTTAATGTTCTTTGTGAGAAGGTGTGTATATGTTATTTACCTATGATTTTCGTATTTGATATTTTCCAAGATTCATTTTTGATCAAAATTAACAATTTTCATTACATGATGTTGTTAAACGGTCAAGATGTTTCGAGAGCTTAGTAGCGACTGAGTATTAGAGACGAGAGAGGAGGTTGGGGCAGTGGGATCGAGTATTGAATACCCCCCACTCTTCAATACTCGATCCCACTGCCCCAACCTCCTCACTCGTCTCTCTTACTCAGTCACTACTAAGCTCTCGAAACATCTTGACCGTTTAACAACATCATGTAATGAAAATTGTTAATTTTGATCAAAAATGAATCTTGGAAAATATCAAATACGAAAATCATAGGTAAATAACATATACACACCTTCTCACAAAGAACATTAACTAAGCACTAAAATATCAAAACCCTCTCTCTCGCAGACATCAAAGATCGCAAAAAAATGACCCGTTATACGAAAGTTATACGAAAATTGTCCAATTTTATTTGGAACCACTGGCCGAATCGCAGCCGATTCCTCCCTTCACTGATAAATTTCAAATATAGAACGTAATATTACCAATGATCATCGAAATTTAAATATGACTTATAATATACAGCGCAAAATTATATTTAGCATCAAGCGTATTACATAGAACAGAAAATATTGGTTCAATGAGAGGACGAAATAAATATTCACAGTAAGATTTTATTTGAAGCGAGATAATATTCGAGAGCGAGAAGAAAAGCCTAATATAAGATCGAGCGAGCGTAACGTTCAGCCAACGAGCTTCGTGTTGTTTTCTACTTCGTATGTATTTACATTCGTTCCCGAGACAAAGAGGCTTTGATCGCTAGGCGAGGCTACACTCACTGTCACAGTTATGAGTCAAAATTTGATTCACAGAATTTCGTTGAGATTTAAAACGATTCATTTTTCCCATATAATATTGTATAAATACCGATGCAAAATTTTATAAATTATTTCTCGCTAAATTTTACTGACGATACCTAATAATTTAATAATTTAATGAACACAAATTTAATTGACAAGAACAAAAATTTTCGAAAAAATTTTCCAATCGGGCCCCACGTTGGGCGCTAAATGAGACCGATCGTTATTTTCGAAACGCAAATAACGTCAACACCTGCCGCGGCCGCGGTCCGTCGGCTGACAGGGCTCTAATTCATGGCTAATTCTATTTCAAATTATTTTATTGGGCGCCAGTTAGTTTTGACAAAACTAACAAAACTGTATTTTATTAATTAAATCAACACCGCAATGAGACAATCACAGGGTGGGTGTGTGTTGAGAATGAGAAAAGGAGAGAACAAAATTATGACCTGGGTCGGGTCATTCGAGATAGAAAATGAAGTATTTTTAGAAACACAAATATGAAAAGGAAAAATTCCTCTTGAGAATGTAGAGTTACAACGCTTGAAAATCTTAACGAAAAACAGACGTCGCAACATTTATCGAGGGTAGAAAAAAACATGTAGGAAAAAATGACGAAAAGAAAGGATCACCATTGTGTCAAGAAAAAAAAAGCACATGTGGTTCTTCGAAATTCGTCACGCTGCGACAAGAAAGAAAAGAAATTGCTTGTAGATAGAACACACTTTAGCGTAACCCGATATCTGTATAAACGAAAGAAAATCCTCTCGACGTTCGGAGTTGAGATTTCCAAACAGAAGAACGTTATCCAGGATACTTTAAACATCCGGGGCTGATTAATTTGTCAACCTCGAAAGAAAGGAAAAAACAAGACCACATAAGAAGGAAGTGAGACAGCGACGAGAGAGAGAGAGAGAGAGAGAGAGAGAGAGAGAGAGTCCTTGACTAAGGGTCCAAGGGAGCTCCCTCGTCCTCGCGGACGACACGAGGCCCGCAACCCCTTGAGGCGCTTCGTTCTCTCTCGCTCGAAGGTTCGCCATAGGGGGGCACACGCCATGTATGGGCATGAAAAAGTTTTTGCCAAGCGTTAAAAGAATTAGGCTTGAAAACTCAAGAGAAATTTCGCCTCGAAAAATGCGTGCGGATTATTATTATTTATGAATGAATGTATGAATGATTTATTCCAGGCAAATCCCAACAATTTATTCCGAATGTCAGAATTTACATTGAAATTTTTATTTTAAATTACGAAATTCAGATAATACAGATTTTATTTCCAAACGATAATTCGCAATGGTAAAATTCAAATAAAGGTTTTGATTCGAAAGGATGAAACTTTTATTTCAAATGATAAATTTTCAAGCATAAAAGTTTTGTTTTAAATGCTAATTTATCGCTAGTTTTGTTTTAAATGCTAATTTAACTATGGGAGGAGTTGAAGAGAAAAGAGGAAATGCAGAGCAGTAGGTGAAAGAGGGAGAAAGAAATATGAATTTGTCATAGGAAGAAGGAAGCGAAAGAGTCATAGCCGAAAACTAAACCCATAGGAAGTATCGAGGAGTGAGAGAGTGCGAGTGGGCATGTGGGAGAGAAAGAGAACGAGGGAGATGGTCGAAGCCCCGTGGCGGGGCCTAAAGCGCAACGAGAGCCCAAGCGAGGGCGGGAATAAGAAAGAAGGAGAGTAAAAGAAAGAGACCCCTTGACTCCCCGTACATACGAAATTTAGCTAAAAACTGAAAATTAAAAATTGCGTATTATCCTAAAGTATCCGGATTATGAAAGTATGCCAGTATGAAGGAGATTTGCGATAAATTTAAGTTTAATTATTGT
This sequence comes from Alloplasta piceator, assembly GCA_946863875.1. Lineage (NCBI taxonomy): Eukaryota > Metazoa > Arthropoda > Insecta > Hymenoptera > Ichneumonidae > Alloplasta > Alloplasta piceator. The sequence continues at coordinate 28,432,606 of OX333073.1, read as the reverse complement.
CTAAATATTAGGAAAACTAGAGTGACCAGCGAGGTGGAGGGGATCACCAGGGCGTGAATGTCTTGGGAGACAAGGGACAAATTTGCCCCTTCCCCAAAGCTAAGCCAGTCGTGATTATAAAAACGCGTGTCAAGAGGCACAATTACCGCATTGATTTCGGAAGTTCTCGCGACATTACATCGTCCACGACACTCGTCTCCACGAATTAATTATTTTCAATTATTCGAGTTGTCCGCGAAGACTTTTCCTTGTACCATCTTCGATTTCCGTGCTAAAAGTTAATTTCAATTGTGAGTAATATTGTGAGCTGCGTTTCACTGAACGTTCTATTCTTTCATGTCAATTGCAATTCTTTAATATTATTTGCCACGATTTAAACCAACCATTGTGTGCGTCGTTATATTAACTTTATCTCGTGTCGCTGCGGTTATAACCAAATACGAATATTGTGCAATTCAAGTTTGGTGAACTACGTGTATTGTATAGATGAGATATAGGAAAATACATCTCATAGAATCATTCCTTGTTGAGCATCTGTGGTAAATTATTCGTGCCATGAAAACACCTCATCTCCCACGATCAACAATTTTATTCCGCTCTATCAAGCCTTCGCTGAATCACCGATTACTGAGCACCATCCCATCTATTTGAGGGTTGTTTTCCTTTGATTGGAATATCATCATCGTTCGTGCCCAGGTCATCTTGGTCAGGCTGGTACCAGTTCGTCTGCCATTTCTCACCCCCCACAGAGAACACCAAATAGTAAGTATAACGACCATTCACCTCGCTTGAATTTTCTTTTCTATTTTATATTTCGGGAGAACACTCGCTCGAGACCCAGGGAGGCTGTGTCCACGATGGACCTTCTGCCCTTCCATCCCTTTTCGCCCAATTTCTACAATTAATCCAAATTAAATCCAAGTCGTTTTCGAACGCGTAGTCCCAAAGATAGATCCCGTGCGGAGATGACACCCATTATATTCCGTTTGCGATCTTCCTTGCGCGTAATATATATAGAGTCTCGGATCGAGCAAAGTTTCCGGTCTCGTAAGAGTTCAGGAACTTCATTGTTCGTATCCACCACCCCTGATATTTAAAAACAAAATTGGAATGTCGATTTCGTTGACTTCATTGTTTCCATTTTTCTGATTATTATTTAAAAATCGCCCTGTTGATTTAAACCCTTCAAGTTTATAACGTCACAATTCAATTCAAAGTTTACCTTTTATTAAGGCATAAAATATAAGGATTAGTCACACGGATAGGGGTCGTGATTATTATTATTATTATTATTATTATTATTATTATTATTATTAATCCAATCTTGAATTTCGTTATGAATTATTTTGTTAGCGGAACGAAAAACCCATTCAACCGTAATACCACATGATCAGTCTCGCGACAACTTAGCATAGCATGGCTAAAATAAATCATCTATCCGTTTCATTTGACTATCTGGTTTTTTTTGTTGTATGTAATTTTCGTTATAATCAAAATTAATTTTTTTTGTTTGTTTGATTTCATTTCAAATTTAGTTCGGTTTCAAATTTTAGTTATGCCCCAAAAACCTAATCTCGTTTCAAATTATTGTTGGTACAAGAATCCTAAAATTATTATTCTAGTTCAAAACCCGTTCCGCTCATGGAATTGGCCAGATACCCGTTGCTTAAGGAGTGTGCGAAGCCTAAAATAAATAGGAAGAGGTTACGCAACCAGATAAAGGCCTTGAAGAAGAAAATCCGCGCGGAAACGAATGTCATATTATCCGATGACTTTCGGATCGAGTGCAGAATCGAGTCCGAACCGGAAAAACGCCGCGACCTGATAATCACCGATTGCGTAGCCAAGATTGATTATTGCTATGATTGTATTTCGGACAAATTATTGAACACAGTCAGTTGTGAGGCCAACACCGTTCCAATTATAACCCTTGAATAGATTGAAATTTACGATGTCAATTTTTTTTCCTCTTTGTGACCAGTAAAATTTATTTTTGAAGGAAAATGAAGAGTGATTGAATTTTATTTCTTGAAAAAATTTTCAACCCAAGTCAATTTAAATAAACTTACATCCTGGAAAGAGTTCAACTGAAAACCTTTTTTTTTCCTTCTCCACCTTTACATTCACAAACCATCGGCCCCCGGCGAATCAGTCTACTGGTACAGGCTACCATACCGGCCTGTAGCTGTTATCAAAAGGCCCCGAGGGTTACACACAAAAAAAAAGAACACACGCAAACAAATCCAAAGGTTCTGGTGGGATAGGTCGGCTGACCTTGACTAGCTTGTCAGTCAGTGACTAACCACGAAGGTGATTCCCTAGGATTACACACAAGCTCTGGGACCCGGAACACACAGTCGTTGGTACAGGCTACCATACCGGCCCGCGGCTGCTGATGTGAAACCTCTCAGAGCAACACTCACACTTCCTTATCTTAAAGCCCTTATTATCGTCTTAAATTCTTACTCTCACAAACCATCGGCCCCCAGCGAATCAGTTTTCTGGTACAGGCTACCTTACCGGCCAGTAGCTGTTATCAGAAGGCCCCGAAGGTTACACAAAAAAAACACACACACACAAACAAATCCGAAGGTTCTGGTGAGTTATATCAGCTGACCTTGACTACCTTGTCAGTCAGTGACTAACCACGAAGGTGATTCCCTAGGATTACACACAAGCTCTGGGACCCGGAACACACAGTCGTTGGTACAGGCTACCATACTGGCCCGCGGCTGCTGATGTGAAACCTCTCAAAGCAACACTCACATTACCTAATTCCAGAATCCCTAAAATTTTCCCTTATTTATTTCCCACGACGAAAATTATCTAAAGAAAAATAATTTTCGCCCGTGGAAAGTTTGAAATAATTTTAGAAAATAATTCTACAGTTCGAATAATTTTAAAACGCTGAAGAAAAGAATCATTTTTATCTGCAACCAGTTCTCAGTTACTTCAGAGGAATAATTCTTGCCTGCAAACTATTTGTGTTATGAAAAAAATCTCTTCATTATGTATCCCGTAACTGAGTTTAGAATCGCGACTTGTTTAATGATTTTTAGTTTGCTCTCCCTGGTTGTATTGACGTGTTCGTTCTATTTTAATAATCAGCAAAAATTCGTCCCAATTAAAATCGTTTCCCGAATTAAATTCTTCCCGGCTGAAAATAATCATCCTATTCAAACCGAAGGAATTGAAACAGCAGTTTAATCAAGATTTCCGTTCATGCGATCAAATTTTTATGTAATTTTCCATTTTTTCTATTTGCTTAATTTCATGTGCATTTCACATCCTTGTTCAGAAATTGCGATATCTCAACGCCATAATTGGAGTTCATAATCAGACACCGAGTTCATATAAACACACTCTTACGGCCATCCTGAGCAATTTTCCGCAAGGTTAGGCTCGAAAAGGCCAACTGTCCAACAGAACGCGGCTATTTCGAAAAACGAGTAAAGGAAGGGTTTATCTCTTCCTGACCGAGATAAAAGGCTTGCCGGTTGTGAAGTAACATATTAAAGGATTAAATCGGGAGGCGAGTAAAACGCTTTCGGGTAGGGATTAAATCCTTTCGAGAGTTACTACTTTCTCAGAGTCCGTCTCATCCCCTATGGGGATCGAAACGTTCGTGAATTTTTCGAGCATAACTCCTCGAGAAGCAAAACGTCAAACGAGGCAGGGGAGTATTACTCCTTGAGGATTAAAACGTCACGAGAAGCAGGGAGGTTTTCATCTTTACCTGAGTTTTGTTCTCCGTACTCTCAATAAGTTCCGACAGGTGATCTCACCGACTCCATATACCTTTATGTATATCTATATATAGTTATACGGAGTACACACGCGCGCGCGCATACACACACACACCTACGCACGCACGCACGCCCGCGCGCTCACACAGACACAGACACAGACAAGCACACGCACACACACACACACACACACACACACACACACACACACACACACACACACACCCACACACACACACACAGGTGTACAGAGTACAGACATATGTCATTCCCTATAAATTCAACGACGTTTTGTCGGTGACCCCCTTCGATTTTTTATATTTTTTAATATGTTATTATGCATGCAATAATAAGTGTCCATGTAAATTTTTAGCTCTCTGTCCCGAAGTTATTGATTTTTTGAAAAAACATTCTGAAAATAACCATAACTTATTCAATAACCAAGATATTCTAATTTGTTAGGAGGTCATTTTTTTTTTTTTTTCAATGTACTTGTGGAACAAAATATCGAAATAATTTTCTTTCTGAATTTTTTTTGAAAAAAATGTTGTTAAAAAAAATTATAAAATTCTACGTAAAAAAACAAAATTTTTGAGATTTTACTGAAGATTGGATTCAAATAACTTCTTATTAAAAAAAAATTGTTTTCGACTTTTTTTTCGTAATTTTGATCTTTTTTTTCTATGACTACAATAGTTGATTTCAATTATGTTAAAATAAATATTTCAACTTCTCTCACATAATTCCATTGTAAATTACAACTATTAATATTAAGAATTACAATTCAAGTACGTTTCGCACTTTATTCAATTTTTTAAAAAATTGTAATTCTTCATGTTAATTGTTATAATTTAGAAAAGGAATATTAATATGTGACAGAAGTTTAATTATTTATTATTGATGAAAATGGTCATTTGTAAACTCAAAAAATTGGAAAAAAAATTTTTCACAAAGTTTATGGAAAACTGCAACTTTTTGGTCTCAAACATTTTTCTGTTTAATCGTATGCTTTCAAAATATAACGGTACTTAGGAAATTTTGAAAAAATTTATACTACTCTTTGTTACGTCCTGACGTAACGTCCATAAGTGAAATAAAATCAAACTCAAATTTAAATAGATTTCAAATTGAGAGAATGAATACTTGTCAATACGAAATCATTCTAATCATTAATTAAGGGGGTCCTGTCAGCGTGAAATCGGGAAAAAATGATTTTTTTTTTACGTTTTACAAACTCTTTTGCACTTATTTACCAAGTCATAGACCCTTACGTTGAAAAATGGCAAAGTTACAAGCGAATCTGTAAACAAAGAATTTTGAAAATTTAGAAATTCATTTTCAAAATTCTGCATTTTTTTTCACAGATTCTGGATCATAAATAAGTAATCTATATCATGATTAGAAAGTAGGATGCGGCTGCCTTATATTTTTTTTATAATTTCTAAAATAAATCAGGATCAGGATTTCTAAAATAAAAATAAAAAATTCTAATATTCCTTATGAAAGTGAAAAAAAATAGACAAAAATAAAACATGTCTTGGAAAATTTCGATATTTTGCATATTTTCCAAAGTAAATGAGAAAAATCTCTTTTTGAAAAAAAAAATATTCTCATTTATTTTGAAAAATATGCAAAATATCAAAATTTTTCAAGACATATTTTATTTTTTACTTCTATAAGGAGTATTAGGAATTAATTTTTTTATTTTATTTTAGAAACTAAAAATAAAAAAATTATTTTAAAAAATATAAGGCAGCCGCATGCCACTTTCTAATCATGATAGATCATAGATATTACTTATTTATAACTCAGAATCTGTGGAAAAAATTGCAGAATTTTAAAAATGGTGTTTTTTCAGTTATTCCTTTTTTACACACAAACGGTCGTCGCACCACTTGAAGGAGTGATGAAATAATTCTGTAAAAAAATTAGGCTGTTTTTGAAGTGGAATCAATGCGAAAAGGGATCTGATTCCTCGAGGGAAATGACTCCTCGATTTCACTTGGAATGCTCCATATATATATACACTGAAAAAAAAATTTTGACTGAATCAACAAAACGTTTTGTCAAATACGTTCATCTAGATATTTATTTGGTCTAACTAAATATTTAGTTTTTTGAACAATTCTGCGCTTCGGTTGACTAAAATATTATTCAGGCAAAAAAATGTTGAATTGTACTAACTAAATTATCTAGTTGAACGTATTTGACAAAAGATTTTGTTGATTCAACCATCTTTTTTTTCAGTGTATAAATATATACACACAATTGATTATTCATTTAGATTCCTATAGAGTTGGTAAAAAAATAATTATTCTACTGTTGAATCAAAATTTGAATATCGCGCGATTGCGCGATTACAACTCTGCGGACCAATCAAAACGCTTGAAAGAAGTGACTACGGGCCAATTAAAAAAATAATCGCAAGTGATCAGAAAGTGTAACAGAAAACAAACGTTCGCGCGTGGTTTATCATTTTTTTATTGTATTCACTTATTTTTATCGAGTGTTTATTTATTGGTTCAAAAGTAATATAAAATATCTATACCGATCGTGAAATTACGTGAAAGTGCTTTTTCGATCTCGACAAACGACACGAGCAGTTTCACAGTGGTTAGTAATACGTCAGTTCATATGTTTATTATATTCAATTATTTGTAAAGACAATGGTATTCGTCGTCTTTACTAAATAATCGAGTTGATTTTCATATTTATTTACACTTTTTTCAGTCAGTGAATTGAATTCCGTGCCTTATATGTACAATATAACCTCCACACTGTCAACGGATTGGAGGTTATATTGTAAAAAATGTATAGCATTTTTGGTGTACAAAGATTTGTAAAGATTAAAAATAATTAAAAACACAAATATGAAAAAACCGTGAAAGGCGTGTTAAAAAAATTTTTGTCTGCATGCAATTACCATGAAAAATATTGTTTGTTATACAGGTACAGTAATCGGTGGAGCGAAGGACTGAGGAAACATTCAACTTCGGAGGCTGTTTCCCGAAACCTGGATCTTCAAATACTCTGCGCGCAATCCTGACCGAACCGCTTCATGGATCTTATCCTACGACGTCTCATTTTCTTTGTAACACTTTTACGGAACGCTTGAGCGCGGCACATTTTTATTATAATCAATATTGTTTTGTGTGCAGTGCTCTAAAAACCAAAAATGGTTCAAAGATTCAAAAAGTGGCCTGTAACTCCAAAATAAGGATCTAAAAAAAAATGTGCCGCGCTCAAGCGGTCCGCAAAAGTTTTACAAAGAAAATGAGACGTCGTAGGATAAGATCAGTCAAGCGATTTGGTCAGAATTGCGCGCAGCGTGTGAAAATAAAAAATTGATTTATGAGAGTTCCACTGTACCTTAAGGGTTCTTAGCGTCAAAAGTTGCTACATTTGATACATCAAATTGTAGCCTATCTGTGAAATTTCCACAAATGCCATGAACATTTATATTGATGTTCAAAAATCGGCATTTTGACGCTGTCAGTCTCTCCTTAACTGAACAGCCTCTTTTCACTAGTATGCATAAATAATTTTGGCCAATAGACATTCTCGAGTTCAGAAGAAATTGGGTCATGTAGGATTCTGTTAGGAATTTCTCGAGCATGGGATACCCACAAAACGTCGATTTCTGGACTCCAATATTATTGCGATCTATGGTCTATACTCTGCATTCTCACGAGAGAGAGAAAGAGACAGAGAGAGAGAGAGAGAGAGAGAGAGAGAGAGAGAGAGAGAGCGTGCTGGCTATACACAGCTCTCCATGTAAAATCGAAAAAGGCGCAATATATACATATATTGTCTATTCGTGTATTTAAGGAAAAAATGTCAATTGCACGAAAAGATTGAGATTTATGAACAAAGTCTGTTCGGAGATATAAAACAATGAAAGATAAATTCTCTTAATGAAGCCTCCTAAAATGATTATAATACACAATTACGTTCTCTTGATTGAGATTTTATAATCATTCTTAAACAACGCTTTGATTAATCGATCCATTGAGATAAGTGATTAAATTGTTGAGTTTGTAAAAAAGTTGATAATCATAAATATTTTTAACAAGGAATATGAATCCATAAATACGACGTCACAATACGATCCGGTAATATAAATTAGATACCAGCCTAAGTAAAAGCATTGAAAGTAATTAAACAAGAAACGCAGTAAAATAAAATGTAACCGAATTACAAGTTCCATTGGAATAGTCAGCGATAAATATTGTCATTCATAAAAATATCATACTGTTATGATTATAGATTTAGGCACACTTCATTCGATTCCATAGCTGACTATGACTTCGGAACACTGACAGATACGTGATAGAAGACGTACATAGCAACGGTTGATGTAAATGGGAGTCTTGCTTGAGACACGAGAGAAAGCACAGCTGTGACAGATTGATAATAAAACCTTCACCCATTTCGATCCTTTTTATAAATATTTGTGTTGATTATTCCAACGATTGTAACATTGGTGTCAGAAGAGGCATTTAAAGTTTCAATTCCCGCGAAAATTCGGAAATTTCGCGCGTGACAGATCGTGTGGAATAATTCCAGAGAAGTTAAAAAAAAAGAGATAATGTCACAGTTCCTTTGGAAAATTTCGCAAAAAATTGTAGTCTTTATGACTACCGAGTGATACGGAATTTATTTTTACATCTCGCGAGTGATTTTTAATAGAAAAATTGTAGTCTTTATGACTACCACGTGATATGAGAAATTCATTTTTACACCTCGCGACTTAATTTTATTAGAAAATTGTAGTCTTTACGACTACCTCGTGGTACGGAATTTATTTTTACATCTGGCGAGTGAATTTTGTGAGAAAATTATGGTCTTTACGACCATGACGTGACGAAAATTTGCATCGATTAAAGGACAACGAAATAAGAGGAACCATGGTCAAAGGAAAAGAACGGAGATCGTATCATGGATAAATACAGGCAACAGATGAATTTAAGTCGATACCTAATATTTAAAAAATAATAATAAAAGTGTTTGATGTATACCTTGATTATTCTCTTTTATGAAATCGATTGTCGTTCGATGAATCGAGTCGCTATTTCGGTAGGTTAAATGTATCAAAATGTCTAAGATAGAAAAATGTAATGATTGCTCGGCTGGAGCCTTGGGGATTTCCGGAGAATCATTTTAGGGAGAATTGAGTTGCTGGGCTTTGGACGTGGTCCTGAAGAGCGCCAGTAAATTCATTGTGGGACTGGTGGACTGTTTGGATAACAGTGACCAAGATTTGTATTCAGAGAGGTCTTTCCAGATCGATAGATGTTGATAATGGTTGTTTTGTGACGGTTATTTTGTGACGAATAATGAGAGAGAATAATCATGAATAACAGTAAACGATACAGTTAAAGAGACTTGTGTATTGCCGAAAACTGCGTGATCTTTTCTTTTGTCACAGATTTCTCCTCGGTCCCGAAAGTCCTCTTTCCCTCTCGTTGCTTGTGATCATCCCGGGATTTAACATCTAATCTCACATCGGGAGAAACGATGGACCAACATTTCACGACTTTTCAACCGTGGATGAAACAAGACAACAAATATTAAAAACACGAAGAGTAGAAAATTTGCTGTCTACACAAACCATGACAAACTATGACAACACACAACTAAGACTTAGGGAATCTTGAACAATACAAAAATAACGTAAATTTTTGCGTAGTTACTGTTCTCCCCAGGTTTTTGAATCTTGGTTTCTCTGTGGGCTTTGGTGCGAATGCCAGAACAGACTGAGAGAGGTCCAAGAAAAAAAATGATTCCCTCCTCAGAGCTAAAGTTAATTTTTAATTGCCGGGGCGGCAATTAGTGGAAGAGGGGGGTAGTGTTATGATTATAGCAGTAGGAATACTTCATTAGATTCCATAGCTGACTACGACGAGAGAATACTGACGGATACATGACAGAAGACGTACATGGTAACGATGATGTAAATGACAGTCTTGGATTAGACGTAAAGCAAAGCACAACTGTGACAGCTGTCAATAAATCCTTCGCCCATCTCGTGCCGTTTTTTATAAATCGTGACTTATTATTCCCACGATCACAACAATACTAATCAATAACGACCATAATAATAATAATAATAATAATAATAATAATAATAATAATAATAATAATAATAATAATAAAAATAATAATAATAACAAAATACAAAGAGGAAAGTAATTTAATACGCGGAGACCGATAATATTGTAATACGGTTTAGCATATAATAAAATTAAAGAAAAGATCGACGATCAATGATTTTCTCGAACTATCGATCTTTGACCTGGACGTACAATGAGAACACCTGTGCACTTCGAAAAAACAAAATCCCACAAGGCCGAAAATCAACGCCCGTCTTCGTCAGACGAGAGCGAGAAAGAGCCAGGTACGAGAATTACGTACAGGGGTTGTCACGTCTAATGAGAAGAACAAATCCAAAAGTTATAAAACATTGCTCGTCCGTTGTATCCTACTAACTATTAAACTTTGTTACTCTCTTCTTTGCAACAATGATTTTGTTAACTCAAGTCATTCTTCCTTTTGTTAACTATTAAATTTAGTTACATTCCCATTTTTGTTAATTACTGGACTTAGTTGCATTTCTATTTTACAATATTGATTTGTTAACTATTAGAGTTAATTACTCGCTCAATTGCAACCTTTTGATAAAATAGAAAACAACCCGTTGCATTTGTTAATCAATAAAATAAGTTACTCTATGATCTATAATACCGAAAGATTAAGGAATTACAATATTGTAACAATGTTAAATTTAACTTTAAGGAAAGGGCATTAATTAACACCCGACCCTTTTACAACTACATATGTTGTTACAAAACCAAAGGACCATGTAACCGAAGCCACGCGCAATAAGCCAAGCCACGTGCCGATCGAACATAAGTCATGACCCCTGCAGACCGAGATATTGCGTAAACAAGTCAGTGCACCTGCGCCGAATCGACTATGGGAAATACATCAGTCAGAGGAGGGGAGAGACAAGTGCTCCCATCCTTCTTCAAGGCGCCATAGAGGGAATCAATCAGGCAATCATCAAAGGTTTTCGCTCCTTATAAGGAGCTTGAAGAAGATTCGTTTCCCCACTTCGGGAAGATCCTCCTACCAAATCAATTCGATCTAGCTTCGGTTAATAAAACCGCGGACCGGATAGTCCTCGCGGAGTTGGTCGGCGAATCCGTTAGAGTTCGTCGGAGTTCGTCGATGATTCTGGACATTCGACACTTGAGAGCGACACTCTCGCCTCGTCGCTGTCACTCGGTCTTTAACAAGTCGGGACTTGGAATATTTCTATTTTTCCACATTTTTCGACTTTGGGACTTAGAATATTTTTCTGAGGAAACCTAATCGAACAATTGGAGACTTAGAATATTCGGTCGTTTTTGCAAGTTCGAGTATTCGTTTTTACATTATTTCATCGAATTATAACAGTTTATTTTTATTGTAAATGTTAAAATCAAATTATGAAGGACAACGGAATAAATCTGCGACTCATTACAATTATTCCATTGATCCGACCATTCGTCGATCATCTAAGAGGATCCACGAGCGTTTCGTTACTTCCGACAATTTATTAATAAATACGGAATTCAGCCACGATTTCTTTTCTTGATTTCCCGACGTGCGAGGTAAGCGAAAATGAATGAACAAGTCTGAATCCAGAGTTAAAACTCACCAATTAGAAACAAAGTTAACTACCCCTATCCTTTTTAATAAACACCCACAAAATTCGAACAAACAAAATTTCCGTACTCATTGCCAAGTAATTTTCCGAAAGGTTAAACTTAAAACTGGGTTGCGATATATGAGTCCATGGCCAGGAGAGGTAAAAGGAGAGTTTCTTTCCCTGACCAGCGCGTCGTGGGTCATCTGAAACCCAACTTTTTGACGTAACATCTTTTTCATATGATTAAAGTATTTGACAACATTTCAAATTCTTTGAGAGCGATCAACTTTTTGACCGTTCGAAACCGCATGGAATGCCTCAAATCTATATATATATATATCTCTATACATATTAGATTGCTTCAAATGAAATGACTATTTTTGTTTTTTCAAAGAACATTGATAAATCGTTAGAGTATTCCTAAACAAAGACCCTGTCCAAATATGAGCCCTTAATATTAATATTTGGAGGTGGCGGTTTCCAATTTTTTTCCCATTTATTTATTTGGAATTTTATTACTCAAAAACGAATCACTGTACAGTAATAAGAAACATAGCTTTTTGTAGGAAATTAAACGCTCTATAAAAAAAGGTATGAATGAATATTTGCGTGAGGCGAGCCGTTTCGGAGTTATCAAGCCTTAACCATTGAACTGCATTAAATAATGATGTTATTTACTTATAAACGCGACAAAATCGACTCAAACCACTTCAATACCCAATATTATCATCTTTAAAACAATTATTTGCACATTTTCAACAGAATTTTGATCAAAAAATGTTATTAATCAACGATGAATGATTAATTCTATTGTTCAATAATACAACATACGGGTATATTACAAATATATAATGAAATTTCATCATAAATTTTATATACTATAAATCAATGATTTATTTTAATTCTTTAAAAATTTATAAATCAGAACTACGAAATAAATTAAAAATATTTATAATCAACTTATACACAACAATACAGTTCACGTTAATTTTTTTTGATACGAGTGTTTCACCGGAAATATAAAAAAAAAATTGTTATTGCTTAGAAGTTCCGTAAAAGTAAAAAAATGAATAACTTTTATGGTCTACACATAAAAGCTTTCAAGACAATGTTCAATTTTTTAGTACACTTAAAGTTGTAAACGACGTTGCCGAAAGAAATGTTGCGCTAATTACCAAATACAATCAGCAATTAAATAAAAGTGAGGAGCAGTTTCAAGGTTTGTTACGCACTGTAAAGAAACATAGAGAAGACTTTCCGACTTTTTCTAAAAAAAAAATTAATGTGAACTGTATTGTTGTGTATAAGTTGATTATAAATATTTTTAATTTATCTCGTAGTTCTGATTTATAAAAATATAAAGAATTAAAATGAATGATTGATTTATAATATATAAAATTATATTATAATATATAATATTATATATTTATATTTATAATTTATAATATTTATAATATATATAATATATATATGGAGCATTCCACGTCAAATCACGCGGTCATCGGCCTGACCCCTTCGAATTTTGATGTCCAATGAATTGTGGGTTTCGTTTAACCCAAAATATGACCTCAAATTTTTAGAAATTTTTATTCCATTTTTTAGGGGTTGCCCGGGCGAAAAACCATTAAATTAAGGGAAAACACAAAGAGGGGCCTTTTTGAAATTATTGAAATTTTTTCACCGAAACTGGGACCCAAAACAGACATTTTCGTCGTAGTTCGATAATGGGACAAAAATAATTACTATTTTTTTTTGTATTTTAATTTATCTATTTTTATAATTTTTTATTTTAATTGTTTCTTGTAGTGAGAATGCCAACGACAAAAATATTTTTTTCATTTTTTTCTTGGTTTGAGAGTGAAACGACAACTTTTTTCGAAAATTTATTAGGCTCGACGACCTCGAAAAAACCAGATAAATTAAAAAAAGAGTAATTATTTTTGTCCTATTATCGAACTATGTATTTAAAAAAGGCCCCTCTTTGTCTTTTCCCTTAATTTAATGATTTTTCGCTCGGTCAACCCCTAAAAAATGAAATAAAACTTTCTAAAAATTTGGGGTCATATTTTGGGCCAATCGAAACCCACAATTCATTGGACATCAAAATCCGAGGGGGTCAGGCCGATGACCGCGTGATTTGACGTGGAATTCCCCATATATATATATTAGGGTGGCGCAAAAAACCGAATATTTTTTTTTTCGAGTCTCTTATGATGATATGTTAGTTATTTATATTTTAAGAACCCTTACCAAAAATGAGCTCAAAAAAAAATTTTTTAAGGGTCACTCAAGATTTTCAAAAATTTCTAAAATCGTCAAAAAACGAATTTTTTTTTTTGCTCATGACGGTAGAATTTTATAGACGAAAAAAAATAAGTTTCTCAAATTTTTAGCTTAAAATTTTATTTTTAAAGGTCGCTCATAATTTTTTTATATTTGTAAGTGCATTGCATTAGATGTTTTCGAGGGACCTTTAAATATTCATATTAAGATTTAATAAATTTTTTTCTTTTAATTAGTAAGATAATCGATAAAAATACATCACGAGGTGAACAAAAAATTAAGCACAATACTGAAAATTTAATTTTTTAATAACTCGATGTTTTGCAAAATACAGTAATAATACAATTGATTATTTTTTCTTTGAGTTCTCAATTTCTTTTAATTTTTTTTTCTTTCGTCGTATCTTTCAACATTACGAGCATGTGAAAGATCTGTTTTATCGCCGCTACAGTTAAACAAAGTGTATGTTAATTTTTGCTACACAAGGATTCCTTGACTATTGAACCGAATGATCTGAAATTTGACCAGGTGACAGGTGATTCTAGAGAGCTTTGTCTAGAGCCTAATGGCCAGAAAATAGATGAATTCAACATAGAAATGTACTTTTTCGGGGAAAATCTGAGAGGTTTCAAACAGAAATAGATCCAATAACTTTTGCATAGGTTAATTTAAGAAAAACACACCACTATCGAGCTCTCTAGAGCTCTCTAGAATCACCTGTCGCCTGGTCAAATTTCAGATCATTCGGTTCAATAGTCAAAGAATGGTTGTGTCGCAATCATTAACATACACTCTGTTTTACTGTAGCGTCGATAAAACAGATCTTTCACATGCTCGTAATGTTGAAAGATACGACGAAAGAAAAAAAAATGAAAAGAAATTGAGAACTCAAAGTAAAAATAACCAATCGTATTATTACTGTAATTTGCAAAACATTGAGTTATTAAAAAATTATATTTTCAGTATTGTGTTTAACTTTTTATTCATCTCGTGGTGTATTTTTATCGATTGTCTTACTAATTAAAAGAAAAAAATTTATCAAATCTTTATATGAATATTTAAAGGTCACTCGAAAACATCTAATGCAATGCACTTACAAATGTAAAAAATTATGAGCGACCCTTAAAAATAAATATTTTGAGCTGAAAATTTAAGAAACTTATATTTTTTCGTCTATAAAATTCTACCGTAATGAGCAAAAAAATAAAAAAATAAATAAAAATTCAATTTTTGACGATTTTTGAAATTTTAAAAAATCTTGAGTGACCCTTAAAAATTTTTTTTTGAGTTCATTTTTGGTGAGGGTTCTTAAAACAAAAACATGTACGCTTCGCGTACTCGTTGGGGGGCTCAGCCCCTCAAACCCCTCCGCGCTTCGCGCGCCGTTGTCGTCGCGCTTCGCGCTCCGTACTCTTGATCATTGTCTTGATTTATTCCGTTGTGATCGAATATATTTTTAATGTTGGTTATAACATGTCTCTTGGGGACGTTTTAATAGGCACTTACACCATAATTTAAACTCTTTGATTCATTGTGAACATCGATTAATTATTCGGATAAATTATATTAATCGTTATTAATGACAGATTTGAATATAATCAAAATATTATTCGATATAAAGTACAGTGTAGGCTTCCACAACTGAATCTCCCATGATTTGACCGCGCTCATAAATTAGCAACACGCTTCCATAACTTGACGACCCCGATCACGCTTTCTCCCCACTCCAAACTTACACAGGGCAACATCACCTCAACTGTCAAACTTTGCTTGTCCATTACGTACGAAAATGAAGTGTTACTATTAGTCGTTTTCTTGAAGAAACGGGAATTTTTATTTTCCAGAAATAACAAAATTTCAATTTTTAGTAGAATGTTCGTATGTATGCACTATAAATGTATATGAGTAATTCCATGTCAATTCAAAGACGTTTTGTCGGTGACCCCCTTTGATTTATCCATGTACATTTTTAGCTCTCTATCTAAACCATACCGAAGTTATTGATTTTTGGAAAAATATTCTTAAAATAATCATAACTTCCACAATAACCACGATATTCTAATTTGCTAGGAGGTCATTTTTGTTTATTTTTCAATGTACTCTTTGATAAAAATATTAAAAATTAAGAAAAAAATTTTGTTGTCTTTATGGCTGTTTTAAGCTAAAAAATTGGTTTTTTTTAGAATGGGACGGCTTCAAATTTTTACAAAAAAATTATAAAATTCTACGTAAAAAAAGGAGATTTTCGAGATTTTACCGAAGATGGGATTCAAATAACTTCTCATATTAAAGGAAATTTAGTTCGACTTTTTTTCTCTCGTAATTTTGATCTTTTTTCCTTCCATGACTAAAATAGTCGATTTCAATGATGTTAAAATAAATAATTTTGCTTCTCTCACATATTTCCTTTGTAAATTATAATAATCAACAATTGGAATTACAATTCGAGTACGTTTTGCACTTTATTCAACTTCTTTACATAAAAAATGTAACTCTTAATGTTAATATAATTTACAAAGGAAATACCCTACCAGGACGAACGACAGTAAACGACAGTCGTTCGTCTTGTGAAACGACGGTAACGACGATTTCCGACGCTCCGGACCGTCGGGAACCGTCGTTTCACAAGACAAATGACGTTCGTACTGTCGTTCGGGTCGGTAGGGTATATGAGAGAAGCTAATTTTTTTTTCTCAACATCATTGAAATCATCAACTATTGTATTCATAGAAGGAAAAAAGATCAACATTACGAAGAAAAAAAAATCGATTTTTTTTTAATAAGAAGTTATTTGAATCCCATCTTCAGTAAAATCTTAAAAATTTTGTTTGTTCAAGTAAAATTTTATATATTTTTTTAAATCGAAGATTTCCCATAGAAAGAAAATCCAATTTTTTAGCTTAAAACAGCCAAAAAGACATTAACATTTATTTTCCATATTTTTTTCGACAATTGTAATAGCGAGAATTGAGTAGATTTGATCATGTGTGTTTTGGACACGAAAAATCAAAATTGACTCTGAACAGAGAGGCGATGGAACCTGAGACGAACCGGGCGTATCTTTTATATTCTAGCTTTGGTTGTCGCGGCAAGTGGCAGTGAGATAGCATAGGCTGCAATCGTCTTGAATGTTTTGAGGGCTGTGAGCGTCATATCCACGGTCGTACATACAGGTCTGGAAACTCCTATGGTGGGGGATGACGCGATTGGTGAGGCCAATTCTGCGTAGTTGTTGAATCAACCGGTAGGTTCATCGTCGTAGAGGAGTCTCCGTGACATGTATATCTGCGTAGTTGTAGAACCGACCGCTAGGTTCGTCTTCGTAGAGGGTCCACCCCTTTGCCTCAACAACTATGCCACCCCCCACCACTCAAAAACGCCGGAGTTTCCAGACCTGTATGTACGACCGTGGTCATATCCATTATCCAGTAGCATTTTATATGCCGATGTATGGGTGAATTCTGACACGGGCGCACTGCGCTTGAGCGCTGCATAATCTGGCGTACCTATTCGTCAAATTGAATTTCGCGCGCCACACAATGCCACGCCCGAAATTCATTTTGACCAATGGGTACGCCAGATTATGCAGCGCTCAAGCGCAGTGCGCCCGTGTCAGAATTCCCCCTATTCGTGCTGTAAGCGTGTAAATGAAGCCGGAGACACAATGACAAAAATAAGAAATCAGCCATCCAATTGGCGTAGTTTCTCTAAAGTGCGCGGCGATTGGCTGATTCTTATTCCTTACTTCTTATTCTTGTCATTGTGTTTCGGGCTTAAGCGTTCAAGATAATTCAGCCAAAATTTGCTTTCGTTTATTGATGATTTTTATCTGTCATTGTAATCACGGCCGTTGTATTGTTTACTTAAATTATAATGTTGAAAAATGACATATGATTTTTTAAAGTGACAATTTGTGTAATTCGATCGAGTGTAGTGTGGTGTATTGTGTGGAGATATTTTTTTTTCATTTAGAAAATTGTGTATTTCAGGAACATAAGGTTATGTTTCATATAATTTTTTTTTTGCTTAAAAGTAATAATAAGATTTGGAAACAAAAATTTAAATACTTAGACGTGTACTAATTATCAATCATTATATTTTAAAGACAAATAACATTCCATCAAATAGTAAGAAATGTCTAAAATTTTTGTCCAATCAGTGTTTTTTTTGGCGAAAACGTTAAAAAGTTATAAATGAATAAAACAAAAATATTAAAAATTCTACGTTAAAATTGTTTAAATCATTTTAAACTCTTGAAATAGTTCAAATGTATTAAAATGAAAGTACATGGTGAAAATTAAAAAAATGCGTTCACGCATCTTCGTGCAATGAGTGAAAAACTGAAAAAGAAAGTTATTTTCGTTAAAACAAAATGATTCAAAGAACTGTAAAGACTTCAAACTCTACAGGACACTTCTTTGTGATCCTAAGAAAAAAGTCTATAAGTTACAAGAACATTGGTTCACAGGTTGCGGAGATCTGACTCTGGACGGACAGAAAAATGGTTTTTTGGCTCAAATATGGCTGTTTTTTTGGGAAATTTCATATTCAACATTCTCTGAATGGATTGAGTCAAAAAAGGTTTTGAGATTATAGTAAAACAAAACTATGCTATGAATTTGAACCGGATCCGTTCATGGATTGCTGAGTTATGAGCACATACAGACGGCCGAGGGGACAGAAAATCTAAAATTTTTTGTTTTTGTATAATATGCCAACATATGTCGGCATAAAGTTTGTATGGTTGTTTTCATAAGAAATAGGTTTTTGGAAGGCAATACTAATAGGTACTTTTCATGTATGGTGAGTGCCTAAAAGCTAACATATCATCACAAGAGACTCGAAAAAAAAATAGTCGGTTTTTTTTGCGCCACCCTAATATATATAGTGATATACCCGTATTTTTTATTAATGAATAATAGAATTAATCATTCATCGTTGATTAATAAAAATTTTTGATCAACATTCTGTTGAAAATGTCTAGATAGTTGTTTTAAAGATGATAATATTGGGTATTCAAGTGGTATGAGTCGATTTTGTCGCGTTTATAAGTAAATAACATTATTTTAAACAGTTCAATGGTTAAGCGAACCCAAATAACTCTGAAACGGCTCGCCTCACGCAAATCTTCATTCATACTTTTTTTATAGAGCGTTCAATTTCCTACAAAAAGCTATGTTTCTTATTACTGTACAGTAATTTGTTTTTGAGTAATAAAATTCCAAAGTTCAGAACATTTTTTTTCCATATTATTTAAATGGAAAAAAAATGGGAACCGCCACCTCTAAATATTAATATTAAGGGCTCGTATTTGGGCAGGGTCTTTGTTTAGGGATACTCTGACGATTTATCAATGTTCTTTGAAAAAACAAAAATAGTCATTTTATTTGAAACAGTCTAATACATATTAGATAAATATTTCGCCGCCACCGCCACCGCCGTGAACAAGAATCGAGGTACGTAATTTTCGAAAAATCGATATCTTGAAAAGGATTCGACAAAATAAAATTGAATAAAATCATGGAGGCCTCTTTCAACCAATACTAAAATATAAAAAATAAGAAAATCGAAAAAATAGATCCCATCGTTATCTCATTCTGTACTCAGGCATAAAAGTTGTGAAATGAATGACAGTTTTTTTACAAAAAATTTTGAAGAAAATCGATCAGTACGTGTATTTTGTAAATCAGCAATTTATATTTAACACTTGAAAATCTTATTGAAGCACGATTTGAAATTTGTTTTCAATACAAAAGTACGTTTAAAACAAAAAGTTTGAAAAAAACCGTCCTATTTGGCCCATTTTTCGCAAAGGTATGGATATTTAAAAAAAAAGTTACGTAATTTTCGAAAAATCGATATCTTGAAAACGGTTGGACAAAAAAAAATGAAAAAGTTGTGGCTTAAAAGTTGTGGAATAAATGACAGTTTTTTACAAAAAATTTTGAAGAAAATCGATCAGTACGTGTTTTTTGTAAATCAGCAATTTATATTTAACACTTGAAAATCTTAGAAAAGCACGATTTGAAATATTTTTTCAATATTTTTTATCAAAAGTGCGTTTAAAAACAAAAAGTTTGAAAAAAACCGTCCCATTTGGCGTATTTTTCGCAAAGTTATGGAGGTTTAAAAAAAAGTTGCGTAATTGTCGACAAATCGATATCTTGAAAACGGTTCGACAAAAAAAATTGAAAAAAATCATGGAGGCCTCTTTCAACCAATACTAAAACATAAAAAAAATTCAAACAAATCAGAGATGCAAAAGCTAAATGGCGTCCGCTTTGGCGTTGAACGCCCCTTGTGTTTCACGTTAGTTTCACGTCGTTTCGCGTCTGTTTGCTCTTGGCCTCACAACGCAGTTGACGTTTGTGTTAATCGGGCTATTTTATTAAAATAGTTCATTAATCGTGAAAATTTCGTTATTGTGATGTACAAGTGATAAAGAAATTTCAGGAATTGTGTTTCATGAATTTCATCGAGGTGAGATACCAGAATAAACAAAGGATTCAAAATATTTGGACGAAAAATCGGACGGATTTTGGATACGAGTTAATCAGGTAATGTCACTTTTGAAGAAATCTCTCAATATTTTTCGAAACAACACATTTTATGATTATAATTTTTGTATTTCTAAGATTTTTGACATGAGATTTAGCTAGTTCATTGGAAAATGTAGCTGTATATTGCAAAATTTGTAATATACAGTTTGAAACTTTTTTTTTTAATGATTTCAATAAACTTCAATACTTCATCATTTAATATCATTAAATTATATATCTTCATAGTTTTCGATGTCTAAATCGACCTCTCCATAATTTACAGTGTTCAGGAACGATTCGAAACGATTTAGACGGAGCACAGGACGAATTTTGGATTCGAATTAATCAAGTATTGTCAGATTCTAAGAAATCTTTCAATATTTTTCGAGACAACAAATTTTATAATCATAATGAATTTTATGATTATAATTTTTAGATCATAAATGAGTAAATAAAATTAATTTTCCAATGATTTGATTTTATCATTGCGAAATTTTATGATAAAATCTTAACAAATATTTGAAAAATATTAGAATTTTTGTATTTCTAAGATTTTCGACATAATATCGTGATGATTCAATCTCACGCAAAATTTGTAATATACCGTTTGACAAATTTTCAAATTTAATTTCGCTTCATAATTTTCAGTCGCCAGGTTGATATCATAACTTTAGGTGTCAAGGTCAACCTCTCCATGGTTTTCCGCGTCCAAGTTAACGACTCGACAGTTTTCGGTGTCCAGTTGGACCGCTCGTTAGTTCTCGATGTTCAAGTGGATCGCTTCTATAGTATTTGGTGTCCAATTTAACCGCTTCATAATTTTCGGTATCCAGGTTGACTATATTATAGTTTTCAATGTAAAAATCAACACCTTCATGGTTTTCGGTGTCCAGATGGATTTCTCTATATTTTTCTGTATAGAAATTTTTTTTTTACACTATTGGTAAAATTTTATACTTCATCATTTTATATGATCAAACTATATATCTTCATAATTTTCGGTGTTCAGATTGACTGTATCATAGCTGTCGGTGTTCAGGTTAACCACTCGATAGTTTTCGGTATCCAGGTGGGTCTCTATATTTTCCTATATAGAAATTTAATTTTCTTTTATGATTTTGATAAAATTGAACTCATCGATTGTATATTATTAAATTATTTATCTGCCCATAGTGTTCGGTGTCCAGGTCGACTGTATCATAACTTTCGGTGCTAAGGTTAACCTCTCCATAGTTTTTCGCATCCAAGTTACCCACTCGACAGTTTTCGGTGTCCAGGTGGACTGATCCGTAATTTCCTATGTCTAGGTTGACCGATCGATATTTTTCGGTGTCCAGGTTGACTATATTATAAATTTCAGGGTTTGTCATAGTTTCGGTTGACTATATCATAACTTTCAGTGTCCAGGTCAACTTCTGTATAGTTTTCGGTATACAGGTTGATTATATCATAAATTCAGTGTCCAGGTAAACTTCTTCATACTTGTCGGTGCCCAGGTTGACTATATCGTAGCTTTCAGTGTCCAGGTCAACTTCTTCATAGTTTTCGGTGCCCAGGTTGACTTTATCGTAACTTTCAGTGTCCAAGTTGGCTATATCGTAACTTTCAGTGTCCGGATGAACATCTTTATAGTTTTCCATATCCAGGTCGACCGTTCGATGGTTCTCAGTGTCCAGATGGATCGCTATATGGTTTTCATTGTCTAGGTTGACTATATCATAACTTTCAGTGTCCAGCTCAACTTCTTTATATTTTTGGGTGTCCATGTTGATCGCTCGATGGTTCTCACTGTTCAGATGGATCGCTCCATAGTTTGAGATTTTCAGGCTATATCATATCTTTCAGTGTCCAGTTCAACTTCTTCGTAATTTTCGGTTTCCGGGTTAACCGCGCGACAGTTTTCGGTGTCGAAGTGGACTGCTCAGTAGATTCCTGTGTCCAGTTAACTTTCTTATAGTACTTTATCATAACTTTCAGTGTTCAGGTCAACTTCTTCATAGCTTCAAGTGTCCAGATCAACTTCTCTATAGTTTTCGGTGTCCAAGTTCATTATACCATAGGTTTAATGTCCAGGTCAACTTCGTCATAGTTTTCGGTGACCAGGTTGACTATATCGCACCTTTCAGTGTCCAGGTAAACATTTTTATAGTTTTCGATGTCCAGGTTGACTATATCATATCTTTCAGTGTCCAGTCCAACTTCCTCATAATTTTCGGTGTCCGTGTTGGCCTCTCGAGGGTTCTCATTGTCCAGATAGATCCCTCCATATTTTGAGATGTGCTGGTTGACTATATCATAACTTTTAGTGTCCAGGTCAACTTTTTCATATTTATATATGTACAGTTTTCGATGTTTAAGTTAGCCGCTCGACAGTTCTCGGTGACCGGGTTTGATTACTCCGTAACTCCATGTGTCCGAGATGACCGCTCAATACTTCTCAGTGTCCAGATCGATCGCATCATAGTTTTCATTATCCAGGTTGACTATATCATAGCTTTCAGTGTCCAGGTAAACATTTTTTATGTAGGGCGGTTAATCGGCTTACTTATATCGTAGCTGCCCAAAGTACTTGAATGTACATCTAAAGTATTCTCATATTTTGGTACTACTACACGTCTACTTTGAATCCTACATGGAATATTCCATAAACATTCAATTGACGTCTTTCAAATATGATTTCCGTTTATAAACTTGTAATGCCCAATTACTACCGTAAAAAAAACTATTGAATGTCTACATATGGGATGGATCCTTGGGATGGGTCCATCCCATACATATATTTGCTGTTTAAGAAAATGTATGTTTCATGTCCATACAATATATCCCTTGTGTGATCCATCGGACCTAAATTTTTTGGAAGTTTGAGCGAACATGTTCTCATTTCAAAAAATTCAAATTCTAAAAGATTTTGTGAAATTTCATTATTTTTAGAAAAGCAGCTACGTGTTTTTACAATCCGTTGATAGAAGAATTTTCGAGTAGTTGTGAGACAAGAATTTCGACACCAGATCTCAATAAAAATAAAATAAAGGGAGAAACATAAATAAATTTCTCATAATAATTAGTAAATTTGTTATTTTTTTAATAGTTCAATTGTTTTCATTGACCTTTTCGACCATTCCGGAAAAATGCTCAATATCCAAAATCGAATTCAAGAGTTTATCAAAGGTGACGGAAATTGTCTTTTCAGATCATTTTCGTATTTTCTTTATAACAATCAAAGCAGACATAGAGAAGTTAAATTGGCTATTGCGTCAAACGTTATTCAAAATTCGGCGGATTACGAATCGTACGGTAAAATCCTCAATGACAAAGAATCTTATAAATTGCACATGTCAAACGATAGTGTCTACGGAGGGGAGGTAGAAATTCAATCGTTCGCAAGTTTATATGACGTGCATGTATCCGTTTATAGGGACGATATGCAATCTCCGAGAAAAATTGGACAAAATTGTCGGAAGGGACATTTATCTCTTTTATTATCAGGAATTATAGATGCTGGGCATTTTGATGTTCTTAATTGTGAGCACCCACAGTTCATGAACGCAATTCCGAAATTGGTGACGATACCAAACACTAAAGAAAGTTCAAACATTAAAATATTAACGGCAACATCAAAAACAAACATCGAATCAAAAATTAAATCGACTCAGAAGACAAAGCCGAAATCAACCATTATGGTAAACTTACCGATAGAAGCAATCACGGAGTCGATTCTAAAATCTAAAACTAAATCTAGTTCAAAGATAACAAGTACGCTTCGCGTACTTGTTGGGTGGCTCCACCCCCCCACCCCCCCCCCCCCGCGCTCTGCGTTGCGCGGAGTGCTCACGTTGTTAGGGCCCCCCCCAAACCCCCCTTAACGTTTTGTTGGGGGGCTTAGCGCTCCGTATTCTTGACCATTATCTTAATTTATTCAGTATGTAAATACTATATTGTATGTATGTTATTGAACATTGTTTTTGATAATATTGAGTCACATCTTTCATTCTCAATGGAGGCAATGATTCATAAAGTTGATGACCGAATTTTACGAATTTATATTAGTAGGCACTCACAATTTCATAATATAATGATTATATACTTTGTTTTTGTGATATATTTTGAATGTTGGTTAACACTTCCCTTAGGGACGTTTTACTAGGCACTCACACCGTTATTTAAACTCTTTGATTCATTGTGAACATCGAGTAGTCGTATAAATTCTATTCATCATAATTAAAAAGACAAATTTGAATATAATCAATATGATATTAAAGTATCTAAACAATCATATCATTTAAATGTTTTGATAGATTATATTCACAGAATTGTTACAATATTAGGCAGTAATGAAGAATATTAGTGACATTTGAGATGGGCATATTTATCATAACACTTCAATCATTTAATGATTATCAGTCCATTTATAATAAGTAAAAAAAGCTTTCGGTTATAAATCAATGCTCAGATTCTGTTTTTTCACGTTTGAAACGCGTGGGTGATCCCCATATTTGCAATGGAGCGCAAGCGTACAAAAGAACCATATACTGTTTATAAGAGCGAAATATGGGCTTTGAATTTGGCGCGCTCAGGCCGTGTTTAGTTCCTCTTTTACTCAGGGGCGTATACAGCTTCACTTCTTGGAGGGCGTCAACCCAACCAAAACTCCGAAACTCAGGAATTTATTAAGAAAAATGCGAAACTTTGAAGTACTAGTTTAAGTTTAAATGTTTTTACATTTTTTTCCCTCAACGAAACAAAGTAACAACCCCACGCGCACCTCTTCTTCCTCTTCTTCTTCTTGTCTTTGTAGTTGGCTTTGGTAACCGCGTTAGAGTGGCATCTCGTGCGCTGGCGTTAAGTTCATAATGCGATTTTAACTTTTTCTAATATTTTGGCGGTAATTTTGTGGTAATTGGCGAACTAATTAGAAAATTTGTCGGTCGATCGTTTTTTTAGAAAAAGTAAATCAATTTAGAGTGTGAAATTAGCCTCACAATTTCTAATTCTCAACTATTTTGTTTCTATAAGGTCTTAATCGATAGGAAATTTTTTGGCGGTCACGCACATAGTCGTTAAAAAATTTGGTGGAGCGTAGATTTAATTTAATTAAGAGCGGGTTATTCCAACCTTTGGCTTATATACAGGATATCCGGCGGGTAACGTTACCCAGGGCTCCGTTCGGGAACCTTACTCTAGTGGATTCGAGTACCATAGTGTTTCTGTCTCACACATACGGTTACCGCACTTATTTACTTCAGACAAAATAATGCCCGGTTTTTTCACCCCTGACTAAGTTCCGACACCAGTCAAAATTATTCCGGAAAAAAGAACTCTGGACAAAATTACTGCAGACAAAATAATTTCCGACACAGTGACCGCAACCAAAACATCTTCAGCAATCATTACTTCATACAGCCGGTAGCAAAACTCTGCATGCGGCATTTTTTTAGTGCAACGAAGCGCTTAATACACGAAGACTATTTTTGTAACATATAAAAATGAATCGATAGTAAAAATAAATGAAGTTAGCTTCACAATTTCTAATTTTCAACTATTTTGTTTCTATAAGGCTTTAATCGATGGGAAATCTTTTGGCGGTCACGCACAAGTCGTTAAAAAATCGATACCCGCCCTAACAAACCAAGCCACTGAAAAGCGACCATGAAAAAACGGGTCTTTTTGCGGTCGCTTTACCCCACTGAAATTGAGAATTTGACCGGTCGCTTTGTGGTCGCTTCGTAGTTGCACCACGGTTTTCGTGGTCACACCACGGTCGCTTCGTGGATACACCACGGTTGCTGTTCTAGATCGCGCCACCATCGAGAGCGACCATGCGCCCCATGCGGTCGCTTATCCCCGCTGAAATTGAGAATTTGACCAGAAAGCGACCGCAACCGAGTGAACCGAGCGGTCGCTTGGTTTGGTAGGGCGGCAGGCAGAAACTCTGCAACGTGATTATCCATTCCCGTAGTAAATTCCTTTAAATTAAATTAAATTGAGAACGGCCTAATTTTTGCATGTTGTACTCAAACTTAGTTAAATAATTATTTACCAAAAACATTTATTTTCAAGTGATTTTGAAAAAATTATTATTCCCTCAGGCCTTTTTGTAGTAGTGCAAGTGTCCAGTCATTTTTTCTGGATTAATTTTACTCGGAATAATCAAGTGCGGCGACTGCGTAATTACCGTAAAATGTTCCAACCACTAGGTAACGTTACCCGCCAGGTATCCTGTATATGAGCCATAGGATACCCGCCGAGTAATGCTTACTAGAAGTTGGAACAACGCGCTCTTAAATTGAATCTACGGTCCGTCAAATTTTGTAACTCTCGCTGGCCACACCTCCAAATAATTCCGAACTAGTCACACTGAGTCAATTTGACCCAACCGATTTTTGGATGGTTGTCAGAAAAAGTACCTATCCGATTGACTTAAAAAAAAATATAGGAATTATCTTTGAACATTTCAATATATGAAACAATTATGTTTTTTTTTTTTAATTTACACGGAGAAAAAATCATGAATAAAAAGACTTTCGAAAATCCAGTTTGTTACTTAAAAAATTGTAACTCGTTTAGTTTTGAAGATTTTTTGAAAAAAATTCTACATGTTACTCTCAATACATGGTACTTTAAGAAAATAAATACTACTCTCAATATATGGTACTTTAAAAAAAAAAATACTTCGAATTAGGATTATTATTTATTTCTTGAGTTGAGGTTTCAAATATCTAATAATATCTAGTATAAGCTGATAATTCTCGGGGGGGGGGGTCATGTCCCCTGACCCCCCCCCCCCCCCTTGTATACGCCCCTGCTTTTACTCTGTACGTGGCGTAGCGGCGTCGTGACGTACGTGGCGACGTCGCGTGCGCCGGTCTATGCTTTACGTGAAAGCGGTGAAAGTGATATGTGCTTGTTTACAGCACGGTCGTATATACAGGTCTTGCAACGATGGTAGTGGGGGAACGTCGTACTCTTGAAGCCTTTTTAACTCAATGTATGGCCGCTAGGTGCGCCACGCTAGAGCGGTGTCTAGAGTTCCTCTAGTAAGAGTTTGGCCACCGGGCTATCAATCGCTGATTGGTGGATCCAGTCAGCCATATGCTTGCGGTAGACGTGGCTGATAAATTTGAAATTAATGTTTCCAATCACCATTAAACTGTAAAAAAATTCGGTTTTTTTCCAAATATGACATTAGACATATTCTAAAGAACGATTGATGTTATTTGGGACCATTTCGTATAAAGATCATGTTCAATCATCACAAATTTTAATGTACTAGTAGACTTGCGAAAGTACGAGGCATAGGTGGAGGGGGTGTTAAGGAAGGAGCATCCAAAGGTCAACATAACCTCTAAATTTTTTTACCAAGTTTTCTCTGAAATGGCTTGATGGAATAAAAAAATAAAGATTTTCTTTGCACATATACGGCAATAGATACTCAATTCTCGCGACTGTGTGTTTACGCTGGTTGCCTATAAATTTTACGTTTTTGAAATTGGCGCGCATCACCCTAGCAGATTCGTCGACCGTAAATTTAGGGTCGTAAACAGTTTCGGTCGTAAATGGTCGTCTTGTCGACCGTAATTTTTTGGTCATATGAAGAATCATCGCAGTCCGCTCGTGGGTCGTTACGACTAAAAATTATTAGTCGTATCGACCGATCCGGGGTCCGTTCGCTGGTCGTTATGACCAGAAATGTGTAGTCACATATTTTTTTCCGAGCTCCCTGCCGTGGTCGTCACGACCAGATATGTAGAGCCGAATTTTTTTCCCCTCATCTCGGCGCCCGTGGTCGTTACGACGAGAAATCCCGAGTCGAATTTTTCCCCCCAGCTCCGCGTCCCTGGTCGTTACGACCCGAAATCTGGAGTCAATTTTGTTTTCCCCAGCTCCCCCTAGCAGATTTGTTGACCAGAATTTTTCGGTCGTAGTCGTAAGTGGATTTTTTTTAACCGATTTTTTTCGGTCGTAAGATGTGGGTCGTTATGACTGAGAATTATTAGGTGTAAGGACCCATTCCGGGGGCCAGTTAGCTGGTCTCTCCGACCTGAAATCCTTAGTCGAATATTTTTTTCCCAGCATAAATTAATACAAAAATTTGTATAGTTTATTCCAAAATAGCGCCCATGCAATCGGAACTAATAAGATTGTACGCCCGAGATATCCTCCTTAGGGATATTCGCAAGGGTCAGCTTGACCGAAAGTGCCATGGAAGAGCTTCGCCCTGGAGGAACCGCCTTAATCGTCACGGTAACCTCTGCGCTAGGTAAGTACTTGACTTGGCACGCTCGCTGTCCGGTATGACGCGTTCACCACATTGATTACGACCGAAATATTCTGGTCAACAAATCTACCAGTTAGCGCTAGTTGACGCGTCCACCACTACGCGTTGCATGCGCTCAAAACCATGTGTCCAAACAAAACAGGCATATGACGGTGTTATATACCGGACAGCCTGCGTGCCAAGCCAAGTACTTACCTAGCGCAGAGGTTATCGCGATGATTAAGGCGGTTTCTCCAGGGCGAAGCTCTTCTATTGCACTTTCGGTCGAGCTGACCCTTGCGAATATCCCTAAGTATTGTGGATATCTCAGGCGTACAATTTTATTAGTTCCGATTGCATGGGCGCTATTTCGGAATAACCTATACAAATTTTTGTATTAATTTGCGCTGGGAAAAAAATATTCGACTAAGGATTTCGGGTCGTAACGACCAGCAAACGGGCCCCAAAATAGGTCGTTAAGACTAATAATTCTCAGTCGTAACGACCAGCCAACTGGCCCCCTGAATGGGTCGTTACTACTAATAATTCTCAGTCGTAACGACCAGCGCCTGGCCCCCGGAATGGGTCGGTACGACTAATAATTCTCAGTCGTAACGACCAGCCGACTGGCCCCCGGAATGGGTCTTTACGACTAATAATTCTTGGTCGTAACGACCCACTTCTTACGACTGAGAAAAATCGGTTGAAAAAAAAATCCACTTACGACCGAACTTCCGGTCGTCGAATCCACTAGGGCCGCGCCCGTGGTCGTAACGACGAGAAATTCAGGGTCGTTTTCTTCCCACGGGCGCTGAGCTGGGGGGAAAAAACTTCGACTCAAGATTTTTGGTCGTAACGACCAGGGCCCGCGGAGCTGGTAAAAAATTATACTCAAAATGTCGGGTCGTAACAACCAGCAAACGGACCCAGGAACGGGTTGTTCCGATCAATAATTTTTGGTCGTAACGACCCACAAGCAAAATGCGATGCTTTTTCTGACGACCACAAAATTACGGCTGACGACCATTTACGACCGTATGTACGGTCGTCGAATCCACTAGGGCAACTTCCGGCGTTTGCCGGAAAATGGCGACATTGGCCAAACTCTTACTAGAGGAAGTCTAGCGGTGTCCGGTGCGAGTAGTATTTTCGGTCTCTTTCTAACTAAGCGCCCAAACATAACCCACACCGCACGATAGCAGCGACACGCGGTGGCGTCGACGGGATCGAAAAACGCCTTCAAAACTACGTCGAAAGACGTAGCATTAAAAGGGGTCTGCCTTGCAAGACCTGTATACACGACCGTGGTTTACAGTCATATAGAAATTCTGTCAGTGAGAAAAATAGTATTTTTTTGTCAAAAATATTGTTTTTGTGCAGAAATTATTCACTTAGCAGTGTCTAATTGGATTGAAACTTCATGGGACATTTGTTAATAATCATATACAGAAATTCTGTAAGTTAGAAAAAAAATCATCCGTGAACTTCGGACATCCAAGTGCATATGGACAGAAATTGCTTTTTCTTCGTTAAAAATTGTGTTTTCTTTGCAAAAATTGTAAACTTAATGGTCTCTGATCAGATTAATACTTCGTGGGACATTTGTTTACAATCATAAACAGACATCGTGTGAGTTGGAGAAAAATTCGTCCGTGAACTCCGGAGATCCATGTGCATATGGATAGAAATAGCCGTTTTTTCGTTAAAAATTGTGTATTCTTTGCAAAAATTGTAAGCTTAATAATGTCTGATTGGATTCATACTTCGTGGTACATTTGTTTACAATTATATACAGACATTGTGTGAGTTAGAGAAAAATTCGTCCGTGAACTTTGGAGATCCAAGTGCATATAGATAGAAATAGCATTTTTCGGTCAAAATTGTGTTTTTTGCCGAAACTGCAACTTTAATGGTGTCTGATTGGATTCATACTTCGTCAGACATGTGTTTACAATCATATACACACATTCTGAGAGTTAGAGAAAAATTCGTTAGAGAAATTCCAAGTTTCAACTACATTTGGTCATAAAACGTCTTTTTTGCTCAAAAATTGCTATTTTCTTAAAAAATCTTTGTTTTACAATATCCGTTTGGATTTACATTCTTGGGCATAGAGATTACAACCATACACAACTACCCTCCAAAGGAAATTGAATTCCGTACACCGGTTTCTGAGATCTGGGTCTGGACGGACATCCGACACAGATTTCGAGGTGATTGCAATAGGCACTTTCTGTCATAAATGAGTGAGTGCCTAAAAAAATTTAAAATCTAAAATTGAAACAACTATCCAGCCAAAAATAAATATGAAACCGAAATCGATTTTTAGAAAAATAATTGATGAGGATCCAGCACATGGAATAATTGCCCAGTCAAATATGAAATCGAAAACAAAATCAAGCTTTAATACAACGGCAAAGACAACACCTGTCAAATCAGTAAATAAAACAAATGAAAAGTCAAATGTAAAATCAATCGCAATTTCGATCTCAAATCCGATCACAGAAAATATTTAATCAAATACAATTATAGACTACAAAACAAAAATAAACGCAAAGAAAAATAATAATAACGCAGAGGAAACATCTGTAATCTCGATTATAACAGAAAGTAAACAAAATTCTAAGAAAGATGAAAATGTAAAAAATAAAAATATAACTGCTCAAAAAACAGTGCACGATTTTACGTCAAACGATCAAAAAAAATTAGAAATCGTTAATAGATTGGAAGTTGCTATAGAAAAAGTTGTTGAACCAGATGGTAATTGTTTGTTTCGATCCTTTGCTCATTTGCTTTGCAACGATGAAGACAAACATCGACAAATTAGATTAAAAATTGTTTCAAACGTCATTGGTCATTTTATCACCCGTTTATAATAGGTGATCAATCTTACAGCTCAATTGTTGATAATGAGAAATCTTACAAATTGTATATGTCAAAAGACAATATCTATGGAGGAGAGGTCGAAATTCAATCATTTGTGAATTTATATAATGGGAAAGTATTGATTTATAGAAATAATATTGAAATTTTACGTGAATATGAACAAACTTATAGTAACGGTGAATTGAATCTTTTATTAACAGGTCCTTTAGATTCCGGTCATTACGATATTATGAAATGTTTCAATTTTAATTTTTGGCAGAACTACCGTAGAAATTATGACCGGAAGTATTATTCGAAAAATAAAAATAAACATAATATCAAAAGACAAGTCAAAAATTTAACAGAAACAATTTTAAATAAAAAACTAAAATCTGATCGTATTGATAACATGAATGAAGAACGATTAGAGAAACAAAGAGAGAAAGATTTAGTCGAGAGTATAAATGAAGAACGATTGAAGAAAAAAAGAAAGTAAGATGTAGTCGAGAGTATGAATGAAGAACGATTGAAGAATCAAAGAGAGAAAGATTTAGTCGAGAGTATGAATGAAGAACGATTGAAGAATCAAAGAGAGAAAGATTTAGTCGAGAGTATGAATGAAGAACGATTGAAGAAAAAAAAGAAAAAAAGATGTAGTCGAAAGTATGAATGAAGAACGATTGAAGAATCAAAGAGAGAAAGATTTATTTGAAAGTACGAACGAAGAACGAAAATCTGATCGTGTTGATAACATGAATGAAGAACGATTAGAGAAAGATTTAGTCGAGAGTACGAATAAAGAACAATTGAAGAAAAAATAAAAGAACGATATAGTCGAGAGTATGAATGAAGAACGATTGAAGAAAATAAGAGAGAAAGATGTAGTCGAGAGTATGGATGAAGAACAATTAAAGAAAAAAAGAGAGAAAGATGTAGTCGAGAATATGCCTGAAGAACGATTGAAGAAAAAAAGAGGGAAAGATATAGTCGAGAGTATGCCTGAAGAACGATTAAAGAAAAAAAGAGAGAAAGACATTACTGAAAATATGCCTGAAGAACGTGTAAATAAAAGACGAAATGTTCAAAGAGTTATTAAAATGTGGTCAAATCAAACATCGTATTTAGATTTTGGAGATATGAATTATATCTGTCCATTCTGTTCAGCATTATTCTGTAAAGAAGAATTTTCTAAAAAAAAGTTGCCATGGTGGAAAAGTACAACTTCCACCCTTAAGTGAATATAACGATGATTTGAAAACATTATTATATAATGGAAAATTTCGACAATTGATCCGTTATTATAATAGTCTTTTTTCTTTTGTGAGTTTTTGCATTAATGAAATAAATGATATCAAACGCGGTGTTTATAACTTAAAAATTCAAGGTCAGGTTTGTCATATCATTTCAAAAAGTATTATCCCGACGGAAGGTGATTTACTACGCTGTGGACAAATTTATATTTATGATAATTATAAAATAACAGAGCAAATTTTAAAAGAAAATGGAAAATTAGTCAAAGAACATATTTAAATTATATCAAAAGTCTTAAACAATGTAAGCCCATATGCAAAAAAATACAAGCATTTATATGAATTGTCTCAGGATAAATCTTTGCCAGAGTATTATTTGTATTTTGTTCGAAATAAGAATATAAACAAACATCGTTATAATTGGCCTACAACTGCTGAATGGGCAGCATTGATAATTTAAAAAGATGGTGAAGTTCCTATTTTTGATTTGCGGGTTTATCAAAAGTTTCCGAATAAAGATGTTGACTTTCAATCATATTTGAATAAATAATCTTTTCATACAGACCCTATGTCCTTCCCAATCATGTTTTCGCATGGGGATTTAGGATGGAGTCCATTATTTACTCAAAATGAAAATTCGTCAAAAAGGCTTACAGCTCTCCAGTATTATTCGCACCCTTTAGCATTCAGATTGGATAGTAAATTCAATCCAATTTTATATGGTGTTCGATTAACTTAATAATATATTATTCAAGCATATATTATAATCGAAAATAACAGATTAAATTTCATTAGATTCAATAAAAAAAAATTGCGAATTGAATGTTATCAGGGATTGGTTGATCATGTTGCACGTAGTGTCTTGAATTCCGACAAGTCGGAACGATTGGGAAATATTTTTGTTTTACCTTCAACATATTTAGGTAGTCCTAGAAATATGCATCAAAGTTATCAAGATGCAATGGCCATTGTAAGAAAAGTTGGAAGACCTGATTTATTTATAACGATGACGTGTAATCCAAATTGGCCAGAATTAAAACAAATTTTACGAAAATTCGCTTCAGGAACAACATGTAACGACATCCCAAATATTACAGTAAGATTATTTCATTTAAAATTACGTTCTTTTTTGTCAGATATTGTAAGTGGAAAAGTTTTTGTAGAAGTTTTAGCATATGTTTATACTATCGAATTTCAAAAACGCGGGTTGTCTCATGCTCATATGTTGTTTGTATTAGATTATAAAACTAAATTAACAACTCCTGAAATTATTGATAAATTCATCAGTGCGGAAATCCTTTCAACTGATCCAGACTTGCAAGCATTGGTGATAAGACATATGTTACATGGACCCCACACGGAATACTCCCCATGTTATGACAAAACTAAAGATGTGTGTTCAAAAAAATTTCCGAAAGAGTTTTGTGAATCTACCGAATTTGAGAAAAATGGTTTTCCAAAATATGGACGTAAAAATAATATTAAGTTTTCTATTAAGTTTTCCATGAAGATGTTGGCGATTATTGGGGATATTGGAGAGCCCATGGCTGCACCGGATGTCTGTTCCTAGAATTCTACTTGAAAACAGAAGTAAGTAGTTGTGAGACAATGTTCAATTAAAGGTAGGAGCTGAGAGGAAACTCTTTTAGAATTCCTGATAATGTGGATCGTATCTTCAATCGGTACGTTTGTGAAGAGGGATTCGACGTCAAAACTAACTAAAATATCGTCGGAGGTTGTTTTAATGGTGGATATTTTGTGAATGAAGTCTGAGGAGTTTTTGATATTGTGGCGATTTCGTCCCGTAAGATCCTGGAGCGGTTTGATTAGAAAACGGGCTAAATGATAGGTTGGTCCGCCGATATTGCTGACGATTGGTCGCAGAGGGACTGTTGGCTTCTGGATCTTAGGTAGTCCATACAGTCTTGGGGCTGACGATTCTCTTGGGATGATATTTTTTAATTGACCAGCTGATCAATTAAGAACTCTGATTGGCTGACCCGATCAAGAGTTCTGATTGGCTGACCGATGTTCCACCTGACTGAGCATCGGGTATATAAACCCTTCCTGAACTGATGGGAGCTCAGTATCAGAGCCTCCTCGCCCTGATGATGCAGACTGCAGCGTTTGCGAAACGTCGACACATTGCTGAAACCGAACGCGGTATCCATCCGGAAGCCAACCGATTTTGTTATGACTCTGGCCGCGAAAGCCTTAAAACTATAATTCGAAGAGGCTCCACGAAGAGGCTATTCTTGGTGAAGTAAACTTGTTTACTAAACTCAGGAAGACTGCACACTTACAACTGTGCTTCTTAGCATTGTTTTTGAAATTTTCAATATTTTTGAGGAAGCTTGCATAATTATGCTACCTAAAGAATTACGTAGATTTTTTGCATGGTTCCTCATTTCCGATAAGTTTATAATTGGGAAAGAAATTTGGGATCAATTTAAAGAATCCTTTTGTGAAGGTTTTTTGGATAATCGAAAGTTCGTTTTTCAATTTAGCATCAGATAAAAAGTAATTACGGGAGTGTGATGTAATTATTTGGGATCAAGCTTCAATGATACCGAAGAAAGCATTAGATATTGTTGATAGAACTCTTCGAGATTATTGTCGACTTGAAGATGTTCCATTTGCCAGGAAATTAATTATATTTGGTGGAGATTTTCAACAAATTCTTCCAGTGGTCAAATACGGAAGAAAATGGAATATCATTAAAGATACAATAACATTTTCACGACTATGGAATCACTTTAAAATTATGAAATTAAAGACAAACATGCGTACTCATGATCAATCATTTTCAAGTTTTTTATTGAAAATTGGATCAGGTCATATAACAACATTGCGGATACCTGAAAATTGGAGAACGAATAATATCTGTTCAAAAATTTACGGTACCGAAACTTTGAATGACGATGATTTATCTAATCGGGTAATTTTAACTTGCCATAATGAAGATGTGCATATTTTAAATGAAAAAATATTTGAAAAAATTAAAAGTATTGGAAAAACGTATTATGCTATTGATTATGCAAAACATAAAGGACTTGACCAAACCGATGATGATATCAATTTAAATTATCCGATAGAATATTGAAATTCTTTAAAATTTTCAGGACTTCCTGTTTATAAATTGGTTTTAAAAGTCGGCACGGTTGTAATGCTTATTAGAAATCTGAGTATAATTGATGGACTTTGTAATGGCACAAGACTGAAAATTGTTAATTTATTTTTGTTAATTTTAATATTAAAGTTCAAATAATAACTGGTACAAAGGCCGATAATTTTGCTTTCATTACCATTGACAAATCTCAAGGTCGAAGTTTAGATAAAATAGGAATATAGATCAAACGTCCTTTGTTTTCACATGGTCAATTATATGTAGCTCTATCTAGATGTAGAAATTCAAATGAAATTTATATTGAAAATAATTCTGAAATCTCAGATGAAATTGATAATATCATTTAGAAAGAAGTATTCAATTTATGACGCGGTTAGTGAAAACAATTGAAGTATTATCTAAGATGTTTAAAAATTGTGTTTTATTTCAAGATTTGTTACTTTATCAATCTATTATTATAATCAAATCAAAGAATTAAACTAATTTTTTTTTATTACATCCCCAGTTTTCTAATTTAACCAATAAATATTTTTGGCAAATTTAAAGTACACGTGATTTTTAAAAAAAGCATGGTTTTGGACTATATTTAATTATTCAAAAAAATATTTTTTCCACCCATGCAAGATTTTCGTGCTTTTCACCATATGCGTAGACAGCCGAAAAGTGACTCTTTTCTGACAGCTTAGAGCGAAAAAGAGCCTCTTTTTGGCTATCCACGTATATTCTGAAAAGCACGAAAATCTCCCATGGGGAAAAAAAAGATCGTGTGCAACGCGGGCCAGAGATTCGTCTTTTGTCTCGCGTGGTTGCGGCCCTCACTTCGCTCGTTGCGGCAAACTTCACGCTCGACAAAAAGACTTATCTCTGGCCCTAGATGCACAAAATACTATTTTGATACAATCTTATTTTCGTAAGAATTTTGAATTGAAGCGCAATTTGAAAACATCTTGAAAATTACAGGATATATATATATTATTTGTATTTTTTCCCCAAAACTCTAACAGAGAATAAAATTGGAATTTGGTCAAGTTAAAAATTTCTTCATTAACACTTAAGATTGATATTACCACCTGGTGTATTAACGTTTCCGTGTATCAATATAATGGAGAAATTCTTAGCGCGCCGAATTATCTACTTCATAGTGGTGAGGAAACGATAATAATATTTTTACTTTATAAATGTGTATTATTTTTAATATTTTTATGAATATTTGCTTATTTTTATATAATATAAGAGCATCTTGCGCCAATTTGTTTATTTTATTTATTTAGATCCCCCTGGCACCATGTTGTTCACGATTTTCATGGACAGAACCTACTGCCGTCTCATATTTGATTCTTATGACAAATACATCAACATGTACAAGAATTAATTTACATGTGGGGCATTCCATGCCAATTCGACCTGGGTCTGACCCGTCACCTCTCCGATTTGACCCACGATTTTTTATGTTATTGTACTATCTCTGAAAGGCACTTCAGAATTTTTTCAGATTTTTTTGGAACGATTTGACTTCACAATATTTTTTATAAACAAAAAATTAAAGCCCAAATTTAAAAATTCGAAAAAAATCACAAAAATCATGTGTCACATATCAAAGACTGTGAGCATTTAGAAAAAGTGAGCGCGCGTTTCGTTTGGCCTACAATGCGCTTTTTTTGAAAAAAAAAAATCGAATCTTGGACAAAAATTCTGAAAAAAAATCTGAAGAAATTCTGGTTATTTCTACATGATGTCATGTAATTTTTTTTGCTCTTCAAGAACTGAATGGGCTATTGATTTTAATTAAAAAAAAAAAAAATTTCGAAAAAAGCGCATTGTAGGCCAAACGAAACGCGCGCCCACTTTTTCTGAACGCTCACAGTGTTTGATATGGAACACAGGATTTTTGTGAGCGTTTAGAAAAAGTGGGCGCGCGTTTCGTTTGGCCTACAATGCACTTTTTTCGAAAAAAAAGTTAAAAAAAAAATAAAATCAATAGCCCACTCAGTTCTTGAAGAGGAAAAAAAATTACATGACATCATGCAGAATTAACCAGAATTTGTTCAGATTTTTTTTCAGAATTTTTGTCCAATATTCAATTTTTTTTCTCAGAAAAAGCGCATTGTAGGCCAAACTAAACGCGCGCCCACTTTTTCTGAATGCTCACCGTGTTTGATATGTGACACAT
Organism: Alloplasta piceator; assembly: GCA_946863875.1. Taxonomy (NCBI): domain Eukaryota; kingdom Metazoa; phylum Arthropoda; class Insecta; order Hymenoptera; family Ichneumonidae; genus Alloplasta; species Alloplasta piceator. The sequence continues at coordinate 28,394,679 of OX333073.1, read as the reverse complement.
GATTTTTGTGATTTTTTTCAGATTTTTAAATTTGGGCTTTAATTTTTTGTTTATAAAAAATATTGTGAAGTCAAATCGTTCCAAAAAAATCTGAAAAAATTCTCGAGTGCCTTTCAGAGATAGTACAATAATATGAAAAATCGTGGGTCTAATCGGAGAGGTGACGGTCCAGACCCAGGTCGAATCGGCATGGAATGCCTCATGTACAACATCATGTCAACATCAACATGTACAAGATTCATTTTTGCGACGTGAGGGCGCATAGCGCCCGAGCCGCACGAACCCTAGTTTTATATATACATAGAGAGATATATTAGGGTCCGTGCGGCTCAGGCGCTACGCGCCCTCGCGTCGTTAAGGTTCAACTCTAACCGAAACCTCCAAACCCAAACCTTCAAACCCATACCTCCAAACCTAAACCCCCAAATGGCCAGGGAATTAAGATCCGAGCGGGGTGAAGTTGGCCATGGATTCGAGACTCGAGCGGGGTGAAGTTGGCCATGGCCTCGATTCTTGTACACAGCGGCGGCAATCATTTTATCTCTCTATAGTATATAAATATTTCACCGCCGCCGCCGTGTACAAGAATCGAGAACCCAAACCTCCAAACCCAAACCCCCAAACGTAAACCTTTATGACGCGAGGGCTCGTAGCGCCCGAGCCACAAAAACCTCTAGTATATATATGGGGCATTCCATCCCAAATCGGACAGTTTGAAAAACTTTTTTTTTTATTTCCTAAATTTTTTTATATTTTTTAGTACCCATCGAAAGACCCTTCCTGTTAAATTTTGAGATTTTTTCTTCCTTTCCTTTCCTTTCCTTCCTTTCCTTTCCGATCCTTTTGAGTCTCCGTTCTTTTCAGCATTTCCCCGTTTGGGAGTTATTGGATCTTTCCATCATTAGGTAGTCGGGCCCGAGTTTTATTCATCCCTCTCTCGAATGGTTTCCATCCCGCAAAGATTAATGGTCGGTGAGTTTTGGAGCACCTGCTCCATACAAGCGTGCTCTCTCGAGGAGTAAAACTCGTGAAGAGTGGGGATTTTACCTGCTCCTCGACCCGCTCAGGATTCCCTCTCAATCCCTGATTTTGAGTCGGGGACTCGGGGAGGATTGTCGGAAGTTCATTAACCTCTCGACTAAGCCGGCTCAGCGGCCCCAAAATCCTGACCCTAATTTACCTCGGCGTCCCATGATCTTTGAATCTCGATAATAACGCGAATCCCTCAGGGTTCCGCACAACCGTTTTATTCATCCAGAAAAAGAATTTATTTGGTTTCAATAAATTTATTTAAAATAAATAAAAATTTATTCAAATACTAGCTTAATAGGCGATTTATGAGGCCACTATTCAAAGGAATCGGTACAATCAAATAAATCTTTTTTTTGGGAGTTTAAATCCTTGTTAGATACCTCGGTGCTCTTCATTTCCCCGGCGGTTCATTGGACTCATTTGAATCAGGACTTGTTGCTGGATCGCAATGCTCTGATCACTACCTAGATATCTCTGAACACCTGCCGTGGCATGCATTGCAGTCGTGGAATCAACGACGCGTCAATTTGCCCGCGCACTATTTAAAACCTAGTGCCCTTTTCGGAGTTCGAGGTTTAACCAATACTCACAAAGCCATTCACAGCGCGCGAGCGGGCATTGGCCGTACTGCGGGCGCAGGATGTATGTCATAGGCCCGGGCTGAGGGGAGATCCTAGTTGGGGACCATGGTTGTTTAGCCACGAGTGTACCAGCCTTAAATTTTGGGCTGGGGCTAAGTGAGGAGCGTGCATTGGATTGGAAGTACGAGCGGCGATGGCGTTGCCGTCGCAAGAAGGCATGAGAGTAAGGGTTTTATTGAGTTGGCGAATATTGAGTGTGATCGCGACCTATTCTCCCGCTGCTAATATCACTTAGGGGTGTCTACTTAGAAAATACATCGATGTTTTTTTTCGATGCGACGCATCGAGACTGTGCATCGATATTTTTCGATGCATCGGTTAGAAACATCGATGTTTTCTCAACATCGAGTATTTTTTCTAACACTACGTCATCGCAGAGTTTTTCGTGCAAACCATCGTAGGGAGGTACATGGAAGCGTAGTTTCGTAGCGTGCGCCTTATGTCCCGCCCCCTTGGCCCCTTATGGGAGCGCTTGGCAGATTTTTATTAGTTATCACCTCGACCACGGGTCCACGGTGAGCGCTGCTTGTAACACTTGACGTAGTGCACTAACACATCGCCACATTAAGCCCAAGACACAATGACAAAAGTAAGAAATAAGAATAAGCCATCCGATTGGCGTAGCTTCTCTAAAGTGCGCGGCGATTGGCTGATTCTTATTCCTAATTTCTTATTCTTGTCAAGTGAAGTGAAATAGAAAGAGGTAATGTAGTGATGTGTTGGTGCACACCGTTACAAGCAGCGCTCACCGTGGTCGGGGTGATATCTAACAATGTATAATACACCGACATATAAAATGCTACAGGATGTGGCGCTCACAGCGTCCAAGTCATAATCATTAGCTGGTTATCATTCATTCGATGTTTTTTGAAAATACATCGATACATGGAGTAAATCTACAGCTTTTCAAAACATCGGATCGATTCGATGCATCGTACTGTAAACATCGAGTGAATTCGATGCATCGATGTATATCGAATATCATTGGTATTTAGTATTTTGTTGTGGAATCGGCTTCGATTCGGCCAATGAAATTTTCCAGGTCTCGATGGAAATAAAGTTTTTCTGCTTTACGTGTCGATCCTTGATATGGATCCTCTTCAGAATTTTATTTACTCCATAATTACGATTTACAAATTTTATAAATACATTTGACGAGATTTTATATAGATGTGTTTTGTGTTATATATGTGTTATAGTGATTTATATTAAAAAAAATTTAAATTGTTATAATTAAATTGGTTATAATTTCATTGATGATGGTTTTATATGAACGATATATTGTAGTATGTTAATTTGATTATGGTTATGTGACACAAGTGGTATGTGAAAGTGTGAATTATTCTATTATCTATTTATAGGTCACATAATGTGTCAGATAACTAACCTGAATATTATCGATATTTCTAGTTTCATGTTTGTGATTGGAAGATGAATAAAAAATAATGTCTTGTCGAGGTGAATCAAAGGAATGATTCAGGCAGTTGATTTCAATTGATGGAAAGATCGATCGTTTTTCGGCGATCTCTATCATCTGTGAAAGTTTCATGTTATGAGAGAAATGTAAGTTCGATTTATGAAAGTTAATGTGATGTTGGGTGAATGTGATATTTACCTGTTGCATTTTAGGTTTTTATATCTTCCAATACACAAAGAGGAAAACTAGACAGTTTATGTTCTACATGTCGAGTAGTGAAGTCTCCGAAAGTTCAGGAGAAGATCATTTTGGCAGTGCCGTGTCAAGAGATATAAAATTCATGTACCACGTTAATTTTGTGGAGCAAGATAGAATGATTCTTTTGGCAGTGCCGTGTCAAGATTTATAAAATTCATGTATCATGTTAAGAATTTTTAAAATTAATATAAAGAGTTTTAAAATTAATGTGTCATGTCAAGAGTTTTAAAATATATGTGTTGTGTCAAGAATTTTGAAGCTGATGTGTATGACTATGGTTATAAAATATTATTATGGTTATGTTATTGAGTTATATATTGAGCTTAGTTTGTTAATGTCTGTTCTGAAATTTATGGCATTAGGGTGAGCTTTAATTTGAATCATTTCAAGGATCAATCTTTTTTTGAGCCATTCTTCATTGTTTAAAATCTTAACATCATCAAATTTGAAATCGTTTTTTTGTTCTATTGCGTGTTGCGCTAGGGCTGTGTTTATTGTGGTAGTGTGTTTTATGCTGTTTTCGTGTTCGTTGATTCTGGTTTTCAAATTTCTTTTTGTTTGGCCAATATATACAGAGTTGCAGTCATTACAATCAATTTTGTAGACTATGTTAGATTTGCTGTTGTTATCTATTTTGTCTTTGGTGGAACCTGTGATTGATAAAATGTTGTGTTTATTGTTTGTAACCAGTGTTATATTATATTCTTGAAAAAGACGAATTAATTGGTGATGGATGTTTTTTGTGTATGGCAAGTTTATTAGTCTGGATGAGTCGAAGTTATTATTGTTATTTTGTTGATTGTTGTTCGAAGAGAGTCTTTGTTTTATTACTTTTTCGGTAAAGGAAATTGGTTAACAATTTTGTGTCATCGTGTTTATAATAAGTTGAAGATTTGTTTTGTGAAATGATGGATGAGATAGTTTCATTGCTCTGTCAACTAACATGTAAATTATGGCTTTTTTTGGGGAAGTGGGTGGTGTGAGAAGAAGTTTATGAATCTGCCTGACCAAGTTGGTTTCCTGTACCAGTTTATGATGATTGAATTTTCATTACGGATTAGAAGTATATCGAGGAAAGGAATTTTTTTGTTCTGTTCTATTTCTGATGTAAATTGTAATTTTGAATTATATGAGTTGAAGATTTTGATAGTGGATTCAATTTTGTCTATTGGCAGAGCAATAATAATGTCGTCGACATATCTTTTGTATAATGGTAATGAAAATTTTAATTTTTCTAAACAATTCGTTTCTAGATCAATCATTGCAATGTTAGATAGTATTGGAGCCAGAGGTTAACCCATTGGTAGCCCAGAGATTTGTTGGTATATTTTATTTTGGAATGTAAAATAAGTTGAGAACATGATGAATTCTATGGCTTTGATTATTTCATTTAGTGGGAATGTTTCGGAAAATAGATTTGATGTTTTTTGAAGACTTTGAATAACTAGTGTAGTGCAATGCTGGTGTAGAGTGATACAACATCGAAGGAGATAAGTCTGTAATTGTGTGGAATTGTGATGTTTGAAACGAATTGTTTTATGTAGAAGCTATCTTTGACGTGTGAGTTTGTTGTATTTATTAGTTTAGATAGTTTTGATTGGATAAATTCAGCTAATTTATGTGTTGGGCTGTTGATTGACGATACTATTGGACGAAGTGGAAAGTTGTTTTTGTGATTTTTTGGAAGGCAATAGAGGCGAGATAAGTTGCAATTTTCTGCTTTTAGATATTTTAGTTTTGTTTCATCAATGATTTTCAAAATTTTCCATCTGGAGAGAATGTTGTTTATGCCTTTTTGTAGAGAGTTAATAGCATTTTTGTTTGTAAGTTTGTAAGTTGAAGAGTCTGTCAGTAAATTGTATGTTTTGGAAATGTAATCTGATTTGTTTAAAATAACTGTCGAATTTCCTTTATCTGCCCGTGTGATTAAGAGTTGTGGATTGCTTTTGAGGAATGATGAAGTGTTTTTGATTATTTTGATGGTGTTAAAAAATGATGTTGGTATATTCATTTTGTCCATAATTTTAGTGAATTTTACTCTAATTTCGTTTTGTCTAGGTATATCAAGTGAGAATTCTAATTTGGATTTTAGTTCTGAGATTGATTTGTGGATGTGTTTTTATGTTTGAAGGTTTGAGATAAGGAAAGGAGAATTTTTCACCAAGAGATAAGAATCTTGAAATGTGTGATGGGATATCAGTATTCGAGAGATTTATGAGCCATTCGAGCATATCGAATATCTCTGGTATTACTAACAGGACCCTGCTATATTGTACCATGTCCGGAGGACCGTGAGTATCCTGGCTGCAAACCACCGAGGAAATGAAGAGCACTGAGCTATCTAACAAGGATTTAAACTCCCAGAAAAAAGATTTATTTGATTGTACCGATTCCCTTGCAGAGTGGCCTAATAAATCGCCTATTAAGCCAGTATTTGAATAACATTTTATCTATTTCAAATAAATTTTTTTAAACCCAAAAAATTCTTTTTCTGGATGAATAAAACGAGTGTGCAGAACTCTGAGGGATTCGCGTTATTATCGAGATATAAAGATCATGGGACGCCGTGGTAAATTACGGTTAGGATTTTGGGACCGCTGAGCCGGCTTAGTCGAGTTTTGTTTATTGGCTGGGCTTTAGAGTTTGGGTTTGCAGGTGCAGAATTTGAGCAAAAATATGGTTATGGTATGGTAAAGTTAATTGTCGTCTTGAGAGTGTGAAGGGAACGTTGTACCGTCGCAGCGATTATCGGGCTGTCGTTCAGGTAGCGAAGTTGTCGCTCGCGTAGCCGTGAAAGACCAGCCCTGGAATTTATTCTTACCGCTTGCGGCTGTCATGGTGCTATTGGCCGTCTTACGTATGGCCGCGAGGGACCGGCTCTCGGAAGCTATCGTCGTCGGTATCAGCCATGATGAGGTTATGGATTATCGTTGATTAGCCGTGGAAGAGCGGTTCGCGACAGTGCCGTGGCCGCGCGCAACTGTCGCAGAGCTATCGGTTACCGTTCGGGTGGCGGCAAAAAACCGGCTCGCGGAAAATATTGTCATCGTTCAACTATCGTACGTTCCCTCTTCACCGAAGAATTATGAATGAGTTTTGTTAATAGAAAATTTGTATAGGCCGAGTATCAATAATGTCCATTAGTGCGAATAATTGCGAGTCAAAGATTTGTGTTTTGCAAGAAGCTGTCCATAAGTAGCCTACGGGCCTTAAACTGTCGTATTTGAATTATCGTTAGAGAATTGCCTGCAGAATCACGCCCCTCTATCGTGGGTTTGAGAAGAGCTAGCCGGCACATTTATCTGGGTTCAGCACTCGAGTTGTTATTTATCGTCCGGGATAAATTCGGGAGATTTTCAGGGTCACGTTAAGGTGGCTGATGCCCTTGGGCGCGACTTGCAGTGTTGGTCGACCGAGTTGTATCGTCGCGGATTTCGACGGTTACAACTTATGATTACAGACGACGCCGCAATTTTTTGGTAGATTTGACCTTTGGTAATCTTGGCCAATCTTATAAACCATCCCAAAATCAAGTTTTTTCATAGATTTACCATGTTTTCCCGAGTGTTTCACTTTTTTAGTTATATATTCGTGTTTAGTGCGCAAATTTCGATAGATATAGTTCTTGATATTTAGACTAACTTGAATAGAAACAGAAATTTTATTTGCTCATTATGGGGTCATGTATTTTCAATTTAACTTTTGCCGATTCACGAATCGGGGCGGTCGAAAATTATTGTTCAGCTAAATAATGAATAACCTCTCCACTAGACTCAAAGTCTCATTAAAAACTATATGCTCTAGCCTGGCAGCAGACAAAGAGCACGTCATTACCTGTGAAGCTCGATTATCGAACATGGCTAGTGAAATAATTAATAGAATACCTGATACTTTCACGCCTTACATCAAACCGAATTATAAAACGAATAAAACAACAACAATATTTTATCGAGTTTGCCCGATATTTTCAATAAGTAAATGATTCAAAAATATCCAATTTTTTAATCCATTATCACGTAGCGTGTTCTACTAGAAATAATTGTGATCTTCACATAAACATATTAGAAGTGAAAAGTTTGACCCTTTGTATTTCGAAAATTTATAATATATCATCCCCGAATTCCGAACTCAGTAAAAAAACACCGTAATAATTCATCGTTTTAGTGTCTAAAAGAAATGTTGAAAAAGTATTTTACCATGGTTTATGCGTAGCTGAGACAAATCTGGAGATCTCTGTTGTTCTGGATGAAGAACAAGGGCCTTGCGAACTTGTCCAACACTGCCAAGAAGCTGTTAAAAAGTTATGATACCAAATAAAAATCTGAAATGAAGTATGTTTTTAAACTTATTTGAATTTGATGACCTTTCACTACGATGTTTCCTACGTTCATTCAACAATATATTGGGGCGGGCTGTCATAATGAAAAGGCTAATGTATAGAGACCCTGATAAACTTCTGTAATCACCTATGAATAAAATTTATCTGTATTTATTTGAGTTTTCGTAGTTTGAGGTAAGCGAGAATTTTCATCAGATCTCTTCTAAAATTAGCTATAAGAGGTTACACCATATAGGCGGTCGAAAAAATTGGTTTAAAAATATTTCTTGTATGTTCTGCTATTACATATGCAAAATAATTTGTACTTTTTCAGAAAAACAATACAGTTTCATGAATGAAATAATACAAAAACAAATCTCAAAGAAGTCAAACAATTATTCTAATAAGAAACCAGACATTTCAACTTACAGCACGATTGCTTTCACGCCAGTGGGATATCGATGGACCATCGCTAATATTCATAGCCACCGCTTTGGCATCCTGAACCATGGGAGCAACGTCTAGAGTTTGAAAGAATAGTGTTTTGGAGAGCATTTCTTGCGAGTTAATATGATTCATGCACTCTAATCGATCCTGTCATTTAAACTGCATGAAAAATGGATGATATTCGTGTAATATTACATATTAATACATTATGTTAGTGTAATTTATGTCTATAATCTTACTGTGCTGAAGAACATCGGCAGATTGATTAACTCGCTGAATAAACGCCGGATCTTCACTGTTGTCGCTTTCTTGAATAGCAACGAGAATAACACGATTGGCAAGCCGCGCGATCGCCGCAGTATTGTCAACCATCTTTTGCTGATGAGTCTTGGCGATCGCTTCTTCGCATAGAAAAGAGTGCTTTTGCATCTGTTCTTCCGATGTTCGCACAAAATCGGCGCTATCAGTTGCTTCATCACATAAAGCTCTGGCACGTTGGATTGTCTCAGCGTACTGTTGTCTCAGATTTTCGAAATGAACGTCCGCGGCCTTGCTTTCAGGATACGTCATTCGAATTCGTCCAGCATTGACCAACTGGGGCGTCAATGATTCGACTTGAGAAGCGCTCGTCAAAAGAGCCTCTGCCAATTTTTTGTTTCCTCCACTTCCTGCAATTTACCATTTATTTGAAAGATCGATTATTTTTGAATTTCGCACGATTTAATATTTCTACAATTTTTAAGTATAAAAAACAAGGTTTTCGGTACATATTATTTATTCAAATTAGATTTCCGCCGCTACATTAAACTTCGAAGTTTATCAATAGTGTTGTAATGATAGAGAAACGGTTTATCCGGGATCATTATGCGATCAATAATTTAAACTAAAATCCGGTACCTTGCCGCATAGATAATTTTTTATTCCGCTCAATGTTGAATTAGGTACATGAAATGCGAAGGTTGCAGAATAGCCGGTCGTTAGTTTGCGGGAAGTACGTAGCGATATAAACGTGATATTAGAGTTTTTATTCTTATAGCTGGCGCCCATCGCGTACGCTCTAGCGAGGTTTCTGAGCGCATAGAGTCGTTGCAACAAAATTGCGTCATCCCTTATAAGGTAAGGGATCTAGTAGGTTTATCCAGTATCTTTATTTAGTAATTTTATCGGTAGTTTTATCTATATAAAAACAATAAGAAAATTCTAGGACTGGCCTCGAAACAGCCAGAATTATTTGAAGTATTCAAATCGTCTTAATGCCAAGAGACCCAGACCAAATCGTGCCAGCGTCAAAATTCCCGGTGTCAAGACTTTTCGTCACCAGAATGACCGAGCTGGAATGTCTCAGCACCGAAACAGTGTCGCAAAAATAGCCACACCGTAACCTCTTGCTCTCAAAATCCGAAATATTTACGGGCGCCTTTCTAACGTCTGGATGATATCCAATGGGCATTCTACAATCCATTTTTCGCCACCGAGGGACTTTTATTCAACCATTTATATTTTGTGACGTAATACTTTGTTTCGTCACACTTGTGCGTGTTGGGGCTGGATTTACGATTCCGGGGTGTCGCTTGTCCACCCTTCGAATTCTTCGGAAGATCGAGTGATCGTAAGGGTCTTTTGTTCAATGTTTGTGTTTATCTTAAGGTTTTCGCGTATTGCAATTATTATTAATTTTGAGGTTATGCCAAATAACATTTCTTGGGGCTAATTGTTGAGGACGTGATTTTCGAATTTAGTATGAAGATCTACGTTAAAATTGTCTTATGGATAAAATTTTGTTCAGGTTCAGCGACTCCGTGCCTTACTTTGCTGTAACGTGGTTATCTATTCTTCGTTTCATGGATGTCTAATTCTAATGAATATCGTCGGCTGTCTTGCCAGGATCGGACCCCGTTCTAAGTTTTGGTACTCGAGAAACTGATCATCTCCCCAGGTCCATGTCAGTATTGACGTTTTGACCTATTCAGTGGCTGTTCACAGAGTTTCACCGATTAGCAGGCAAGTAGTAAAGCATCAGAATAGGGAGAGATGGTCCTTCTCCCACCCCTCTCTCTCTCTCTCTAGTCCCACCCCCATCCTGCCTGTCCCCACCCCCCACCACTTTGGGCCGTATGCTTGTCTGTGATTGGCCCCCCCACCCCTTAGCCATGCCCCTTTTCCCCACCATCTGGAAATTTCCCGAGCGCCGATTGGTCCCTATACTGGTCACCCGCCTCCACCAGAGTGGCACAGACAGGTTGGGGATGGTAACACCCAAAATGTTCCGAGCGCTGATTGGTCCCTATACTGGTCACTCCACCCCCTTTGAAATTTCCCGAGCGCTGATTGGTCCCCATACTGGTCACCCACCCCTCAGAATTTCCCCCGCGGTGATTGCTCCCCGTACTGGTCACTTGTCCGGTGTAAAGCGCTATATGGGCCTTACACCCCCGCAAATTTCTGGGGCGCTGATTGGTCCATATACTGGGCCCCCACCCTTACCGCAAGCGGCGTGCGACCACGTGCCTTAGCATCCACGTGACTAGAGTGGCTTGTATATCTTACGGCCGGTAAAACAGTTCTTCTTCTTCTCCTCAACGTCGGTCGGTAAATACCGTGTGTCGGTAAATACTGTGCGTCGGTAACTCATCCTCTAAACGCAGTCGGTGGGAAGTAAAGGTTTTTAAAAAAGCAACACAGTGCAATGTTAATTTTTATATTAGTTCATTCAGAGTTATAAAATAATAACGATCTTATAACCACGACACGCTGTTTATCAATCATTCGTTCGAATGTAATGAATTTGAAGCGTTTTTCTCGGCGTTTTTATCACTCAGACACTCACGACAGTATCTTATTTGAGGTGGAGGTCCGTCAATATGATGTCTCATTGTCGGAAGGTTATAATGTTGCCAACATGGCATTTGCTCAGCAACCTCCGCATCTGTCCTTATATGGTGTGGTAGTTTGTGCCATAGTTTTGCGATGTCCTTTCCTCAGTGTGTGAGCAATAGCACCTTCGGAATATATTCCAACTCCGCACTAGTGAGCTCGTGAGTAGCCTTTACAGCGCCGAAGAAAAATATCTTGTCAAGACCGTTCATTTTCAAGTGAGAGAAAAACGATGCGAACACTTCAAAATTCTATTACAGAATAATTCGCTCCGAACGTTTCACGGTTTTATATTTGTAAGAAGAGAAGTGATGGTGAGAAGAGTGGTGGAAAAATAAAAAAATTTACATCGAATTTCTTATTGATTACAAATAGCAGTCAACGCGTGGTGTACATGATTGTATACATTGTGAGGAGACGCCGAATCCACCTCCTTTTATATGGTAATTTTTGTTATTATACTGAGGACGTTTTACATTTTTATTCTTACGTCTACAATTTTGCAATCTCTTATAATAGCTTGCGACCATTTTATCGTTTCGAACCCTATTCTCTGAGAATTTCCGACAAAAAGAAGCCAGAGTACGGTCACGAGACATATGATCGAGAAACATAATACAATATTCGCTGCAAACTCTAGACTTGAGTGACTGCAATCCTCTAGTGTTCCACTCGTAGGTATTGGAATTTCTACGCAGCCTGTTATGGTGTTGGGGGATAGTTGGGGGGTTTCCATAACTGTCGAAAAAGACACCGTGGCCATCCCTATCGACGAATAGTGCAACCTAATGCGTCCCGGCTTTCGTATGATCGTCCGTATTGTCTACAATAGCTGCAGGTCTAAACCGGAGACTCGGTATTCGATCTGCGACAAAAACGCCTTTCGTCTGCGCTGGGACGTGTTGCAATGCGTCCCAACACCTGCAGGCTCCCCGGTTTGTAGAGGGTAAAAGTGATGCCCGTAACTGGCAGTGTACTCGGAGTGTGCGCGATCACGCTGGCGATTCTTTCGTGGCGGGGGCGTTGGAGGTTGCGCTTGTGATAGTATAGACGATATCTCAAGTGTAGAACGGAGAAGCCCGACCAGCTCGTCGTCTACGCGTGTCGAACCATCTGAAAAGTCCAATTCGAGACTAACCGATTCACTCGCGACATCGTCATATATACGCTCTTTGGCTATACCTTTTCTGTTGTCTTTATTATTGAGGTCTGTCCTCGTTGGTTTTGTTGGTGGGTCCACCTTGGTTGATTCGTCCTTTTGGATTACTACTGGTGCAGCTGGTTCCGTATAGACCGGGCTCCGAGAATCCAATACTTCAAACCGAAGCCAGTTTTTTATGCGACAAACATTCTTCAATGCACACCTTGCCGATTCATTATCCTTACAAATTTCATTCGGAATACAAAATATTTCACTCTTAGGCATCTTCTTGAAGCTGGGCCCCTCGTAATCTTCGAGATTAAAAATTTCTCGACCAAGAATATCGCGTAGTATTTGTGCTTTTTGTTGACCGCGTGTATATACACGTAAAGCAAAACGGCACATTCCGCGTCTGTAAGGGTAAGAGCTCTCATTTTTATACATCTCATGGAATATGGACCAAGCTATCTACAGTCTTGCCACCTTCGAAAAATTTTGCACGATTCGTGAGGCTAGTATTGGTCGCCAGACCTGGTGTAGCGGGAAGTACTTCGTAACCACCAGATTCATCGGCATATCACAATGATGCTGTTAGATGAGACGTCTTCGCGGTTTGTCCATAATTCAACAAGGATTCGATGTATGCTCTATATGGATAGGCGTTATTCGGCGGTGCAACGAGTTTTTGATTAAAAAACACGTCCACCTAATTAGACTATGCAGAAAATTATTAACTGGTCCCGCTTTGTGATCGATTCCATCAGTAGACACGATTTTGACACTCAAGTTGATCATGATGGTGTGTGCGAGATCCAGGTATTCCTCGCCGTGGACGGCTATGCCGAATTCGAGCGGACCATCGTTGGACAACGACGAAACAGGGCTGTAGTGTATCCATTTTGATGATTCTATTGCTGTTTGGGTTGGTGAGGTGGTGAATAAGTCCAGTTCAGACTTCATACACTCGCACGAGTGTGAATGTAAGAAAGACATAATTAAGCAGGACCAAAAATATCAGCAAAGTTTGCTCTTTTCCGTCTCAGCGCTGTACTTTTCTTCTTTTTTGAAATCCTCCCTCTTCGCACAGGTTCCTTCTTCTTCTTTGTCCTTGTCGTCGTCTTCTTCTTTTTCGTCTGAGCTCGCTTTTTTCGCGGCTGTTGAGCGTGCACTCACTCCTCGTCGACCTCTGGTGCGTATCGGCCCGTCAGCGAATGGAGCATTCTCGTAGCGACAGCACGATTATACCCCGAGCCATTCATGAGCAGTTCGATTTTCTCATTGGCTTTTCGTTGTAAATTTCCGCCTGATTCGGCAACACGGCGTTGAAGTGATTCCTTAAACGGTATGTGGTTACCGCTCACGTCCTGGATAACATGCATTCCGGTACGCAGCACCCTTTTTCCGATAGCTTTAGCGCCACGCGTCAGCAATGGTAATACGCATCTAAAAAGTCCACCGAGAAATCTTCCGTGGCCGAGTACGGGACATTGACGTACACAGTGTACATTAAGGTACACAAATACCGGTATATACATAGAGCTGATCAGGCAATGCGCGATTTATACACGCAGGCATTACAGCATCACGAGTTCTACCTCACGCGACATGTAGATTAACTCCGTGGGCGAAGCCCAGTCGTCAGATCCGTGGTCGAATCCAAATATTCGATGTATTTTGTGCGGTAGTTTCGAAATACTTCTAGGTGCATCCGAAGATTGATGTTGTCGATCTTCAGCAGCAATCCCTATGTACCCATTGGCATTTTTAGAATTAACAAGTTGTAATTCTTCTTCCTTTAAACGCTCTATATTGTTTATGGCCGTCATAAGTTCCTTGTGCGTTTTATATTAACCAAATGGTATTGTATCGTGAATATATTCGATACCGTCGTATGTCCCCCACTTTATTTTCGTATCATTTTTTTGCAAATGAACAATCGTGGACGGTATGTGAATTTTCGATAAGGCCACGGGCCACTGACCATTTAGAATTTTTTCGCGGGGTAATTGCGTTGTAAAACACGTTGTCGTGTTATCTGGAAAATATGACATGCTACTGTTACTCGGCAACACAAGCGAAAAATCACCGTCATACTGCATTTTGATTCTCTCTCACGTACTCTCGCGCAGCGTAGCGCCGTCAAGTCAAATTTCACACGTTAGAAGCTGGTATCCAGCAATTAAACTTCACTGAATATCCCACCCAACTCACAAACAGCTGTTTTTTCGAGCCACGTCCTTTAGTACGTAAGACAGTGTCAATTTTATACTCCTCTTTCTCGTTCATACGATTTTTATTCACAATGGTGATTTCCTCGGGATAAAAAAACCCCTCGATCGATTCTCCTTTGAGATCACAGTGCTCATAAACGTATAATCCTTGACGTTTAAGAACTTTATTCACACGAAAGATTTCCTCACTTCAGTTTTTCTCATATCCTTTCTCGAACGTGCCTTTCGTCCTACTAATTCGTACATAATCGTTGCGGTTATATTTATCGGTTATTCATGCGGTTAATATCTGCATTGTATAACTTTACGGCTGAGGGCTCCATTTTTATCGATGCGTGTTGAGCATGATTATATGCATAAACAAGCTCTTGCAGCATATCGATATAACGCCGCGTGTTGCGATGCGTAAAGTATCTCCACATACGCTCTTTCAGCGTTCTGTTGGACCGTTCGAAAATGGCAGCCTTTATGTCGGGATTGCGCGCGATCCGGAAAATTATATTATTTTCTTTGAAATATTTTTGAAGCTTACCCCCGAGAAAAACACCATCGTTGTATTCCTTCAGTGATCGTAAATCCACCAAGTCAGCCTTCCAAACGTTGTCTATGTTGGACACGTTGTAGTACAAGCGTGAAAACAGGCGCCACGAAGGCTTGTGAATGGTGTAAGCATCCTGCTGTGTGAGCCACTCATAGACAGGTAATATTTTTCTCCCGACGAGAAGACGTTGCGCTCCCGCGTATCCTGCAGGATACGACGAGTCGTAATACATTTTTTAAAACGACATTCCCATTATTTCCCTCTCTCCTCGTATCTAGATGCTTAACCAATTGATGTAAGGATTTGCGCTGTTGGGCCGGCGACTTTTGGGGTTTTGTGTGCTTAATTCGTCGTCATACGCGGTAGGCTTCTCGTCATTTTCCACACGGTTAGCAGGAACTGAATTTTCTTCAGACGGCTGTCTTGGACGTTTATCACTCTGTATTGATCGGGCCAAAATCCACAAATTTTCATTACCGATCAATTCATGCGCGACACCCGCACCGCGAAGGCTCTCTGTAAATTGAGCTCGGCCTTTCGCTTTAAATGTCTTTCTCGAGCGTACAGCGCCATTAACGAGATCGATAATATTGGCGCCCTGTATAAAAATACCGTCAATCGTCACCCGGCCTTGTTTATCCCATTTAATACGCTGCGCCGTCTCCTCAGATTGCTGTATGTAAATCACGAGCGAGGTTGCTATGCGTGTATACTTCGATGGAACGCTTCTCACAATAATTTCGTTACTTAACCCTAGCGGATTGGGTGACGATGTTTTCACCCTGAAAAACCACTGAATCACGGTGATTTTTTACCGTGACAAAGTGCCCACAAAATCACCGAGATCTTGGTGATTTTAAGGTGATTCCAACGTGATTCCACGGTGATTGTCACGGTGATTTTGTGACGGTGACAATCACCGTGAGAATCACCGTGGAATCACCTTAAAATCACCAAGATCTCGGTGATTTTGTGGGCACTTTGTCACCGTAAAAAATCACCGTGATTCAGTGGTGACTTCATCCACTAGGGAACTGCTGCATTTGCTCTAACGCCGAGACTGTTGCGGGTTCGAGAGGAGTATTTTATGGTCCGACAAGGAATAAATACCGCTGCAGTACCTGTAGATACTCTTTCCATTTATCGCCATCGTTATCGTATTTATTTGAACGCAAAATGTTAGCGAGCTCAGCATCAAGACGCGACGTCGGATCATCAAGTGTCTATACAGTTTTCGCTCGATTATTTTTCAACGCCTCACCAGCGACAATCATCAGCTCGTTGTCAGCCGTAACGATATCTTGCTGCTGTTGATTCTGCGGCTGCTCTAACGATTTAAGTGGTACTGTTTCGGAAACGTCAAGCTCCGAGAGTTCACGCGAGAGGTCAGCAGCTCCTGGCCAGTGTGACGCTCCGAGAGCGTCGAACGCGCGAAATTCAAACGCGCAATGGATCACACGAGAGTGCGACTACCAACGTAGTCCGTGGGATTCGTCTCCGGATCGAAGAGATGAAACTCACCTCGCGCGAGTAAACTCTTGCTGAAAATATCGCGAAAGATAACGAAATCGAACATGAAAAATTACCGGGTTAAACTATAATTATTTATTGTTAAAATCGTAATCTGATTCAAATCCCAAATGCAAACAAAACACACGAAAACGTATTAAAGTACAATTCCCAAAAACAACCAAAATATAATTAAGAAATTCTCGGTTTGCGATTCTAGAAGAAGACTCGTCAAAAGTCGACTTGTTCGTTTCGCGGCTCGAATAATTCTGACTACTCTGCTGGCTGCTGCAAAGATTCTAAGTCCCGAATACTCCCACTATTCCACCCCTTAGGCCCAGCGCGTCGACCAATCAACCCCAAGCTAACACGAAGTCCGCGCGGACTCTTCCCTCTACGCAAGGGTGGTCCGTGCTCGCTCATCCCTTCCACTCCGTGGGCGAAAACTACGCGTTTTTACAACTTTCTCCCTTGGTCTCGAGTTTTACGACTTATTAAGAGGCCTCTGGCGACAACGTGTCGCCCAGCACTCTTCGAGTTATGCAGGCAAAAAAAAAAAGGGTCGATAGAAAAAATTGAAGGAAAGCAGACGCGTTTCTGCTAGGATTATTATAAATCTTTCTCGGATTTTCCGAGCTCGCACACGTCGAGTTTCTTCGCATTTGTTTGTCATATGCTGACCACTCGACTTTCCGATTCATGGGAAAGTGCGTTTTTTGCAGCCAGCAGGGTACTCGAAAATTCTCTCGTCTCGCATTTCTATTTACAAAAACATCTTGCGTTGCTGTATTTCTTAAAACGTATACAATCAAGCGTTGATCGTCGTATTTCTCCCAAATACTAAATGTAGTTATGAATTACATATATATATATGCGTATATTTCCATGCATATTCTACATTATCGTATCGCTATTTTACAGTAAGCCGTCTACGGCGGTCAGCTCGTCCTCTCGCGATCAAAATTCTCTGCTCTTTTAAATCTTTCGAATCGCGCGCGGTATCTCTCCCCGGTTGGTGCTGCTTTACGCGGTAAATTCGCGAGGCGCGTATCGCGGAGCGTTACACCAGTCACTCGCTTGAACTCGGAGAGCATCGATAAATATCTCCCACTCCTCTTATCGACACTTTCTTCGGTTTCCGTCTTCTTCTTCTCTTCTGTACGGATTTTCACGAGTTACGCATCGCCATTATAACAGACTTTCGTACTCTTCACTTTCGGTTGATTTCACGGTTCTCTTCCCGGTTATTATTCAACTTCGAATCAACGAGTTGACGTGATTTACGCCCACGTTAATTTCCACGATTTCGGGTTTAACTTCGGTGATTTCTGAAAGACATTTTTAAGGACTTTTCTGGCCACTTCGCACACGTGCCGCCATTGTGCCCGCGTATGAACATTTAACTTGACTATCTTTATATACCGATCTCACGCTTACACATTATATTAAGGCAATAAATATTCATCGTTATTATTTTTCTTAATTAAGTGTGTTCTTGGAGTTTTATTCCGTGCTTCGTTATTCTTCGGCCTCTTCAAATTATGTTCAGACTCCTCTTAATTTTTCTCCTGATCATCTCACCCATGAATTAACGGCCTCTTCCACACAAAACATTGGTCCTTCGAGCCGGATCGGGGTGATCAGCGAGCATCTTTTGAGTGATTGCTGAAAAGGAAACGGGACTTTTCGGGATTTTGGAAGTGCTTCGTGGCAGTGAAAAGTGCGCGAGAGAACCGGCGAGCCATAGTTTGACAATGTGCTCGCCACGCTTCGACTCTTCGGTCTCTCTCGCTCGCGTTCAGTGCGCCATAAGTCTCTCTCTCTCTCACTTTCGTGCAAAGAGAGAGTTCGGACACCTCTATAGTTTTCTTCGTCGAGAGCGCAGTGACGATCTTCGTGCTCTCTCACTGTTCTCGCGCGCGCCAGCACATTTATCGCTTCGTCCTCTTTCTTCGGATCTTCGTTCGCGTCGGGCAAGCTTCCACGCACGTTGCGCGCTACACTCTCTCGTTAGTGTGTGTGCGCTTTACCGGCTTTCTTCGCACGCTTGGCTCTCTTCGAACGCCTTTGGTTTTCTTCGACACGTGATTGCGTGTGCCACGACTATTCTCGTGCATCGTGTGTGTACGCGTATTTGGTGTGTTTTCCGGTCTCTTCGAGTGCGCGTTACACGAACATTCACGTTTGACGTGTGTGTACGCGTATTTTGTGTTTTTTCCGGTCTCTTTGAGTGCGCGTTACACGAACATTCACGTTCAACGTGTGTGTACGCGTATTTCGTGTTTTTTCCGGTCTCTTCGAGTGCGCGTTAGACGAACATTTACGGTCAACGTGTGTGTGCACGTGCTTCGAGTGCTTTTGGGTTTTCTTCGACTTTTTGGGTTACGCGTTACACGAACATTCTCGTGCAGCGAGTGTGTGCGCGTTCTTCAAGGGTTTTGCTTCCTTTTCGGAATCTTCGTCGTGCGTGTTACACCAACGTTCTCGCGAGTCGAGTGTGTGCGCGCATTTCGTGAAATTTCGACCACTTCGGCTTTCTTCGGCACCCTTCGACTATGACGAGCAACGTTGCCAAAATGGAGCGCCGCATCGCCGGCCTCATCAGCACTATTTCGTGCATCGAGGCTTTAGCGGGGAGGACAGCAACGTCAACGCCGCAAGATACCAACGAGGCATTGGCAACCACGCGGCTTTCCTTGTTGGAAACTAACTGGGATCGCTTCCTGCGTGAGCATGCCGCGCTTCTCGACATGAACTGCGAGAATCTAGCGGACACGCCGTACTTCAAGGAATGCTATGAAGCAAGGTGTCAAGAGGCGTACGAGAAGGCAAAGGTGGCCCTGCTCACGATCAAGGAGCACTACGAGCAGGTCCAGCCGACTGGCGCTAATTTAGCCGACCTGTCGGCAGTTCAGGGCTCTTCACACGCTCCCTCAGATAAAAATACCGGTATTTGATGGAGAATTTCATGCTTGGAGGCCCTTTCATGATCTCTTCGTATCTCTCGTCGGCCAAAACACGGACATCACTTCGGTCGAGAAGATGCATTACCTTCGGCTCGCATTAAAGGGCGATGCAGCGCAGCTCGTCACCAATTTGCCGCTTTCTGCGGAATCCTTCGCCTCCGCGTGGGATCTTCTTGTTGCTCGATACGAAAACAAGCGCCTTTTGGTCACTTCCCAATTGGATCGCTTCTTTAGTATGCCGACGGTAGCACCGAAATCATACAAACCGCTTAACACTCTCATCAACACAACGAGTGAGGTGTTGAATGCGCTAAGATCCCTGGAAATGCCAGTGGACGCATGGGGCACGATTTTGGTCCACTTCATCGTCTCACGGCTCGACCATAACTTGCGAGAGCAGTGGGAATTGAAATTGGGCTCTTCGATGGATCCGGCAACACTTCCGCAACTTCGCGAGTTCCTAACGACTCGAGCTCGAGCTCTTGAGAGCATCGATATGGGAAAGACTTCTCCGAACGGCACCAACAACAAGGCTTCCGTTTCGAACACTTCGGCCTCTTCACAAAAACGGTTCGCTTCTTCAGCCAAGGCGCTACCGGCTCAGGCTTCTCCTTCGCCGTACATTAAGGCGGAGGAAGGAAAGTGGAAGGTCGACACCGCGGCAGCGGTCGCTTCAACGCAACCTCTTCGTCCGGCAGGAAGTGCAACGCAGTCCTGTCACTTCTGCCTCGGGCCGCACTTTATCTCCAAGTGCGACCTCTTCAAACGGAAGACGCCGAAAGAGCGACGCCTCGTCGCTGAGCAGCGATGTCTCTGTTTTAACAGTCTCGGGCCACATTCAGCTGTAAATTGCCGCGTGACCGGGAGGTGCTCAGAGTGCAATGGGAAACACCACACGCTGATCCACCTCCCCTCTTCAGATCAATCGGACGCTTCAACTTCTCGGCAGGCCTCTTCACGAGACGCTTCACAAAGTCGACCTTCGTTGTCGAAACCCGTGGCCACTTCGTCGCCAACTGAGCCTCAGGCTTGACTCTGCGATAGTCACCAATGCGACGCCTCTTCCGGCGCATCGGATACACCGGTGCAACTTCTTGCGTCAGCGACTTGCGACATCTTCAAGTCCTCTTCAACTTCTCGGAATACTTCTTCAACCGTGGCTTGTTGGTCGTCAGGTTTACTGGCAACGAGTCAGGCGATTCTGACTTCTTCATCTGGTAGTTTGCATCAGGTTCGACTTCTAATCGAACCCGGTGCTGAACTTTCGTTTATTTCGGAACGAACGGCACAGCTTCTTCGGTTAAAACGAACGGCCACTTCAGTTAATATTCTTGGAATTGGGAGTCGGTCAGCCGGCCGCACGCGGGGAGCGACCACCATCCTCCTCACTTCAATTCACGGTCCAACGTCAAACTTCGAGGTCATGACGTTCATTCTGAACGCCTTGACGTCTACACTTCCGTCATTCAACACTTCAATCGAATGGGATCATCTTCAAGGACTTCTTCTGGCCGATCCTGACTTCCGGAGACCCGGACCAATCGACATCATCATCGGAGCGGATTCTTACGGTCTTCTGGTCGAATCCGAGGTCATTAAGGGTCGAGCTAACGAGCCTCTAGCTCAACGAACACTTCTGGGATGGATCGTGCTCGGTCCAGTTCACGATCCCACTTCAAACTCGGTTGGCATACATTATACTTCTGTTGATGACGAAATTTCTTCAATGTTGTCGAAGTTTTGGGAACAAGAGGAAGTTTCTTCGGATTTGGCCCCTACACCCGAACCGGAGGAGTCCGCTTGCGAACGACACTTCCGAGAGACACACTCAAGAGACAAAAATGGTCCGGCTTCCCTTCAAATCGTCACCTTCGTCTCTCGGGGATTCCTTCACGGGAGCAAGACGCTGTCTGCTTTAACTTCTTCGACGCCTCGCGACCAACGAGTCGTATCGCGAGCTCTACAATGGATTCCTTCATGAGTACGAAGCCATGTTCGCACATGGTTCGTGCAATCAACACGGATTCTTCAAGGTCAAGGTTCTTTCGTCCTCATCATGGCGTCTTCCGCGCTCAAAGCGCCGAGACAAAACTTCGTGTCGTCTTCAACGGGTCTTTCAAAACGACCAGCGGTGTGTCGATCAATGACCTTCTTTACACCGGTGCCAAACTTCAACGGGATACCTTCGACGTACTTCTTTGGGTTAGACGGCATCGGTATATCTTCGCGACGGACGTGACAAAGATGTTCCGTCAAATTCCCGTCCATCCGGACGACTGGGATCTTCAACAAATTTTATGGGTCGATTCGGACAATCAAGTCGTCCCATATCATTTGATAACGGTGACTTACGGGCTGAGTTGCGCTCCTTTCCTCGCCATTCGAGTTATGCTTCAGCTTGTCGAGGATGAGGGGCATGATTTCCCATTGGCCACTTCACCATTGACGAATGGAAGGTTTGTCGATGACATCTTTGGAGGCGCTGACACACTTCAAGAACTTCAAGAAACGGCAAAGCATCTTCAAGGGATCTGTCAGCGCGGATGCTTCCCACTTCAAAAGTGGTCAGCCAACAATAAGGAAGCTCTTCGATATGTCGCTTCGCAATCTCGACCGGACGCGGTCGCGATTAAATCCAAAGACCCCAACGTAAAGCTCCTCGGACTCATATGGAATTCGACCGAGGACAACTTCAAGTTTACACTTCAGCTCTCCTTCAATTCGGAAATTTCAATGAGGACGGTTTTGCCGGAGACTGCTTCACTTTTCGACCCGTTGGGCTTCATTTCGCCGATCATCATCACAGCGAAAATCTTCTTACAAGAACTGTGGTTGGCAAAACTTCATTGGGATGACAAACTGCCAATTCAACTTCACGGAAAATGGCTAACCTTCAGAGAGAACTTGAGCGATCTCTCTCTCATCTCTCTTCCACGGTGGCTTCATCTTTCGCCTTCATCTTCAGTCGAACTTCACGGATTTTCGGACGCTTCGCAGCTCGCAATGTCAGCCGTAGTCTACCTTCGGTCGACGTCAGCCGATGGGTCAACCTCTGTCACCCTCGTCTGTTCCAAGACGAAGGTAGCACCGCTTAAGCGACTGACAATTCCACGTCTCGAGCTAACGGCAGCTCTTCTACTTTCGAAGCTGATTTCGCACATTCAGATGACACTGAACTCATCAGAGGTTCCAGTGTCTCTCTGGACGGACTCGTCAGTTACGTTGACGTGGGACACTTCACATCCGGCGCGATGGAAAGACTTCGTAAGAAATCGCGTCACTTCCATCCAAGAACTAACTTCGAAGGCAACATGGCAGTTTATTTCCGGAAAGGAAAACCCAGCAGACTGTGCGTCTCGCGGGTTAACACCTCGACAACTGTCCAAACATCGTCTATGGTGGAACGGACCCAAATGGCTTGTACTTCCGACAACTTCATGGCCTACTTCTCCAGCCGAAACTTCATCGGATTGTGACCTCGAGCAAAGGCCGGGGCTAGCCTTCGCGACAACTTCGGAAGAACTTCAGATCTGGGATCTTCTCGAGAGATATTCTTCTCTCACGAGACTTCTTCGAATCACGGCAGTGTGTCAACGCGCTGTCGCACGCTTCAAACGACTTCCTTGGACTTCAACGAGCCTTTAACTGACTCCTGGAGAGTTTGAGGAAGCTAAATTCTTCTGGATACGTCTCGTACAACGAGCGCACTTCTCGGCTGAGGTAAGAACAATTTCAAAGGGGTTAAGGCTTCAGAATAGCAACTCCCTCTCAGCCCTCACGCCCTTCATCGATCAACTTGGGACTCTTCGGGTTGGCGGTCGGCTAAGACATTCGCTTCTGCAATCCGAGGCAAAACATCCACCGATTTTGCCTCGGAAATCGGTTTCGTAACAAAATGTCCGCGAACAAAATATCCGCGACAAAATATCCGTGACACAATATCCGCAGTCAAAATAGCCGCGGTAAAAAATATCCGCGGTCCAAAATATCCGTGGTAAGAAATATCCGCGGTCAGAATACCCGAGAAAACTCTGTAGGATTTGAGAATGTTTAGCTTTGGGAATTTTGAAACATGTCAACACACAACTCATCCCCATGTGTATATTTCCTCATGAACATCAGCGTAAATCAATTATCTCACTTATTCAATATAATTACAACTGAAGTAAATACGTCATAACCATAAACCCATAGCCCTAAACACAGACAGAAACTCATAATATTCGTACCTGTATGGTTGTCAGTCGTCGTGTGCAAAATAACAGAACAACTCAGGTTTTTGTACTCGACACATCTCCACGTTCTATTGTGCGTATTAACACTTTTTGAGGCATACACATAACCATCCTGAAGGAGCTATTTTTTATTTTTGTTCGATATAATTAAGCGGCATTATGAAGCGTCTTGTGTTACTTACAAGCAAGGAATGAAAAGTAGTAAGAAAATTAATCGGTGATTTCGAATATTACACGGAAGTAGTAGGGTGCGCACTATGGTGACCCCACTCCTATCCCCACTCCTATCCTCACTCCGCGGCCGCTCGCAGAGAGCTCAGCTACGGATGTGAGGCAAGAGGTGTGAGGGGAGGGGGTGGAGCGTGTCGCTATAGTGCGCACTGTGTTATTATTATTATTATCCAAATAATGTGAATTATTCAAAAAATAATACTAATATTTTTTATTTTTATTTTTAAAGAGCAGAATTAAGAATGTACAAGGCGATATATAAATTTTACAACAAAAAAGTAGTACACGAATATTAGGGGTTAATTAATATTATTTGTCCTCCTACGTTTTTCTCGATACCGTCGATGGTCACGGAGATGAGGCCTATGGCGATATGCATGGCGTCGTTGACTAGAGGATACTCCAGCTGTGAAAGGTGAAGAAAGAGAGGCATGTTGTGAGAGAGGCTTGGTGCATACGCAGCGTAAGAAATAGGCACTCCATATAAGATTTTCACTACATACCTTTTTAAAATTATTCTCTGGCAGCTTTGAACTCCAGCTTATTGAACTTCGTCCCGTAATACTGCATGATTAAATTCTTGCTGGCTGCGGCATCGGCCATCTGCTGAAATAGCTCGTCCGCATCTTCGAAAGCCTTGACGAATCTTGTAGGTAGATAGCACGTAAATTCGCTGTCCACATCTACGACAATGCGTACACCCCATTTTGTTTGGACGGCTTTTATATTAGTGATATAGTAGTCTTTTTGGAGCTCTAGCTCCGACAGTCTTTTGACAGGCAGAAGTGGCTCTAAGCGGCCCACTTGATTGATTCGTGTGAAATCCATTGTCCAACTTTAGTTTTCCCAGTTTTCGTGATAGGGCGCGAAACTCTGATATGACCTGTACTTTTGCTTTAATCGTTGCAATATCTTGCAATAAGACGTCTAAGCGTACTTGTGATTCGCGACCCTTACTTGTTTGAAGACTTGAGGACAATGGCTGTCCGTCAAAGAGCGCAGATACTTCAGATCCCCCACCCAGCAGACCCATTCCCCTACCAGGTATACAGAGAAGAGCAGCCCGAGCTCAACTGGTGCAGCATTCGCTTGCATTGTCAAAAGCAGTATCTAGCCTTGGCGACGGTATTGGTTTACGATAACATCACGTGTTACTTACAGAAATCAGCATTTTACAATCTGTGATATGCGGAGATTGAATTTGCCTTTGTTAGGATGATCTCTTCGAAGAACTATGAGAATTGAGCGAGTCATCACTAAAATATATGGATTATAATCAGCGCCGTATATGATTCATGGTTGTCGAGACAAGGAATGCGCACTTTTCAAAATATTTTTTATTTGAAAATTATGGTACAATTAGCGGATACGAGAACAACAACCTTGTACACAAGGCAGAGTTCCCTTACTAAAAGTATTGAAATTATTATGCCGACGACCTCCCCCTATATCGGCGTGCTTGTTGAACACTTTATTCAAAGGTTTGAATTTGTCACGTTTATTTACGTACTCATTGTAGTAGTCATACACTATTTTATCGTTCTGTGTTAAATCGGATGAAAATACGCTCCTAAGACCGTGAATACCAAGGCCTGTAGACATGAAATGAAGAAACATAACACAATAATGTCCACAAGTCTGTGATTCA
The DNA here is from genome assembly GCA_946863875.1 of Alloplasta piceator. NCBI lineage: Eukaryota > Metazoa > Arthropoda > Insecta > Hymenoptera > Ichneumonidae > Alloplasta > Alloplasta piceator. The sequence goes on along the minus strand of OX333073.1, from coordinate 28,369,190 downwards.
GGACCCTGAAGCTGTATAGCGTTGTAGCGAAAGAATTTGCAGTTCTGTCTGAGACGTCGGAGATGCTGCGGGAAGTACCATCCAAGTCCATCTCGAGTGACGTACATGGCGACCCAGTGGGTTCTGGGCTGCTTGTGGCCATCGGTATTAGCGACAATTGCAGCAGGCTTTGCCCACACCGCGGGGATGCGATCTGCAGGATATACTCCTATAGTACGGCTTTTTATATTGCGTAGGGCCTGTAGAAGCTGCTCGGTGTTCATTACAGACAGCGATTATAGAGGCGCAGGCGCTCTTTTTATATCGTCTGCTTTCCGGCGTTCCACTGCTAGTAAACCAATGTTCCAGGCTGTGATGGTTCTGTACTCCCACAAGGAGCGGTCGCTATGAGAAAGCCACTTTTTGATTCTCACACCGTTGTTAAGAGCGCACGTAAATGGGCAATTTTTACGCAATAAACCGTGATATGTGCAGAGAGTACTGCTCTCAGGAAGATTACGGAATGATGGTTCTTCGTCTTCTTCTTCTAGGTTTATAACAAAGCAGTCCGTTAGCTGCGCCAAATATGCCGCTTTATCAGCTCTTCTTGTAAACAGCCGATCAGACTGGACCGCAATTTTCTTTAGAGCAGACTCGACTGAGCGTAAAGGCGTTTCACCCTCGGACCACTCTATACCGTGGTGATTGCACTGTAGCCACGTGTTTTGTCGTTTCACACTAGGCGGTAAAACATTATAAGCGTAAGGCGACGATATAATCCAATGGGCAAAGTAAGATGTTTTTACAGACACGGCAATCTCTTTAGGCATGAAATTATTATGTTTATCCTTCAGGCCCTGTATATCAATGATGATGTTCATGGTAGCTCTCAATTGTCGTAGCAGCTCAGACTTTGAACACAGACTGACGATGAGCATTGCTCGTTTTGTGGATATATGATACTCTCGCTGATATAAGCTTCACGGTCTAACCGCTAAAATCCACGATTACTTGCCTGGATGAGTCAATCTCCAATATATTATCATATTCCGCATACACAATGCAATTACCAGGTTCCAATGAGTATTACTATTGGCCGAGAGATCGGGTGTAAGATCAAATGCAAAGAGGCAATTGCCCCACGGATAGCCAGAACGTGAAATTCAATTATCCTCGTTGAGAAAGTGAATGCCTGTGCCGGAGAATAATGTGTGGTATGCATCCACGCACATATTATCAGCTGTAAAGTCTGGTTGTAGAGGCTTTGACGGTATCTGCAAGCCATCAGCGTACAAGGATAGATAATTAATATCGTAATTTTGAAAATTGAAGGGGTTCATTGCACGATCGCCATTGAATGCCTTATTATCGACAAAACCAATAATTATACGTTTAGGTAACTGTCCAAGGATAACATTGTCAAGAGTATCCCCGTGTACTCCTGCATGCAGCGATATCGCTTTAACTTCAACACGCGGCAAAGGAAACTTTGCTGTGGATTTAGACAAAGCTCGTGCATGAGCTAGAAGTATACCAGGCGCTATCTTAATGCGTCGTACAAGTAATGAGGCCTCTGTAATGCGAATCGTGCAGTTTTTCGAAGAACTCATGAGACAAAAGGCATTATTGGTGCGTACGAGTCGCAAGCGCATCTCAACACCGTTTAGCAAAAACCTTTGTTGATTGAAGATATCGCAGTGCAAATGGCCGAGAAGATCGACCGTTTTACTCGCACCTAATACGGACCGGCGGGCCACAAGGCCGCCATTAGCATCAGCTGTATCGTCCATTTTACCCGCTGTATCATTAGACCATAGAACACTCGTGAGATGTGAGGACTTCGCTGCTGCGAAGTGGGCCTGCTGGCCCATAATTCAAGAGGGTTTTGATATACGCTCTATATGCGTAAGCGTTGTTAGGGAGTGACACTAGTTTTTGATTGAGAAATACATCGACCTGATTGAACATTGAGTGCAGTAGATTATTGACCGGTCCTACTTTTATGGGCTCAGCCTCCTTTATGTCAGGAGTTTCTATCTTAACGCGCATACTCAGCATAGTATGCGCAAGATCAATGTACTCATCTCCCTGGCCCGGTATGACAAATTCTATCGGCGAGTCATCCGTCAATGATGAGATTGGCTTATAGTACACTGAATGTGTTCCCTCAATCGTTGTCTGTGTCGGGGGTAGTGTGAACAGCTCAAGCTCCGAATTAAGACACTCACACGAGTGTGCGTGCAGGAACGCCATTTTTCCCCCGCTCCGGCTAAGCAAAAATGTCCCTCACTGTTCTTGATTTCTTGTTGTGTATCTTGACTGCCGGTTTTGTCGCTCTTCTTTTCACAGTTTTCTTCTTCTTGCTGCGCTTCTTTTTCACACCGCCTGAACGTTTTCGCGACTTCGCGGACCTCTGTCTTTTCTTCACGCCCGTGCGCCGTGATGTACTCTCAGCGAGAGAATGCATCAGTTGATTAATTTTACCAGTTTTATAGCCTGAGCCCTTCATCAGCGTACTAATTTTTTCTTCAGCCTTACGCTTCAAATTCTCCCCTGACTCGCGCAGGCGCGTTTTGAATGCTTCCCTCGGGTGAATGCCAGAATCCATGATATCCGTAGCAGCGTTAATGCCTGAGCGAAGAGCCTCTTTACCAACGGCCTTAGCGCCTTGCTTCAAGACAGGTATTATACGTCGAAAGAGGCCTCCCAGGAAACTCCCAATACCGTGACCTCTTTGATTCGGTGAGCCTATATACACATGGCTGATACCACCATAGCCGGTTCGAGCACCACTCCCCGTTTGCATATCAAAGTATTCGTCGTAGTAAGCCATTGTAGAACTATCCAAGTTAATCTGTACGCTTAAACTGTAACGTCACTGTCAGCGTTCTGTACTCGAATGGTGTCGGCTCGCCAAATTCATCCCTTATATCAATGGTTATCGTTTGAAAACTAGTGCGTAATAGAGGCACATAGCGCGGTGGTGAGAAGCTTCTTATTTTCAAAGACCCGTAATTACGATTATCAGCGGCAACGGCTGGTACGACGCGTAGCAGCGGTGCGTGCACATCTCCAGTGATATAGGGCTCGCAGATATCGGTATAAACGTACATCATATTTGGAGTTCCGTTGGCTAAATTGGCAGGCCTTTGAGCAATGTATTCTTCCTGAGTTACTGTGACGTCTCCGGCTTCAGTGAATCCTAAAACCTTGTTTAATGCATCGGCGAAGCAGAAGGCGTGGCCGAGGTTTTTACATGATTCACATATACACGTCAACGTCACATATCCGTTGTGGGCGTACTTAAATTTCATATGGCCCGCAACATAGGGTATTTCATTAATAGTCTCGAGTAATGTGTCTATGCTATGGCATACACCTGGTGGCACACAGGCATGATCTACCTTAAAATCAACGTTCCTGAAGACGTCTGTTACTGCTACTCCCGTTATAATATTTATAAAGTTTTGCTTACCCTCGGGCGGTACATGCGAAATTGTCATGGGTACGTGTATTTCAGCTAAAGAAACAGCCCAGCTACCCTGAAGAGACATGCATTGTGGCAAATGTGTGGTATATCTTGTTGTTACATTATCGGGATAATAACTCATACTACTATTGCTGGGTAAAACCATGTAAAACTCGTCCTTCATTTTACAGGTCGTTACTTAGTCTTCTTTGTCTGCACTCTCGATAACTCAGCTTCATAAAATATACCATCAATATCCTCGTCGTGGAGATCACGTAGGATGTATATCACGGGACAAATACTGAGCGATACACGGTGAATTCTGAATAGCTCACTGCTCCATCCACCTTCGTAACCTTTTGCAAAGGCTGCTTTCGCACTACTGATGCGTACGATGTCGCCTACATTGTATTTACAAGAGCAATACTCTGTTCTTTTATACCGCTGCATCAGGTTATTCTCAGCCCTAGAGGCTGTAGTAAACGTTACTGAGGCAGGTGTCATTTTTATACCGCTATGCGTAGAGTTGTTGTTTGCCGAAACAATGTTCTGCAGAACATCGAGGTAGCGTTTTTGCCTGGAATACGTGAAATAACGCCACATTCTTTCTTTCAGCGTTCTATTGAATCTTTCGACAATAGCCGCTTTTATATCGGGGTTCCTCGCAGCACGAAACTGTATATTCTTTTCCTTCAAGAGCCCCTGAAATGCAGCACCAGTGAATTCTTTACCCCTGTCCGTCTGTAGGCAAATGGGTGATCGGCCGTTACTATTTTTTTTAGAGAAAATGAGATCAAACGCTTTAGCCACAGATGTAGCAGACTTGTCGCGTAATGGCTGAACCCATGCAAATTTACTAAGAAAGTCTATAACAACGAGGAGATAGACATAACCATCATTATAATCCTTAATCGAGCGAAAATCTACGAGATCGGCTTCCCAAAAGTCATCAATGTTCCGTACATTATAAAAACATCGTGGAAAGCGATGTCGCACGGGCCTGTGTTTTGTGTACGCATCCTGTGTTTCAAGCCACCACAGCGCCTTCACCTTGGACATTTTTTTCTAACGTGCTTGCCGTAGCAATTTGGTAGCACCTGAAAACGATGCTTCATGGGATGGATTAAAGTATACCTTTTCTAAAGTTTTCATGTTTATAATTTAAGGTTAGCCCAGGTTACACGTATTTTCTTATTATGATAACCGCGGCCACTTTGTTCTGTGCTATGCGTCTTGAGTACTGGCGATTTGTTCTTACGACCACTGAAAAACGATGACTGGCTCGTTTCGGACGATCCATCGCTGGCTGTACTGTTATCGCCATCCTGCAACTGTTGAAATGTTGAGTTAGCTCTTGACTCCGCCCACAATGCCTCATTGCCAACAAATTCCCGAGGCGTCTGGATGGTTCTCAAAAATTTGGCAAAGGTACTGCGCCCCGCTGGAGTGGGTATTTTTCGTGCCCTCATGGCATCGTTCACGGGATCAACAATGTTTGAATCTTTTATTGTCTTTCCACCGACTGACATGACCCCAGCCGAATCCCAAGAAAAATTAGATCGTGGTGTGTCGCGTAAACGACGAAGCAGCAGTTTTGCTTTCGTGCGAAATTTAGCTGGTACACTCTCAATTATGACGGAATCATTCATGTCATTAGAGACTTCTCCTTTATCAAAGCCACGCTCTACAGGGACTTTATTTTTTATAAGAGCATGGTACTGCTGAGCTCTTTCATCATCGACGAAATGGAGATAACGTTGTAGTATAGTCAAGTACGCGGTCCACTTTTCTCTCTCATCTTTGTACGCATTAGAATTCAAAATTTCATTCATCTCCGCGTCCAATCTAGTCAGCGTAGCGTCAATTCCTTGCGCAGGGCGTGTTTGAGACGTGTCCGTACTAAAAACCGGCTGCTTTTGGCTTTGTATGCTCAGCTGCGATAGATGTTCCTCCGGTACAAGTACCATTTTTCTTGCATGCGCCATCATCCGCGACCGCCAATCAAACTCGATAGAACAGTGCCTAGTATTGGCGCTAGTAAGAGAGGCAGAAACCCACCGCTCTGGACAACGACTTGTTTCTTACTCTTCCAGCAGCCTTTTTTGAGGCTAAACGACGGAGAACGGGAGCGTCTCAGCGCAATTTTGTTCTCTGGTCAGCCTTCAGAGGCACGTTGCCGCTGAGAACGTTCAAGGCGCACTCACAAATACAACGAATAATGCCTTGATCTGCTTTACGTAAAATGTCGTCGCGCTGCTCCTTATTGAGATGTTGAAGAGTTCGCAATATCGCAATGTGCTTTTTCCAAAGCGGTGAACCACCTCGCGCCATTACGCGTGATGAACTGTCAATCGTCTTGATATATCACTCCTTTTAACCTCCTTTGTACGGTGGGTATTCCGAGCGACACTACCCCTAAGAATGTACCATGCGCACTGGCAAACGCTATGAGTAGCACCTGATTTTTTTTTGCGCGAGTCAGACGCGCTTCTTACCGTGTTGGTTTGTTGAAATGCACTCAATATGGCGATGCAGTTTTCGTAACGCGACGATCTTTTAGACGTCATTACATGCGCTGAACTGGTAATTCGCTAGTACTGCAGCTGCTTTTGAGCTTTTTCCGTGGTACGTACACAAAATGATAAGAATCATCGGGAAAAATACAGGTGCGGAATCTACAATTATCGAGTGTTGACTGTTTCAAATCGAGCAATAAATAGCCATGCGGCTTGGACGTTGCATCGTGATAAGCCTCCTGTAAAAAACGCGGATTTTCCGGATATACCTGGTGCGCGAGATGCTGGATTTGAGCACGATCGCGAGGGTTTTTGAAAATTACAATATAGTTGGCATTTAACGAAATATCTCGTTGTCCGTGTCCTTGGTGGAACAGGTTTTGGGTAATAAAAACAACGCTTAGGTTTTTATGGTGGCTGCCTTTGGTGAAAAGATCTACAACGTTATTGTTCGATGCCTTACGCATCAAATCATCGATTATTATGAGCTTTGCACGAGGGTCGTTTGCATAATCGGCACTCTGAGGTAGGCCTTCATGAAATTCTATCGACGTACCATACTCGGTATATGCGGACTGCCACTCGGAATAGTAGAAAGTAATTCTCTCGAATGGCTCACTGTTCATACACGAAATAAACTTCAAAAACTTTTTGACAAAGTACGTTTTACCGCAACCCGTGGGACCACAGATCATCGAGGTCCAGGGATGTTTCCACCGCGTATCCATCTGTACGAATGATAAAATTTTCTATATAGCAGTGCAAGATAAAGAGTTCGAGCAGTCGATATATGTATACCATTTTTTATTTTACAGTAATAGCATAAATATTTTACAGCAATAACAAATATTTTACAGTCGCAAGTTAATCTCTGTAGCCGTAAGGGAGCGAGCCGTATTCGCCATTACGTCTTCGCTTGACGCTCAATGGCTTACATGATTTCTTTTCAGGACACGTAACAACCTGGTGGAATGCTGTTCGCCGAATTGAAGAATATCGTAGTACGATTGGCTTCTTTTTTTTCCCCATTATAGAAGCGCGTATTGACTTGTAATTTATTAGCGAGCAGGTTGCATAATTAAGCGTGATGCCTTTAACTTTACAAACCTCGCTTTCCACACCACCGGGGGTATTAACTATGAAAGAATAAAATTTTGGGCCTCCCGAAACGAAAGATTTAATATAACTGCCCTCACCGTGATGGCTTAACTCGTCGGTTAGGTCCCCTAGAAGCTGGCCCGTTGGTGACTCGTACTCTTTAGGGTCGCTTTTTGTTATGTAAATGATGGAGTCGGTGTCGCAGTACAGAGCACTCTTGCCCAACAGCTCGAGATAGCTATAAAGTTTCAAGCAAGCCTGGGCTGTAGTGTATGCAGCTATTACAGTATTTGCTATACTGGATGGTACTACAGCATCGTCAGTTTTCGTGTAATTAACATATAACACCTGGTTATTAACAGGTAACATGCCGGTGATTTCGTACTCAGGGCTGCTTAGCAACTCCATGAGTTTTTTGCGCGTTGATACTATTACCGTCTGTGGTAAATTTTCGCGTTGTCCAAATTTGCCCCAAAACGAATTAAGACACAATTTAGCTGCAGAGCGTAATCCCGGATTTTTGCTATATCGTCGCGATTTAACTCAACTCCTTCAGAACTCTTAAAAGAAGCTAAATAACGGTCTTGTGCAGCCGGGTCTTCAAGGCAGTTTTCGCGCCATCCGCGAGCCTCTTGTTTGATTTTAAGAAAGGTATTTATGTATTCGACGAAAAGGCCTCCCTCTTGCGTATCACGGTTGTACTGCGTTATCTTATACTGCCAAATTTCGCTTACGCTTAATACTTTGTAGCCGCACATGATGGCTTTTCGCAGCTCATCTACCACCCAGGTGCCGTTAAACGAACGCTCGGCAGGATTTTCATGAGGACACTCCTCTTGATTCATTATTTCGCAGCAGCTACGGCACAACCCAAATAACAGGCGCTGGTGCATGCGTACCGGTAACACGGGGTGATAAAGATTTTGCGGCGCAAGTATCGTACATTTAACAAGACCCTCGACACGCGGAAGGTCGGTATTGTCGGGTCCTGTCAACTTCATACATTTATCCCCGACATATACCGTTGGATGCCCTATAGGATATTTACCATACTTGCAAATATATGGGTACAATGAGCAAACGTCAACATACCGAACCTGTTCCGCGCCTTTTACATCGTACAGCGTAACCATGTTCTCTGTACGCCCCCCAAAAAAAGCATCACGTGGATTGAGAGGGTCTAGACTCTCATTTCCATATTGGTCTCAACCATACGATCATACGCGCACTTCCAAATCTCCGTTAGCACGTAGCCGCTTGAACGGATTCTGTGCGATATGGCGTTCGTTCTTTCGAGACGTTCGTTCATTGTCGAGCCGTCGGCTTGTTTTTTATCCCTGTTTATAGCGAAACAGCTCGAACAGCCGTGCCAATAGCAGCCATGAAACTGTAATACGTGGCTTGTATCTGGAGTTTCATAATAGCCGTCTACCATTAAATTTTAAGGCAGTTTAAATTCGCGCGAGCGCCCTGCGTGAATAATATGATGGCCCAAAGAATGCTCCATCTACACGAGCCACGAGACCGCTTTTTAAGATTGATTATGAGCCCATCTGTAGCCGCCCGTAGGTATAATTTCTATCATGTTACTTTTCAAGAAGTTTTTGCGAAAAATTTGAAAGCATGCCGACGCTATTGTTGTGTTTTCGGTAAACGGGCACACGCGCCCGCTGTTCATGAACATTTTCCGAAAAACAACACAGGCTTGCCTTAATATCGTGACGTCGGTTTTACAATAGTTTATAATTTCGTTCGATAAATTAAACACATAATCGGCACTCTTTAGCTCACTATACCATAGAGAGAATTGCTCGCGTGCTTCTACATGCATAGAGTCAGGAGAGTAGTAATTGGCAGGAGGCAGCGGCCCAATGTAATTTTGATTTTCGGGTTTGTTAAATAGGTGAGGAAAAGATCCTTTGGCAAGAATACTTTTCAGGCCGAAAGCTTTTGGCAATGCACTCAGAGGCATATGAAAATAGTGCAGACTATCGAGAAACACCAGTTTACCAACGCGCATTGTAATGATTTTTGTACCGTTCATAATTAAAGAGGGGAGTTGCGTTTTTTTTCCTCAATAAAATAACGTAGGATAAACTGAGCGTCAAAGCCGCCGGCGTTATGCGCTATTAAAAATGTACGTGAGAAACCTGGGATACTTTTCATGCCCAGCTCTGAGAGCTGACATACAGGATTCACCGTAAATATAAACTCATGATCGCCGCAATAATTGCACGGCTCGTCTATAGAGATGTTATCACAGCACCTTGTACAGACGCGTTGAGCCACACAGAGATTCGGTTTGTGAATATGTGTTGATGGATCGCCTTCTACAGCTGTGCACTGCTGCGTTTCAAAATCATAGAAAATAAATATATTCTCCTTTAAATCGTCAGCAGCGCGAACAGGTCTCATGAAACACAGATGGTTATAGGGCTGTTGCAATTTGCATGTTTTACAAAAACCCATTCCGCATATATGCTTCTTTTTCTCCAAAGGTCTTATGGAGCGAAAACAATTGTAGCATCGCTTAAGGGACTCACAAACAGTGTTTACCCTGCGCCTACGGCGAACCACAACAACTCTATGATTTTGTAAACACCTCTCTCCAAAGAAATCACGATTACATGCCTCACATCTGGTTGTATCGATCGAGAGCATCTCGCACGGTGGTGCTTGAAGACAGCGAGGACATTTCATTTTTAAGCACCTATGATTGTGACGAAAACGGGCATTACAAGTTGCGCAAAAGTTTAAGCTGCCAACGGCACCACGCTAATTTAAAATGGGCTGAAAATGGTGTGACCTCTCATAATACAGAATATACAGTGTATGTTGAATAGAGCCTGTGGTATTCGTAACTGTTTGTGTACCGTCGAATAGAGGGCTTTCGCGCCGTCCCAAAGTCAAAAATTCAAAAACTATTATAGCAATCCCCGCTTGAGCTAAAAAATTTTGATATAGAGCAATTTCGCGCACACTACAACCAGCGCGCGGTATGTTAACATTTGCGTTTCTCGTGAGCTCGAGTGCTGCCTCTTTTTGAAGTGAACCGTTGATTTACCTAATACGTTGCCATCTACTGTGTAGGGTTCCCGTGCGTATTTCACCCCTTTCAGCGTATGCCTGTGCTGCTACTAATAAACGCGGTAAACACAAATTATCGGTGTTTTGAATAATTAAAATCGGTTTTTAGCGATTCCTTCATGAGTTAAGCCTTTTCGCCCGCGACCCTCTACGCCTTTAACAATACACGCTTTTATATTAAAGGAATCGTCAATGTTCAGAGAAGATGTACTTTGAGCAACACTTGTTATTAATGACCAAATATCTTCAAATGTATAATCACGGATCGGGCGGAATGACAGCCAAACAGGGCCGTGCGGTAAGCTATTTGCCGTGAATGAGATACCCGCATAGTCACATCCTTCACAGTATCTCGTAAGATGTGTCAAAAGATCACGGAATGCTCCTTCAAGCCATGCTATTACGCTCGTTCCCGGAGCAGGCTGACGGATACGCATCATTGTCTCACGGCCGCGTAATTTGAAGCGCTTAAAATATCGGGCTGTATCCTGTATGATCATGATCCGATCACCAGGTGGTTGTACATCTCCAAACGCCTCGTTCCTCGGAGCCCTACGTGTTCTTTCGGCGTCCGTTTGTATATCTGTAATAGAAGAATGGCATAAAAAAAGACTTGAAGTTATATAATTGTAATCATATATTGTAGTTTTAAAGTACCTCGTATTAATCTTGGTACTGGAATATTGATTTACGCGATGAATATCCTGCGGCCAACACAACAGGTTAATTTGTAGCGAATTGAATTTCTGATAAAAAACTAAGAATTTTTTTTTCATCGCTTTGAATTTTGACGAGCTTTGGCGGGTCTATCATTTATATAAATTGCTAAAATTTATTTACCTGAATCCGATGCCATCAAATGTTGAAACCATGGATCGAAGCACCCGGCGATTATTTGCGCGTCGTCAATACGCTCATCCTCAAGGTAACGATCCATGTGATATTCGCCGAGCTGATTTTCATGCAATATAATATCGTCTTCGCTCATTGAAAGAGCGTTATTATCCTCAACTGCAGCTCTATCAAGGCCGCGATCCTGCTCGTGATTACGGTGCGATGGCCCGGCTATAGCACCATCAGCCTCGGCAGCTCTGGCTCGACGGTACGCCGCTATTCGAATTATTGTATTTGAAAAATTGAACAAATTTTATAATAATAAAAGGCATATGTCGTATGCTTATACTTACAAGCTACGCTGGGATTGTTGCTCAACATCTCGGTTACATCGGAAATACTCGACATTGTCGCTGAAAATGCTCCAGCATCTTCGGGCTGGTGGCGAAATCCCGATGTTCCGTCTGCTAAATTAAATTTAAATCATTTAAAATAATTTAAATAATTTAAATAAAATAATTTAAATAATTTAAATAAAATAATTTAAATTATATTAAATAAAATAATTCAAAATGACTCAAATAATTTAAAATAATTTTGAATACTCACGGTTGAGATTGCCTTGATGTGCTAACGCCTCTTCTTCTTCTACAGCCCTTGACGCTTCCACGAGAGCTTCCTCTTCTTCTTCTTCTTCTTTTTCTACGGCCCTCGTCGCTTCCACGAGCGCTTCCTCTTCTTCTTCAGCCGCTTCATCGTAGAACTGTCGATAGCCTATAATAGTGATAAAATAATGAATGTTAACCGGTAACAATATAGGCATAGTAGTAGCGACATATTGAAACATGATTACTTACTTTTAATTTCACCGACAAGACCTTGGACGCAGGGCATTTCTAAAACGTGGCGACGCTGCAACTCCTCGAACACACAGATAAGCACTCGTCGACCACTTAATATGCCTCTGTTGTAGGCCGCCACAATAGCACGCAAAGGTGCCCACCGAATAACATATCTAAGTCTTTTTATGAGACTATCACCCGATAGACGCTGCAAATCACGGCACCACTGGGCGTTGCATCGACACCGCAATTGAACACTATGCCCTTTCGCTAATCGTAAAAGGCCTAATATATACAAACGCGATGAGCGGTCTGACATTGTAATTTATGATAATTAAATAACGCTCTATATAGCGGTTGAATCGCGACTGACAAGTCTCGAGCGAATATTATAATTATGAGCGCATATTATACTTAAATTTTCAGCGTTGCTTCTTTTCGAAATTAGTGACGTTGCAGCTAGCGCACCCCAGTAAGATGCTGCAAGGCCTCGGTCGTTCGAAAAAGCACGTACGAGCAAAGAAGAATAGTCTAAACATATTATTTTCTCTGTCATCAGCAATACCGGGCCTCTCACATCATACCTAGTGCTCTATCTCTGTCTCTTTTAAATATTTCGAAAACTATTGTAGTTACAAAAAAATCGCCCTGAATACCTGTTGAAAAGTATACTTGGGGGTATGAAAAAATATTCCGAAAAAAATTTGAAAAAATGATGAATTCGGAGAATTTTGAATTTTTAAAATCGTGAAAATTCCGGTTGTACATTAAATTTTTCGTTCAATTTTTTTTTATAACACGTTGTATTAATATTGAAAAATCCTGAAATTTTCAGGGGGGCGTTTTTCAAAAATATGAATTTTTGAATTTTTAAAATTCGCGGAAATCTACGATCAACATTAAATTTTTTGTTAATTTTTATATAATACCTTGGACTGATCTTTAAAAGATTCTGAAATTTCCCAGATGGTGATTTTTGTTTCAAAAATAGATTTTTTCAAAATTGATCTAAAAACAAAAAATAGCAAAATATTTTCGCACAAAAATTATTGCAAAATTTGTTAGACAAAATTATTTCATACATTTTTTTTCAAAAAGGCTGTGGCGCAAAATTTTTGTGACCAAATTTTGCGAAAAATTCTGCGAATAATAATAATAATAATAATAATAATAATAATAATAATAACAATAATAATAATAATAATAATAATAATCCCTCCCGTGGGTCCACCTGGCCGTGGTGGGAGGGCCGAGTACCTAGCCTGCAATCCAGCAAGAGGGGAAACTAACGGACCCGTCACACACACACGCACACAAACCACGCGAACACTGACACAAACACGCCTAATGGCGAACCGGACGCGCGAATCATCGGGAGCCCTATAAACGGGCCCTTCCGAAAAAGCGAATGCTCGGGGACACCTACAAACGGAGTCGCCCGAAAAACGAATGAGGGGATCCCTATAAACGAGTTCTTTCCGTGAATGGATGCGGTTTTCGTCAACACGGGCACTTTCACTCACGCACACTTCACAGGGGGTTACACTCAACAAGGCAACATCATCGGTGCACATCTCAGCGCACTGGGAGTGCCTCCAACTGGCGCAGGCGTTTCCTCTGCGCCAGGGAAGAGGCTGCTGTGAGCTTGCTCTGCCGAGGTGGCCACTGAGGTGTGAACCAGGAACCAGCCCCTTCGGGCCCTGATCGGGAAGTGTGCATTGAATGCGGCGATCGGAAGCTTCGTTGCTCCGGGCGAGCGCTGATCCGTCCGCGTTTTCCGGGATCAGCTAATCGTAGGTCAGGCCTCAGGGAACTGGGGTAGGAGTCATAGTTCTCCGAGGGTATACCCGTTCCTGATTATTGCGGCCCGCCCCTTTGCACACGAAGCGCTGGACAACCGACAGAAAAATTCAAAAATGTCAAACCAAGGAAATAAGGGCAGTGAGATGGAGGATGAAACAACGACGACGAAGGCGGACAGGACAGGCAAGGCACTACTGAGCCTTCCAAGACGGAACAGGACGGCTAGCGTGTCGAGCGCAGGCAGCGCTGCAAGCTATGCCTCCGCTACCGACGGCAACAACGAACAGACACGACAGACGGAACGGACCAAAATTACTAACGCGACTCACTTGACGCCTCGACAGAAAGACTACGACCTGACAGAGTTACTGACTCTCATACACAGGACAGCAACGACCATGGCCGAGGCAGCAACTGTTCAGAAAAACATGAACATGACCGTAAAAAAAGGCATTAAGACGATCCTGGAGGCCGCCGACCTGGCGCTCAGCGGGTCTAGCGGATCAAGCCAGGAGAGACGAACCCCGGAAACGGGCACGACAAAGACCACGACAGTAACGGAAGAACAAAAAACAACGAAGAGAAAACGGAAAAGGGAGCCGACCGGAACCACACCGGAGTCCTCCCAAAAGAGGCCTTCGACTGTGGACCCGGCCGAAACCTGGCAGACGGTGACACAAAAGAAACCGGACAGGACCGACAAACGGACGAACGATCAACCTCGGGTGGAACAGAGTCGGCCGATCCCCCGGCAACGAGGGACGGCCGTCCTGATTAAGCCCGGAACAGACAGGACATATTCGGACATTGTGCGACAGATAAGAACAACGGTCGACCGAAGGGGAAGTCACGTGCAGGTGACGTCTCTGCGGAAGACTAGAAACGACCTGTGTCTCCTCAAGATACGGGCAGACGCTGAAAAGCCTGACGGACGCGACGAGTTCCGACGTCAGATACAGGACGCAATCGGGGAAGCGGGCAGTGTTGGGGCCTTGACCTCTAGGACTCAACTAGAGATCATGGATTTGGACTGCATCGCGACTGCCGAAGAAGTGACAGCGGCGCTCAGACGGGAAACGGGACGAGACGTTGACTTCCGGGTCCACATCTTCGGACCGAACCACGCCGAGCAGTACATGGCGGTCTGCGATCTTGAATCGCGGGAGGCCGATGCGCTGCTTCGCCGCGGACGGATCGGTATCGGGTGGACACATTGCCGCGCCTGAAACGACTAACGGTGACAAGATGCTACAGGTGCCTCGGCTTTGGGCATACTAAGGCCACCTGCACGAATGCGGACAGGACGAGATGCTGCCGGAGGTGTGGCATACCTGGACACTACGCGACGGACTGTAAAAACAAACCGGTCTGCGCTCCCTGCGCCGAGGCCGGCGAAAAGGAGGTAGCGCATCTCTCTGGTTCCGGAGAGTGCGCGACGTTCCGAGCCGCGCTGGAGGAGTGCAGGAGACAGGCCGGACGACGGACCGGATAATCCAGGGAAACCTGAACCGGAGTAGGACAGCAGACATGCTACTACCACAGATAGCTGACGAACATGACACAGACATCCTAATCCTGTGTGAACCATACAGGAATAGGGCGACACAGACACAGACGTACATAACGAACGAGAAAGAGACAACAGCTATCTGGGTAAGGGGTGCCACCCAATCTCGGGTAACTAACCGTGGTGCCAGGGACGACTACGTCTGGGCCAGGGTCGGTGCTGTCACTTATGTCAGCATCTACCTGACGCCCAACTACGCCACGGCGGAGTTCGAGAGGAAGGTGGCGCTCCTCGAGGACGGAATCAGGGATCTGCCTGGAGATATCGTAGTTGCGGGGGACTTAAATGCAAGGGCAATCGAGTGGGGAATGACAGAAACAAACAGACGTGGACGACTGCTGCTAGAGATGGCCGCTAGGCTAGATCTAGTAATAGCAAACACAGGCAATACACCGACGTACAGACGTCCGGGATTTGGTGACTCAATACCTGACGTAACAATGACCTCCAACAGCATAGTGCCGCAGGTGAGGAGATGGCGGGTGATCGAGGACTATACGGCCAGCGATCACCAGTACGTCGCCTTCGAAGTGGCAAGACAGACGGCAACGAGACGAATGAGGACCCAGCTCCCCCCGCGGTGGAACCTCAATAAACTCGACGTACAAAAATTCACGGAGGAGCTGATGGGAGCATCAGCGCCAACAACAGACACTCCCCCTGAGCTGGATGGCCGGCGTAGGGCCGAAAAACTAACAGACGAGACGGCCATACTAATTAACCGGCTCTGCAATAGCACGATGCCGAAACTTTGACAAAGACGAAACAGACGAGAACAGTACTGGTGGACAGACGAAATAGCAAAACTGCGTAGGATCTGTCTGGCAAATAAACGACAAGTCGCCAGGGCTAGAGGAAGACCCGAAAGGGAAAACCTCCAAGTCACTTACAGGACAGCCCGGAAGGTACTTACGAACGCAATTCGGGACAGCAAAACGCGATGCTGGAGGAAGCTCTGCGAGGAGGTGAACACGGACCCCTGGGGGACTGGTTACAAAATAGTGACCGGTAAGCTCGGGGCCCGAGTCTCACCAGAACTCAAAAATGCTGTAACTGCAGAACGAATTGTCGACGAATTGTTCCCGACACATTCAATACGGACGAACGATAGAGACTATACAGATACCCCGGGAGCCCCCTTATTCACTGCGGAGGAGCTTAATAAAGCAGCTGCTGCGATGAAGAGTGGTAAGGCGCCGGGACCAGACGGGGTACCGGCGGAGATCCTCCGGCTGATGGTCAACCTAAGGCCGGAGATATTTCTTGACCTGTACAACACGTGCTTGACTACCGGGACGTTCAGTGATCGGTGGAAGGCGGCCAGGCTAGTCCTTATCCCGAAAGGCAAGGGCGACCCTGATACGCCATCAGCCTATCGACCGCTGAGTTTACTCGACACAACGGGTAAGCTCTTTGAACAACTACTGAGACCGAGGATCACCTGCTCTTACCGGACAGTCTCTGCACAAGCTGTCCTGGTGATTGCAGGTGTAATACCTGTGGACCTCCTAGCTGAAGAGCGTAAGAGAATTTACAGGAGCAGCGCGGACATAGGACGACAGGACGCGGCGATCACTGAACGCGAACGGACAATACAGCTGTGGCAACAACGATGGACAGAAGAACGAACAGGTAACTGGACAAGACAATTGATAAAGGACCTGAAAACGTGGACCGAGAGGACGTTCGGGGATGTAAACTTTTACGTCACCCAGCTCCTTACGGGTCACGGCTACTTTCGACGGTATCTCCACAATATGGACAGAGTACAGACACCAGACTGTAAATACTGCGGACACGAACGGGACGACGCAAAACACACATTTTTCGAGTGTAACCGCTGGAGAGAACTTAGACAAGAATTGGAGACGATTGTTAGTAGCATCATCCCGGACAATATCGTTCAGGTGATGCTCCACACGTCGGAGCGGTGGCAACTAGTTGCCACCTACACAGAGACAATACTTAGACGGAAAAACGCGGACGGCTGCCTGACAAAAGGCAGCCGTCCGCGTCTATTCTTTCTTTCTTTTTCTTCAGCGATAATCACACCCGCGGCTGAGCTCTCCACGACAGGTCACGGAGTGAAACATTGAAACTTATTCCTAAATATCGTGAAATCTTTCTTAAAAAAAAAGTTTGAATTGCATTATGGTAAATAACCTAATTTTTAAAGAAATGACCAACAGTAGTTTACACAAAGTTGAGGTGAAAAATTTTAAAGTTTGAAATTTTTTTTCCTGTTATTTAAATTTAAAATATAAATTCGTGAAACCCCTAATATTCGCGTAGTACTTTTTTGTTGTAAAATTCATATATCGCCTTGTACATTCTTAATTCTGCTCTTTAAAAACAAAAATAAAAAATTTATTATTATTATTATTATTTGAATAATAATAACACAGTGCGCACTATAGCGACACGCTCCACCCCCCTCCCCCCATACCTCTTGCCTCACATCCGTAGCTAAGCTCTCTGCGAGCAGCCGCGGAGTGGGAATAGGAGTGGGGGTCGCCATAGTGCGCACCCTACTACTCACGGATTATCCCCTTCATTTCTCCACACACACACACACACACACACACACACACACACACACACACACACACACACACACACACATACACACACACACACACACACACACACACACACACACACACACACAAACACACACACGCAGGCACGCACGCACGCAAGCACCTATTTGAGGTTCCAATCGTATATAGAAAATTAATGCAACTTTCGAAACATTACAGGGATTATCCCCACCATTTCTTTTCACATGATTCTCACGGATGTTCTAATTGTTTCTCATTGCGGATACTCGAAAGCAGATATTTGGAAATTTTGTCACGGATATTTTGTCCGCGGATATTTCGTCGTGATACCTCGGAAATCGTACTTCACGACTTTAGTAATTTCAGATGGGCACTTCCGGACGCTTCACGGTGGCACACAGTCCACCTTGAGCTTTCTTCGCCAATCATATTGGATTCTTGGTGGTCGAGCTCCGGTTCGAGCGCATATTCTTTAGTGCACGACTTGCGTCAGACTTCGCGGACTTCAGGCGCCGAACTTCAGGACCTCGCCGTTTTCGTGTGCTTCGCATCTTCTGCCGTACACTTCGAGCTCGTCACCGACTACACTTCAGAGGTCTTCAACGCTGCGTATCGGCGATTTTTTGGGCGACGAGGCATTTGTCACACACTTCATAGTGACTGTGGCACCAACTTCATCGGCGCAGATGTGGCACTTCGAGCTCTCTCCAAGGCTGGATCAGCAGAAATGAACTCTACAATCATTTCTCTGACCAACCTGGGAACTTCGTGGTCCTTCAACAGCACCTCACATGGGTGGAAAATGGGAGACCGCGGTAAAGTCGGCCAAATTTCATCTTCGGCGGATCATCGGTGATACCTCGCTTACGTATGAGGAATTTACGACTCTTCTTACGCAAGTCGAGGCAAACTTGAATTCAAGGCCTCTTTGTCCGTTGTCAGACGACCCTGAGGATATTTCCCCGCTGACCCCAGGTCACATCCTCATTGGCGAGGCATTAACCACCTTACCTGAGCCAACGTTAACTTCAATTCCGGAGAATCGATTGTCAAAATGACGATTCCTTATGGCAAAACTTCGACACTTCTGGCAACGATGGTCATCGGAATACCTTCAACAGGGCCTTTCAATTTCGAAATGGCGTCATCCTTCGAACGAGATAAAAGTCAGCTCGCTCGTACTAATCACGGACGAGCGACTTTCACCTTCAAGATGGCCGTTGGCTCGAGTGGTCGAACTTCATCCTGGTTCAGACGGCCTTACTCGAGTCGTAACCCTTCGCACGGCAACTTCGATCGTCAAGAGACCAACTTCAAAACTGGCAGTACTTCCTGTGGATGCTTCGACGACAACAGTCGCCGAAGGCGGGGAGAATGTTTCGGAAACGTCGAGCTCTGAAAGTTCACGCGAGAGGTCAGCAGCTCCTGGCCAGTCACTCGCTTGAACTCGGAGAACATCGATAAATGTCTCCCACTCCTCTTATCGACACTTTCTTCGGTTTCCGTCTTCTTCTTCTCTTTTGTACGGATTTTCGCGAGTTACGCATCGCCATTATAATAGACTTTCGAACTCTTCGCTTTCGGTTGATTTCACGGTTCTCTTCCCGGTTATTATTCTACTTCGAATCAACGAGTTGACTTCGGTGATCCCTGAAAGACATTTTCTGAGGACTTTTCTGGCCACTTGGCACACGTGCCACCATTGTGCCCGCATGTGAACATTCAACTTGACTATCTTCATATACCGATCTCACGCTTACACATTATATTAATGCAATAAATATTCATCGTTATTATTTTTCTTAATTAAGTGTGTTCGAGTTTTATTCCGTGCTTCGTTATTCTTCGGCCTCTTCAAATTATATTCGGACTCCTCTTAATTTTTCTCCTGATCACCTCACCCCTGAATTAACGGCCTCTTCCACACGAAACAGGTACTAAGATCATTTTCTTCGCATACTCCATTTTTGTTTATCGTTGAAATATCTTTT